>CM054060.1:37898177-38378375 GCA_028641055.1 Alopecurus myosuroides
CTGTATATACATCGGATCTGGTCGATCTTAGCCCGATCTTGCTTGCGACAGAATGACGGATCAAGCCCGCAGTAGCCGCGATCGTCAGGAGATCACACGCTGCATCGAGCTTTGGTCGGGCCAGCCTTGTCAAATCCGACGCAAAATGAGTAGCAAGATCTCCTTCTTTCCAACAATAACAGGAATATCATCTAAATGCGGGAGCGGCCAAAAGCGACGTTCTTTCCGCCCATATCGAATTGTACTACTCCGTATCTCGGATCAATTCCCATGCCAATTAATGCACTAATTAAGTAAACGATCTCAGTGTTTTTAGTTTATTCGTCTATCAGGGAAAGAATAGACCACACATGCATGCATCGATGGCACATGACAACTTTACCTCTAATATTAGTTCTCTAAAACCGAACGGAATCATATGCAAACTAGCCCACGAATCTGCAACAATAAAACGCAGTGCGCAGGATTGGAGATCCAAAATGGATAATATGCAGAAAATATATATTGGAGATCCGCGATATGCAGCTATACATACGGACAAAGTTCCGTATGATTGGAGATCGACCCAGAGAAGACAGAGAGTAGTCCTAGCTAGCTACGAAAACAAAAGAGCCTTCACAAAAAGTAGTAAGATGGTTTATGATGAATATTGAATAGTTTGTGTGAGGCTCAGCAACCATGCATGGTGCGGTGCATGGAGCTGGCTAACGGCTGCCCAGCATGTAGTACGATAGCTGTTCCGAATTGGTGTGGCCAGAGACAGGAACAAAAGTAATTCTCGTATGTGCCGTCAGTGGAGGAGCTCGCTAGCTAGCTCGATGAGCTGTCCCGGCCGGCCGGCCGCTACGCTCCACGCAACGAGATCATGTGGAGCATGGTGCTGGGAATGCGAGGACCATGCAAACACAGCACCAATACGCCCCTCCATGCGTACGTATGGCCAGGGTCGCTGTAAAATACCGGACTGCTGTAATAATCAATTTTTTAACTGACGCAGATTCTGAGGAGCGTTTTTGTCGATTCATACCCTGCCGTTCACCCGGACGTTTCACGGTAAAAAATAAACCAAGAGTAAAAGACAAGAACCCAACCAAAGCAGAGCAAGGAAGCTAGAGAGAAACGGATAGGGCAGCGACAGAGCGGAAATGCTAAACCTACGGAATCAAAGGCTACGGACAAACGTCTACGGACCTACGTGTGCACAGCCAATTCGTTCGCTACCGATACCACCGGCCCTGAATTTCATTACCGGTCCCGCCCCCTGACACCAGGCACGTAATTCCGTAGGTTTTCTCCGTAGATGATTTCCGTAAGTGTAGCATTACTGGCGACAGAGACGGCCACATTCGGTTCCGCACGTCGACCAGAGGCAAAGGAAGCCAGATGCTGACTAGTACGTAGCAGCCGCGATCAGACCGAGCATCGTATCACGACGCGCTCGTGCAAAGCTTCCCGTCGAAAGCGAGCGCGCCGTGCCACCATCGGCGGCTCCACGCGCGGATCCCTTTCCATGACGCGGACTCCACACACACCGTCCGGCGAACTGAAGAGCTTCGGCGGTTGGGCACGGCCATGTGCGACTGACGCCGATGGCGTTCGTCGATCAGAGGACGGCCGTGTTTCAAGCGACGGAGTAAAGGAATCGATACCAATACCATGGGCTCAAACTCGGCGGCTGGTCTTGATCGATCGTTGGCTGCCGCTCGTTCTCGTTGGCGCGTCGCGTCATGTCCTGCTCCTGCCAACTTGACCATCGCATCGCTGGCCTGCCTCTGAACTTTCCAACATACTAGTAGTAACTTCGTTTTTCCTGGGCAAGTCCTTTCAGTGTGCCGGAACCGGTTAAGCGATGGCATCGTCGTTGCCGAATTCACAACCAGTGGTCTGCATCTGCACCATATACAGATAAGGCATCGTCATTGCCGAATTCTCGGCTGAATTGGCACATGCATGCACTGTGTGCCTGAATTGTCAGTCTGAATATGGTTCTGCTTCAGATGCTTTTGCATGCACCCGAGAGACCAGTCTGATAGTTTTTTTTAGCATATTTCTAGCTAGGACGAGGTAGTCAATATTTGAGTTGAGTATTGTCTTGAAACGAGGCAAAACACCTGACATGTTTATTAATCAAGAAGAATAGAGGTGGCCGGTTATAATTAGCGGATAACCAGCAGAAAACCAGTACAATACCCTCGCAAACCATCATGAAACACGGCCGCTTCAAAGGTATGGAATCCATCATGGCTACCAACACAAATCTCACACGCACCACTAAAACGAGGACCAACATCGAGGTTGCGCACATCTGTCATCACTCCTTCTCGAGCAAACGACTCCGACTTCACCGAAAAACGATCAACTAAGACCATCACGCAAAGCCACGCAGCTATGCATGGTTTTGATAGCGAGATTCAAAAATGAGATAGCAGGACCTGCGTCAAAGAGGATCTTCCCAAGACCGCCCCCCGCATGTTATCCTACGCCGCTATTTGATGTAGCGGAATGACGGTAAATCAGCAGTGTATGTAAAACACTAGTAGACACACTGGTAGGTTTTGGAATGCATCGAGTTAGTAAGATAGTGTCTCAGCATTCCCGAATTCATTTATAATATCTTGATCAAAAAGTCTAGTAGTTTAAAGAAAGTAGTATAACTGATAATCCTCAAACTAACTTCCTCAATGCAACCGTCACATGAAGAGTAGAGAGCAGAGTACCTTATGGTATGGGAGCCGACCTTCCTGGTGGCGCCGGTTATGAAAATGAGGTCTAGCGCAGAGTTTTTCGGATGTCCAACTCTTATGACCCGAGATATACGATGAATTGCTGATAGACACTAGATGCAGATTGAAGTGTCAAAAAAATAGTTTTTCTAGGGCACTCTTGAAAAGATATTTATGTCATGTGATGTCGATGATGTGTCAAAACTATGTCTTGCAAATTAGTTTTGATCTTGATATTTATGTCTAATCATATTATATATGACCAGATGTTTGGCAGAGGATCTATGATCAAGCTATTCTATGTTGCTTTTGATATTTAGTTATGAATGAATTTAGTTAATTTATTAGAAAATAAGAATGTTTAGATCGTGTTTGTTTTAGCCATGCGGTGTAAGTTGGCTTGGGGATGGTACTGGAGCTACGCCTTTTTTTTCATGCTCTCTAGTGTTTAGTGGATCAGTTTTAGGATGTGAAAATTGAGGTGTATTAACTGAACGTGACTTAGGAGAGAGATCGATGAAACTTGGGGGTTCAATTCCGACAGGGGATTGGGTGAGGGATCACCCAACCCCTGGGTGGATTGAATCCCCTAGTAGGTTAGATCCCCGGAAACCGAACAAAGCCTTAGTCTAATTCCCAATTCAAAGAGAGGAGGGGAGGGGAGGGGAGGGGAGGGGGGGGGGGGGGGGAGGCAGCCCTTGAAGAGCTCATTGATGACCTTGCGGACCTTGTCCTTGTCGTACCCTATGGTGGCAAAGTACTCGAGCGCGGCGTCAATCCGCCTCCCCCCCTCCGCCGCCCGGCCATTGCTCTAGTGACGACGGCAGGGACTTCTTCTCTGGTGAGGTCTCCGACGAGTTTTGATTTTTTTTTTCTTTTTTTTTCTGGAATGAATCGTTGTTTGGTACATAGGAATAAAAACGGGGCTATTTTTTTTGCTACAGAGAGCAAATGCGAGATTTGGCTAAAAATAGACATGTGTCACGGACCTGGGGATGGAAAATTTTGTTCGCCCCGCTGTATTCAGTCAGGGCTGGTTTGTGATGCAAGAAATTGACCAGAGTTTAGAGAGGAAATTTTCAAAGTAAGTTGGCACGGGTCCTAGTAGTATATGGGGCTGTTGACCAACCTTGACCCGAGTCCAGGACCGATTCCTGCGTGCTGCAATACAAGCCCACGGCCCTGCCGCCAACAGGTTCCTGCCCATAGGTAGTACGAAACTGCCCCTGGCGCTCTCTATATAATGGCCTCCTAATCGCATCTCCTCAGTTTACTCCCAAGTTCCCCGAACCACCTGAGCACCAAAGCCTCCGCTCACCTGATCCCAACTGCTCGCTCGCGCCACCTCTCTCATCTCTCATGGCTACGGCAGCTGCGACTCGGCCGAGCGGCCCTGTCCTGTCGTCAATTCCCATCTACGGCTCCGCCTCCCCCAACCGCGTCAAGCTCGCCCCCGCCCCCTCGCCGGGGAAGACCGTCAGCGTCTCCTCGCCGCCGGCGTCGTCCCCGGCCGCCAAGGTCCGCCGCTCCTGCATGTGCTCCCCGACGAACCACCGGGGCTCCTTCCGTTGCAGCCTCCACAAGGAGCGCAAGCCCGTCCCGGTCGTCCACAGCAAGCCCGCCTCCCCGCCTTCTCCGCGGCCGTCCGCGGTCGTCTCTACCGGCTCCGGCGCCCGTATTTTGGCCCGGAGGGCGCTCGCTCCGTCCCAGCAGTCGCAGAACCGGAGACGCGTCGTCGCCGCCGCTGGTCCGTTTCGCCCACGGCCCAGCCGCCTCTCCGCCGTCTCCTTCGGCGGCGACAACCGCCAATGAACATACAACCAACCGCGTCGACATGCCATAGAAGCAGTGAGATACTAGTACATACTGTGAATAGGAAAGAAGCTGGGGAGAAGTTCCCCGAATAATCCACCGGGATCTTCCGTCCGTTGTAAGTAATTGAAGCCGGCCGGTGGGGATCAGAGTGAGGGGAGGCTGGAGTTTTTTGATCCAGTGTACATACTGTCACCAGTGTAAATATTACGTAGAGTTCGTCGTCCGATGTGTATATGGCCCTTTGGTTTTGCAAATATACATGAGTGTCGAGTGACTAAATGGAGACATAAATAACATGCAAGCTTGTGTTTCTGTTGCTGGAGTGTGGCGGCGTCTCGCGCGCCCCTGTTTTGCTCTGTTTTGGATAAGCTCGACGCCAGTTCAGCGATCGATCATCAGTGGCGTCTCGCCGGCCGGAGCTTCCTCCCGTCACGCGACACCCGTGCGCGTGCTTTCGGCCAGCCCGGACGGATCAGGCGAGGCCAGCCAGAGCACGGGGAAGTTTCTGGAGAGCTTTCTGTAAAAAAATGGCGATGCGACCAATGAACTGAGATTTTCTTCCCGTACTCGTGATAGTTTTACTGTAGTATTTAGATCCGTGATGCAAAGGACGGCGGAGCGGTTAGGATTCCGTCCAGCTCTTAAACTTGTTGAAAAAGATGTTGCGACACCGGCTGTCACCTGCTTCTTGTTCAATTCTGTTTCTTCACCAGAAATCAGTTGCCGCTACCACCCAATTCTGGATGTTTATGTATAGCACGGATACGTTGAAGGTTGAACCGCTCGCAAGTATAGTAGGAATAAAAAAAAACAACTGGAGTTGCTGATGGTGGAACATCGTCCTAGTTTAACCAGCGCGTTGAATATCTGACGATCGAGTTGGTAGCACTAATTAAACAAAATCGTCAAATACCAAACGGGCTTTTGCATGCTAACCAAGGATTTCATGAACGTCAGTGTACACGATGAGATTGCCTTGTAAAAGAGGAGCAGCACGATTAGAGAAGGGGGACAACATGACAATAGAGAGAAAAAATACAGGAAATCTACTTCCAGAACGTTCTGAAATTAGTCTTCTGCTCAGAACCCACTCCCGCCGTTGATCCTCGTCCGTGGACATACGAGCCCATCAATCCGATCCGAACTTGTATGTTTTAACGTCCAAACATTTCTGACAAAACGTGGTCAGAATACTTTCCCGATAATTCCCGTGCATGCAAAGAGCATGAGGACAAAAGTGATTATGTCATTAGAATTTAATACGAAATCTGAAAATTCAAAAAAATTTGTAGGTCAAACCGTTTATCCGATTTTAAATCTGTTTTCACTTTTTATTAGTCGCGCCAAGATTTTCAAAACTAGATGTCATGTTGATAGATTCCGATGACTTTTTTCATACCCAAATGTTACCCTCCATCAACACTTGAGTTACCTAGGTGTAATATATGAGTTACCCGCCTATTTAAAAATTTAGTTTCCGCTCCAAACTAGATCCCACTTTTATTTTGTTTAATGTGATTTTTTCGAGTTTACACTACGAGGTGTGTGATTTTGTGGTAACTTCATCATAAATAAAAATAAGTGTACGACTACATTAGTATCTATGTTTATGGTTATCCCATGCTCACGTTGATAGTGCTCGTACATATACTCTACGTATCTTTTGATAGCACTTGGTGTCCCAGTGCCGTGAAGCCTCATCCCCGAGTTGAACGAATTGGAGCGTTAGAGACTGTGACCTTGTTACGACGCGTTCGCCATGCAACCGCTTTCCCGATCTCTCGCTCATGACTTCCTATTGGATCTGTATTTCTAGTATTCGGGGTATAGTTCTTATCAAGGAATCAAATTAGTTACTCGATTCTCTTCTCTTAGGGCATTGCCCAGCCCTCTCCCCACCTAAACAAATCATTCGAGTTTATTTGTGTTTAGGCGGACACAACACAGCCCCCAACACACCCCCAAACAGACAATGGTCTCCGGACTTGTGAGTTTTGATCCAAACTTGGCCCACGTGTGGGGCGGTCCGGTCTGTCCACGTCCGCCCTTTGTCCTCCCCGGGTCCTCCCATCAGTGGAAGATTCGTTTCCACTCTCCGCTCCCCGGCTGCACTCCCAAACCCTTGCCGCAACCGCCCGCCACCGCCCAAGATCTAGCCGCCGATGGAGGAGGGCAAGCCCAAAAAGAGACTAACGCCGAGTCCCTCAAAAGGCAAGATCGGAGGGTGAGGAAGAAAGCCCGGACAACGGATAAGAGAGGTCGCCAATGTGGCTCTTACGTTCTCCCAGTCGCATGCTGGTATCACATATAGGGTCGCACCCATTCCGTGGGTGTGATCGTGTCATCCCTGGCACTCTGCCCTACCTCTGTGGTGGCCTCCGTGAGTTCGGTGGCGTCTGTCGCAAGGCCGCCACGTTCAGGGTCGCTAGCACTCTCATCGGTGTCATCGCCGTGCGTGTTCTCGGCCACACCACCGTGCGGAATGGCACCGTATCGGCTCGGCGGCACACGAGACACGTCGCTGGAGATCTCATATGTACCGTTTGTCACCGTGCCGCCTCCTCTCGACCTCAACATCACCTCTGGGGCCAGCGACGTCAGTATTTTTCATTTGATCTCCGGGACGTGATGCTTGATCTCGTCTTATCTCCATATATGTTTTTTATCTAGTAATTTGAACTTTGTGTCATTTGAAATATTTTTATTTTCGTAACTTATTATGTAACGTTTAAATGGTGGTAATTCAGTTGTTATTATTTGTATTTTATTTGCAATTATCTAGTCATTTTATTTGTAAATAGAAGTGACATAGAAGAAAAAGGGCAGAAAAAAGGCCATGCAAATACCAAAATAGGGGCGGTAGTTGGATGCAGGGCCACCCCAAATCCCTTCGGTGCCATTCGGTGTGCGCGGACTGCCCCGAGCGAACCAAAACGGACACAATGTGTGTCCGATTTGGGGGGCGTTGGTCAAAGTATAGTATGGGCACCTAGAGGGGGGGGGGTGAATAGGTGCTACGGCAAATTTTAATTTTTTCACAAATTTAGGCTTGACAAGAAAGGTAAATTCTCTAGATAGTGCAACTAGTGATGAATTTACCTATATGACAAGACAAGAAATCAAAGCAACAAGTACAAGTAAGTAAAGAGAGGGAGGAACGAGGTAACCGATGGAAGCACACGGAGACACGATGTATTTCCGAGTTCCTCCTTTTTAGGGGAGTACGTCTCGTTGGAGGGGTGTGAGCTCGCCACAAAGGCCTACTCAATGCCACTAAGGCTTCACCCTATTCTCCGATGAACTTCGCCACAAAGGCCTAGTTCACCTTCCACTATAGAACCCCTTTGAGGCGGGGATCAAATCCTTTACAAACACCTTGGGGCACACACCCACAACTTAATTGGGGGCTCCCAACAACTCTTGAATCACCAACTAGAAACAAGATGCCTAGGTTCTCCACAAGAGGAAACCCTAGGCAAGATCCCTCGAGCTAGAGAAGGGGAAATGAAGAACGGGTTGGTGAAGATGTAGATCGGGGCCTTCTCCTTCAATCCTCCAAAGATCTTCAAGATTGGGTGGAGGGATTGGGAGTTATGAGGAATTTGGTGAGTTCTTAAATGCTCATCAATGCTAAGGGGAAGAACTAGATCTTGAGGAAGAAGAGGAGGGCTATTTATAGTCCCTCCTCACAACTAGTCGTTGTGCAGGAAAAAAGGTACCGGAATATCCGGTTCAAGTTTGGACCGGAATATCCGGTTAGCTTGCTCCACGCTAAACTGCAGTGCTGGACCGGATTATCCGGTTGATTTGAAATAATCCGGTACAAATAATCCGGTAGATGCCAGTACGCAAATCTTCTAGTCCTTAGCCATTTTTCCACTTCCTCAACTGCAACCGGAATATCCGGTATATATGAAATATCCGGTACAAATAATCCGGTTGACTCCAGTAGCTCAAAACTTCCAGTCCTTAGCAGTTTTTCGCAGCAACCGGAATATCCGGTCCGGGATGAATAATCCGGTCCAAATAATCCGGTTGACTCCAGTAGCTCAAAACTTCAGTCCTTAGCAATTTTTCGCAGTAACCGGAATATCCGGTCCGAATAATCCGGTTGATTCCAGTATGCAAGATCCTCAGTCCTTAGCCATTTTTGAGATCCTTTCTCAGCAACCGGAATATCCGGTCCAGGATGAATAATCCGGTCCGAATAATCCGGTTGAGTTCTGTCCCAAAAACCTCAGGCCAAACTTCACCGACTTTTCAGTGCTCGATGCCGATGTTAAGTATAACACCTGCACACTAAACACCTCGATAAATAATGTACTTAGTATTGTTAACTAACACACAAAACACTGGGAAAACGAAATGCACTTTCAATCTCCCCCTTTTTGGTGTTAGATGACAATACTAAGATTTGCAATAAACCTTGACAGAAGCATGCTTGAAACAAGATGAAAATCTCTCCCCCTATCTCTATGCAAATCTTTTGTTTGCCTCAAACACAAATGGGTGCAATGATGTATAGGAAGAGATTTTCAACAAGTAGCAAACACGACAATGAGACAACATCACCGATATGTTGAGTGTAAAGAAGTATATACCTTGTGCGAGAACGATATATCCAAGAATAACCAAGCACAATCAAAGATAATCTCCTCAACATATCCGATAGATAACCAACACACCATAAATAGATAACCATGATAGTATCCAGATAACCAATAGTCACACACATAAGCACACATAGTTTTAACCGACAATAAACGACAAGTTCACAAGCACGACAAATGAAGATAAAATGGACACAAGCGCTCAAAGGAAGGATAAAAGCAAATGCTTGTGCCCGAACCCATGCAAATCCCGTAGTCTATAATAGCTACTTCTCCCCCTTTGGCATCGAGACACCAAAAAGGAGGGAAATAGCTAACTAACGCCCCAGACACGGTCTAAGCATCCGACTCGTCTCCAGATCCCTGCTCATCATCAGACTCCTCCTCATCAGCAGCAGCATCATGAGCTCGTGAAGCAGTCTCCCGAGTAGACCTGAGGGCCGCCTCAATGCTCTCCCAAGGAGTGGAATCCTCAGCAGACCAAGCAGAGTAGGACTGAGCATCAAGAGGAGCAGGAACATCACCAGTGCCACCACTCACGTGATGGAGAATCTGACGCTGCGAGCTGGCCAAATCAGTGTCCCTGCGATATGCCCTGTACTGTTCCTTGTGAATGTCCAGCTTCATGCAGAGCACGTTGCGCTGAAACCAGGATAGCTTCCTGACGTTGCGCAAAGTGGTGAGATCAGACACAGGCACCCTGGGAGCAGACTGAGAGCTAGAAGGGCCACCCATAGAGGAACCACCCTCAAACGGAGCACTCCGAGAAGCAGCCGCAGTCTTCACCTTCCTCTTGACATACAGCTTCCTCACCTTGTGCTCAACCATGGGAAGCTCGGTGTACTCCTTCCGCATCTCATACTTGATAAGCATCATGATGTAGGGGGCATAGGGTATGGTGTAGCCACCAATCATCGCAGCATAGAGCTCGTGAAAGATGATGTCCATCACATCCACAGTATATGAGACAGCCGGGTCCTCTTCCTCCATACACTCCTTAGCCAGAATCAGAAGGTTGCACAGAGGAGTGGTGAGAGCATCGTTGTTACCTCCACTTGGCACCAGGAAAGCTCTGAAGATACGCACCAGCTGATCATAAAGAGGAAGCAGTCCCTCAAGCCCCCCAACAGTGAAACCAGGGGCGTAGAGCTCAGCCATGGACACCTCCCTCCTCGGCCTATCAACCTCATGGACGCGGTGACCAAGAGGAGGGTGCTCGCTGTAAGAGTAGCCAAGACGCCGAGCAAACCTCTCAAAGGATGCCTCACAGGGTGTATCTCCATACATCCACTTAAGACGGGTCACAATATCACCAGTGGAGTACACGAGGGTGGACATAAACTGCATCACCAGCTGCGTGTTGTAGTTGCACTGGGTCTCCATCAGCTTCACCAAACCGAAGCGCTCAACAATACTGGCAGCATCAGCAAACTCATCCTTGGCCTTGAGAGCGGCATGGTCATAAGGATGCATAGGGCGGCACGGATAGCGGAAGTCACAATAGATGTCAGTGTAAATGTAAGACTGCTCCAGATTCCAGAAACGAGGATCAATGTTGCCAACCCTCGGAGACAGATAAGCATCCTTCTTTCTGAGCTCATTGAACTCCTGAATCGGAATGTCGGTCTTATAGTTGAGCCGAGGTTTCCTCTTGTTACGGGTAGAGACAAGCTTCTTGCGCTTTGGAACGCTTCGATCGTGGTCACCATCTGTGAAACAAGATATAGTAGGAAAAGCACAAGATGAGTACACTAGTGTCATACAACGGATACAAACATACATAGAAAAGATAGAGAAGATGACAGGAAACAATCGATATGGAAATCTGGGAAAGATTCATTTGGGGCTGCCCTTAAAACCGTTCTGGACTCAGCCGGATATTCCGGTTCAAAACAGAACCGGATATTCCGGTTACCCGGATATTCCGGTTCAGTCGTGGACCGGATATTCCGGTAAATTTCGGAACAGCACAAAATTAACCTAGATCTCAGATTTCCACAAGGATTGCAAACAAGTGATCTATTCTATGATTTCTAGCATGTATTGGGGGTCCTCTTCGGAACGAAATCTACCAAGCAAGCTAGCAAAAACACACATCCATGGAAGGTGAGGTTATAGCACCAAGATTCAAGAGATTTGAACTATACCGGGATCCATGGAGAGAAAAGCTTGGGTAGAATCGATCCAAAACGCGAGGAGATCAAGATCCGGGTCAAATCTCCAAGATCTTGCGGAGGAAACGGCCCGGGAGGCCAAGAACCACGGCGGCGGCGATTTGGTGGGGAGGAGCGGACGGGAAATAGGGCAAGAACTGCCCATCCCCGTCGGGCTCCAGGTTATATGGATTTCGCCGAACCGGATATTCCGGTTCAAGTTTGAACCGGATATTCCGGTACAGCCGGATATTCCGGTTCAAAACTGAACCGGAAATTCCGACTGCCTCCAGATTCGAAATTTCCTTGTTTTCAACGGACGACACTAGTGCTTAGAAAGAAAGGCTTTTTGAGAGAAAGGCTTAGGATAGAAATACCAAACTGAGACTAGTACTTATCCCTCTCAAGAGCAAGAAGCAACCAACCAAAAAAGTAAAACAATTGAGTGGGATTTTCCTAGGAAGAAACACTTAGCCGGGAAAAACACACGAAATGCAATAAAATGACAAGTAGACAAACCCAACTAAGATCCAACTCTTCGCAATGAAGAGGTTGGTGGCCGAAGCCACCATGTAAGAGTTCTTGGTATGCAACCGCGAAGATATATCTTGGGGGCATTGCCAAAACTCAACATTGAAGCTCACAATTCAACATTAGAAAAAGAGATTACAATGAATTTTTGCTATGGGCATAATGGGGGGAGGGAGAATCCAATGTGTTAGGATAGCACTCCCCCTATGTCCATGCCTACATCTAAGCTCGAACACGTTTCATCTATAGGGGTGTGCGCAAGATAGTCAAGCCAAACTCCTTGAATCAATCACATTTAGCTCATTCCTCAAGAACATGAACCTTGCATCATCAAGTGGCTTCGTGAAAATATCCGCAAGATTGTCCTTGGTGGGCACATAACCTAGAGCAATGTCTCCTCTCGCCACGTGATCACGGATGAAGTGGTGGCGAATCTCAATGTGCTTCGTCCTTGTGTGTTGCACCGGATTGTATGCAATCTTGATAGCACTTTCATTGTCACATAGAAGAGGGACTTTGTCCAAATGAACTCCATATTCCTTGAGAGTTTGCCTCATCCATAGCAATTGGGTGCATGCACTCGCGGCGGCAACATATTCCGCTTCGGCGGTGGAGAGAGAGATGCAATTTTGTTTCTTCGAGGACCAACTTACAAGGGACCTACCAAGGAATTGGCAAGCCCCCGAAGTTGACTTCCTATCATCTTGATCACCCGCCCAATCGGAATCCGTATATCCATTGAGAGTAAATTGTGCCCCCTTTGGGTACCACAAACCAAATCTTGAGGTATGAACAAAATAACGAAAGATTCTATGAACCGCCATAAGATGGCAATCCTTAGGAGCCGCTTGATACCTTGCACACACACCTACACTCAAAACGATATCGGGCCTAGATGCACAAAGATAGAGCAAAGAACCAATCATAGAACGATAGAGCTTTTGGTCCACATCCTTACTTTCTTTTGGATTGCGTGATAGATGACACTTGACTTGCATAGGAGTGGTTTTGATCTTTGCCTCTTGGAAGTTAAACCTCTTGAGCATGTCTTGAGTATACTTGGCTTGAGAAATGAAGGTACCACGGGCCAATTGCTTGATCTCAAAGCCAAGGAAGAATTTAAGCTCACCCATCATAGACATCTCGAACCTGTCAGTCATAAGCTTAGAGAACTCATTATTGAAAGCTTGGTTAGTTGAGCCAAAGATGATATCGTCCACATAGAGTTGGCATATGAAAAGCTCTCCCTTTACTCTCTTGGTGAAGAGAGTGGGGTCAATCTTCCCAACTTCGAAACCACGATCATCTAACAACTCCCTAAGGTGCTCATACCAAGCACGGGGTGCTTGTTTGAGACCATAGAGGGCCTTGTCAAGTTTGTAAACGTGGTTGGGAAAGTTGAGATTCTCGAACCCCGGAGGTTGCTTAACATATACCTCCTCTTTTAGTGGACCATTCAAGAAAGCACTTTTCACATCCATTTGTTGCAACTTGAAATTATGTGAGGAAGCATAAGCAAGGAGGATACGGATGTACTCAAGGCGAGCCACGGGCGCATAGGTTTCATCAAAGTCAATGCCTTCAACTTGGGTGTAACCTTGAGCGACCAATCTTGCCTTGTTCCTAATGACAATGCCATTCTCATCTTGCTTGTTCTTGAATATCCACTTGGTGCCAATAACATTGTGGCAATCCTTGGGTTTCTCAACCAATCTCCAAACCTTGTTGCGCTCAAAGTTATTGAGCTCATCATGCATAGCTTCAACCCAATCGGAGTCCTCAAGAGCTTCATACACTTTCTTAGGCTCCACCATAGAGATATGAGCTTGATGCTCACAAAAATGAGCCAATTGCCTTCTAGTGGATCTTCTAGCTTGAACATCCTCCAAGACCTTGTTGTCTTGGGCATCAATTTGCTTCAAAGCTCTTCTTATCCTTTTGATGCGACGGGCTTCGATCTCCTCATTATTGCGAGGAGGGATCACTTGATCATCTTGATCATTTGGGTCCCCATCTTGACCAACATGGCCTTGATCATCAACATTGTCATCAACAATATCTTCAACACTAGCTTCAACTTGAGAAGAGGATGACGAGGAAGAATGATCTTGGCCTTGATCTTGACTCGCATTAGTGAGAGGAGTGGGTACGACTTGCGGAGTCACTTGATCAATGAGAGGAGGGTCTTGAATATGTTCTCGGTTAGGTGTAGAAGGTGGCTCCTTGGCTTGATCTTCAAATGTAGAGGATGGCTCCACTTGGGTAGAGCATAGTCCTTCTCGAGTCGCCATAAGGTGTCCCTCGATGGGGCGGAAGAATCCCACGCCCATCCTTCCTATGGCTTCTTGAGGCATTTCAACATCTACATTTGAAACATGAAATTGCGCCACTTGGGAGCCGTCATTTTCCTCGAAAACCACACTACAAGATTCTATGACAATCCGTGAGGCTTTGTCATAGACTCTATAAGTGTGGGATTCGGCACCGTAACCAACAAAGATACCCTCAATAGTTTTGGATTGAAATTTCGACAACCTAATACCCTTGATCAAATAGAAGCACTTACAACCGAATACACGGAAGTAGGATACGTTGGGCTTGTTGCCGGTGAGGATCTCATATGGGGTCTTGCACAAGCCTTTGCGGATGTAGAGGCGGTTGGAGGAGTGGCATGCGGTGGATACGGCCTCGGCCCATAAATATTGGGGAGAAGAGTACTCCGCCAACATGGTCCTTGCCATATCCAAGAGAGTGCGATTCTTCCTTTCGGCAACACCATTTTGTTGAGGAGTGTAAGTGGCGGAGTATTGGTGACGAATGCCTTCTTCACTAAGAAATTCATTCAATGTATAGTTCTTGAACTCCGACCCATTATCACTCCTAATAGCCATGATTTGCACATTGTGTTGACGTTGCACTTCGTTGGAGAAGTCGATGATGGTTTCTTGAGTCTCACTCTTGCACTTGAAGAAATAAACCCAAGTGTATCTTGAATAATCATCGACAATCACCAAGCAATACTTCTTGCCGCCAAGACTTGCCTCGGGCACGGCACCAAAGAGATCAACATGGAGAAGCTCCAAGATCCTCTTTGATGAGATAATAGTCTTGGCCTTGTGCACAATATCATGCATCTTCCCTTCAACACACGACCTACAAACGCGATCCTTTGCAAAGGAAACATTTTCTTTTAGTCCGACAATAAGGCCACTTTTGTGAAGACTTTGCAAAGTTCTCATGTTGACATGGGATAGGCGGCGATGCCACAACCATCCCAAGTCCGCCTTCCCGAAAAGACACATTGCTTGAGTGTTGGTTGACTTCGAAAAGTCCACCACATACAACTCATTTTCAACATGTCCCACGTGAACGACGTCAAGAGTCTTGCTCCTCAAAAGGACCACAATATCACCATCAAAGAAGACGGAAAGACCCATCTTACTAAGAGAACGGACGGAAAGTAAATTGTAACCAAGGGATTCGACAAGCATGACGTTCACGATAGTGATATCGGGAGCCACCACAACCTTGCCAAATCCGGATACCTTAGACTTGGACGAGTCCCCATAGGTGACGGTTGCTTGGATATCATTTGGTTGCAACTCCGTCACAAGTTCTTTGCTTCCGGTCATATGATTAGTGCATCCACTATCAAGAATCCATTTAGCCCCACCGGAAGCATAGTCCTGCAAGAGATCATTGACTAGAGTTAGGACCCGAGTTGGGTCCCTTCATGTTAGCAACAAGGGTCTTTGGAACCCATATAGTGTAGTCAATAAAACCCTCAATAGGACCAACGTATTTAGCTTGCACAACACCATAATAATCAACATATAAGAAATGGTGTGGGTTGTTAGTTCCCGCGGAGGAGCTACGAGTAGTGTTGTCCCTCATGACAATACCACCCGAAGCGCCATGTTTGTTCTTCTTCTTGTTCTTCTTCTTCTTGTTCCTTTTCTTGGCCACATAGCCAAGACCTTGCTTGCCCACTTGTTGCCTTGGAGCACTCACTTGTGGTCTAGAAATGACCGCATTAGTGCTTGAGGCAACCACTTGTGGGGTGGCAAGCACCTCCTTTTCAACTTGAGTGCTTTTGCCCTTGAGCCTTGCAAGTTCATCCTTCAACCTAGCATTTTCTTCAATAATATTTGCATGATCACAAGAAGAAGTAGAAGTGCTAGGATGGTTAGCTTGAGCAAGTTGAGTTTGAAGTTGTTCATGCAACTCTTTGAGGGATGAGTGTTGGCTTTCCAAAGCTTTGTGAGCAATGGTTAGCTTTTCAAACTCCTCGGTTAGTTTACCATGACCAACCCCAAACTCTACTTTATCCTTTTTAGCCTTTTTGTATTTAGCAATAGCAAGATCACGTTCCTTAATGATTTTAGAGACAAGTTCATTATGAGTGGTTTCAATAGTTTCAAGTTCATCCTCTAGAGAAACTCTACCATCATGCTCTTCTTCAAGAGTCATTGAGAGAGATGCAATTTCATCCGCATCCCTTCTCTCAATCTCACCTTTCTTCTCAAGGGCCTCTTGGGCCTCTCCCAATTGCCTCATGAGATGCTCAAAGTACTTCTTGGTCTCCCCTTGCATGTTAGACATAAAACGATCCAAGGAGGCTCTTTCCTCTTCCTCTCTAAGACAAGCAATATGTTCTAGTTCACTAGGGGTCTTAGAGTTAGGAGAAGATGATACCTCCGTGGCCTTAGCCATGAAGCACTTGGCATCGCGTTGAGGAAGATTTTCATTGGGAGATTCAAAGAGGGATGACGAAGATGGAGTGGAAGCAATAGCTAGAGCGGCTACTTCACTTGTTGTTTCTTCTTCTTCATCACTCCCGGAATCATACTCCTATTGAGTCAAGAGCACAAACTTGGTAGGAGTCTTCTTGTTGAAAGGTTTCTTCTTGAAATGAGGTTTCTTGTATTCAACCTTGGACTTGTCCTTGCGGATGAGCTTGCCACTATGGTTTTCTCTATTCTCATATGGGCATTCCGCGATGAAGTGGTACTTGTCTTGGCAATTGAAGCAAGATCTCACTCTTTGAGCCCCATCATTACCATAACGAGACTTGGTCTTCTCCTCAACAAACTTCTTGCCTTTAGGGGGATTGTTCCAAAACTTTTGCACGGTGAGAGCTATTAGATCCTTTAGAACGGGATCATATTCTTGTTCCTTCAATGGAGGCAATGCTTCTTCACCATCTTCATCATTCTCAACTTCTCTTGTCAACACCTTGGCCTTCAAAGCAACGGAAGCTCCTTGATGCATTCCAATGGCCCTAGCCCGGTTGTCAAGAGCATTCTTGGTTTGCACTTTGTAGGAGCTCAACTCTTGCATGACTTGGGTAGAGGTCATGGTGGAGAAATCATGTCTCCCTTGAATGCTCTTCATATCCGTGCCCTCGAAAGGCATCACGGCAATTATGAAGTTCCTCTTGATCCAAGCATCATCAATATGTGTTGCACCCGCATTAGAGAAGGCGGTGGCAAGAGACTTGAGCCTCCGATACATGTCAACGTGATCTTCTCCATCACGCATGAAGAATCCTTCGGCCTCATTGGTCAAGGTGTCATAGCGATTTCTTTGCATGCTTTCATTCCCAACAAACATGACGACAAGGGCATCCCATGTCTCTTTGGCGGTGGAGAAGTGTTGAAGATGCGGCATGTGATTGGGGCCCACGGCTTGATGAAGGATGGACAAAGCGGTGTAATTGAGTTGGCAATCTACAACCTCTCTTCTTGTGAGATTCTTGGGATCATATGGCTTGTATCCATCACGAGTGATTCTCCAAAGATCTATACAAGAAGAGTTCAAGTGAGTCTCCATGTAGTATTGCCATTCACGAAAATAATATGCATCAATTTTAGGTGGATCTCCCCTAGGAATTATATGAGGAAAAGGGATGGGAGGATCGGGAGAATATGAGCCTTCTACGGCATTATATCCTTCCTTTCCACTCGCACCTTTCTTAGAGGATTGTTCGGCGGAAGCAGTTTTAGGTAGTTCACCATCAACCCCAATCTTGGCACCCTCCGTTTCCGGAGGGGATGAGTCGACCACCTCCGGTTCCTTGGTTTTGAGGAGTGTTGTCATGAGTAGACACAACTCCTCAAATTTAGTGTCTATGGATGAGGTCAATGATTCTCTCAAAGCATTGAGATCATTCATGGACACATTTACTTCGGACGGAGCGTCATCCTCATCACCCATACTTAAACTCTTAGGCGGTTAAGCCCGATAGAAGAGCCGAGGCTCTGATACCAATTCAAAGTATAGTATGGGCACCTAGAGGGGGGGTGAATAGGTGCTACGGCAAATTTTAATTTTTTCACAAATTTAGGCTTGACAAGAAAGGTAAATTCTCTAGATAGTGCAACTAGTGATGAATTTACCTATATGACAAGACAAGCAATCAAAGCAACAAGTACAAGTAAGTAAAGAGAGGGAGGAACGAGGTAACCGATGGAAGCACACGGAGACACGATGTATTTCCGAGTTCCTCCTTTTTAGGGGAGTACGTCTCGTTGGAGGGGTGTGAGCTCGCCACAAAGGCCTACTCAATGCCACTAAGGCTTCACCCTATTCTCCGATGAACTTCGCCACAAAGGCCTAGTTCACCTTCCACTATAGAACCCCTTTGAGGCGGGGATCAAATCCTTTACAAACACCTTGGGGCACACACCCACAACTTAATTGGGGGCTCCCAACAACTCTTGAATCACCAACTAGAAACAAGATGCCTAGGTTCTCCACAAGAGGAAACCCTAGGCAAGATCCCTCGAGCTAGAGAAGGGGAAATGAAGAACGGGTTGGTGAAGATGTAGATCGGGGCCTTCTCCTTCAATCCTCCAAAGATCTTCAAGATTGGGTGGAGGGATTGGGAGTTATGAGGAATTTGGTGAGTTCTTAAATGCTCATCAATGCTAAGGGGAAGAACTAGATCTTGAGGAAGAAGAGGAGGGCTATTTATAGTCCCTCCTCACAACTAGTCGTTGTGCAGGAAAAAAGGTACCGGAATATCCGGTTCAAGTTTGGACCGGAATATCCGGTTAGCTTGCTCCACGCTGAACTGCAGTGCTGGACCGGATTATCCGGTTGATTTGAAATAATCCGGTACAAATAATCCGGTAGATGCCAGTACGCAAATCTTCTAGTCCTTAGCCATTTTTCCACTTCCTCAACTGCAACCGGAATATCCGGTATATATGAAATATCCGGTACAAATAATCCGGTTGACTCCAGTAGCTCAAAACTTCCAGTCCTTAGCAGTTTTTCGCAGCAACCGGAATATCCGGTCCGGGATGAATAATCCGGTCCAAATAATCCGGTTGACTCCAGTAGCTCAAAACTTCAGTCCTTAGCAATTTTTCGCAGTAACCGGAATATCCGGTCCAGGATGAAATATCCGGTCCGAATAATCCGGTTGATTCCAGTATGCAAGATCCTCAGTCCTTAGCCATTTTTGAGATCCTTTCTCAGCAACCGGAATATCCGGTCCAGGATGAATAATCCGGTCCGAATAATCCGGTTGAGTTCTGTCCCAAAAACCTCAGGCCAAACTTCACCGACTTTTCAGTGCTCGATGCCGATGTTAAGTATAACACCTGCACACTAAACACCTCGATAAATAATGTACTTAGTATTGTTAACTAACACACAAAACACTGGGAAAACGAAATGCACTTTCAGTTGGGCATGCACTTAGTAACTGTTACCAACCTTGTATTGATGTATGTACTCATTTGTTTTAGGGTATATTTATCAGCACGGAATTATTGTAATTACCCTGCACTCTTAGATAATAATTATTAACATTGTACTTATGGAGTATCCATATGTATCACCATGATATTGATGTAGTTACCCTCCCCGCTAGGTAATAGTTTCTCACCGAGTACTGGTGGAGTTACCCGGATGTTTTAGGTATCCGTATCACCACATAATCGATTTAGTTACACTGACCTCTATCTAATAGTCACCAACTCTGAACTAATGGAGTTACTTAGGTATTTAAACTATAGTTAGCAACCCGTACTTATAGAGTTACTGAGTTCTCCTGGGTATGGAGTTACCCATGTGTTTACAATATAGATATCATCATAAATAGACGTGGTTACCATGCTCTCTAGTTATCCACCTATTAATCATGGAGTTTCACATTTGTTCACGATATAGTTGTCATTCCCAAATCGATATAGTTAACCCTTCCATTCAGCTAATAGTTATTCACCTATTTATCTATGGATTTAGCTAGATGTTTAGAGTATAATTATCAATACAAATTCGACATAGTTACCCGGACCTGATACCAATAGTTACCAATGTAATACCTTAGGGGTTACCCATATGTGTTTTGGCGTTGTCAATATTAAACCAATATAGTTATCACCTAAATACGGATAGAGTTCCCTAAATATGTTAGCATACAGTTACCCATTTGCACAAGATATAATTACCATACCAGAGTGGAAACTCACTTTTGAAACTAGGTGATAACTTTCAAACTCAAAAAAAATAAAAAAGAACAACAAAAGTAGGACCTAGTTTCAATCTAAAATTATAATTGTTCACAAGGTGGGTAACGTACATATTACACTCATAACTCACTTGTTGCTGTTGGATAACTTTTGAATCCAAAACTTTTTTGTCAAAACATGTCAATAAGGGATCTAGTTTCGAAGATCTCGTCACGACTATTCAAATGGTAAAAACGGATACTAAATCGGATGAAAGGTTTAAACTACAAAACCTTTTAAATTTTCGGATTCCTCATTTAATGCTAATGATGTAATTAGTTTTGTGCTTTGCGTGCACTACGCATTGGCCTTTTGGAGTTGGTAACGCAGCGGGTGGATCCCTAGTGCGGAGAGGTCTGACCGCGTGGGCAGGGCTGTCAGATCACCTGTTGTTTGAATGTTCTATAGATAATGCTAATTTCATACCGTTTTATACCTTCGTCGTCCTATAATTATTCATCATGAAATCATTATACATTGATACACTACTCTCTCGGTAATAGTTAGTCACAAAATACTGATATAGTTACCCACCCCGTACTGATGGAGTTGTCCATGTGTTCGTGATATAGGAACCCACTATGAAATCGATTTATTTACCATTCTCTCTTGGCAATAATTACCCAACCAGTACTGATGGAGTTACCCATCTTGTATTTTAATAGAGTCGTAACGGTTACCTACCTAATTCTAATAGAGTTAATAATATGTTCATGATATAGTAATCCACCACGAAAATCGATATAGTTATCATGCTTCTAAATAACTACGTGCCGAGTATTTATAAAGTTACCCATATAGTTTAGATAGGGATGTATCTAGGTGCAACTACTAGGGGGCACATGACACATATTACAAATCCAATTTTTTGATACAATACATATGTATTTGTATTGAGTGACACCCCAATTTTTAAATAAAAAATATGAATGATATCTTAGAAGACACCTGGTTCTTTAGGCTCTATGTACACCCATGATTTTAGTGCGTAGTTGTCAACATGAAATCATATAGTTATCACCTTGATACTTACATAGTTGTACGGTTGTTTTAGTATATGTATGTTCACTTGTCCGCTATATATTTAGTGTCCAAAAGTGGCAACACACTTATAAAACTGAATCGAAACTTTAGAATTCGGCAAAATAAAAAAGACCAACCAAATTGAGATATAGTTTCAAAGCTGAAAACTAATCGTCGATATGATGGGTAACTTACATATTAAAGTCCGGATAATTCACACGTTACTCGTGGGTAACTTTTGGGTTAAAAAAAAATATCGTTGAAACATATTAACATAGGATATAGTTTCAAAATTCTTATCACGACTGGTCCAGCGATAAAAACGGATTTTAAATCGGATGAATGGTTGGACCTACAAAATATTTTGAAATTTCGGACTTCAGCATTAAATGCGAGTGACGTAATCAATTTTGTCTTTTGCCTTTTGATACGTCCAAAACGTAGCTCTTTTTTCGAACACTTTTCTTCTTGTTTCCCTCTAACTTGTGAGTTTTAGATACCACTAACACGGACTAACGATGTTTTCAGCAGAATTACATTGGTGTCTCGTTTTTATGCAGAAAAATCAACTTTCGAGAAAATGCCCAGAAAAGATCCCGAATGCCTTAAAACACCCAAAGACCCCCGGAGCCAGAAGGAGCCCCGGAGAGGGTCCAGGAGGGGGCCACACCACCCCTGGGCGCCCCCTTGGCCGCGCCGCCTGGTGGTGTGGGGCCCCCAGGCACCCCCTCGGGCTCCCCTTTCGACTACATATCCCCCGTAGACCTAAAACGCGAGGGAGTTCGTCATATTCCACATAAACACAACAGAGCACCGCCGCCACCTCGAAACTCAATTCGGGAATCAGAAGTTCATGTTCTGGTGCCCTTCCGGGACAGGGATTCGGAGGAGATCATCGCCATCGACACCGCCACCTCTTCTCCATCAACCATCCATGATTCCCCCGTCCATGTGTGAGTAAACAACGTTGTAGGCTGAGAGGGATGGAAGAGATTGGATGAGATCGATCATGTAATAATGCCAGATTGTTAGGGCATAATGCCTAGTATCTATTGTTAGTGTTTTCTATCATTGTTGCAACTTGTTATGCTTAATGTTTGTCACTAGGGCCCGAGTGCCATGATCTCAGATCTGAACATGTTATTATTTCATGAGTATAATTATGTTTCTTGATCATATCTGCAAGTTGTTTGCACATGTCATTGTCCGGAACCCGAGGCCCCAAAGTGACAAAAATTGAGACAACCGGAGGGAATAACTGTGATGTGAGGATCACATGTGTTCACGAAGTGTTAATGCTTTGCTCCGGTGCTTTATTAAAAGGAGCACCTTAATTATCAGTAGTTTCCCTAGAGGCCCCGCTGCCATGGGCTGGTAGGAAAAAAGATGTTCTGCAAGTTTCTCATTGCGAGCATGTATGACTATATTGGAACACATGCCTATGGTTTGCCTAGAAGTTAGATGCTTTATTATTATTATCTGCAATGCCCATGTTTAGATTATTACATTACCTATGTTATCCATGCATCGCCCGTTCATCCATTCCCTCTATGCCTACGGTACTTCCATCCTGCTGTTTTCCGTGATTGCTACTGCTGTTACTATTTTATTCCTGCTGTTATTTTACTACTACTGCTGCTATAAAAATGTTACCACTGATAAATTGTTGCGAGCAAGTGTACTTTCAGGTGCAGCTGAATTGGCAACTCAGTTGTTAAGACTTATAAATATTCTTTGGCTCTCCTTGTGTCGAATCAATAAATTTGGGTTTTACTTCCCTCGAAGACTGTTGCGATCCCCTATACTTGTGGGTCATCAAGACTATTTCTGGCGCTGTTGCCAGGGAGCATAGATTTATTTATTTTCTCACTTGATCGTGATATTGTTCGCTGCAAGCCTTTCATTATGGGCAAGACTCGTGATGGAAAAGTTCCTATATTACCATCCACTACAAGGAGAGGTACAACTCTGAACTCCTCTGTTGCTCTTGATTCACCCTCTGTTATGAGTAAGTTTCTTACTCCACCACATGCTACACGTACTATTACTTCTGCTGAGTCTGAAAATATTTCTGATAATTTTGATGATGCTTCTACTGTGCTTGATGATACTGGTTTTCTAGGTCCTTTCCTACATGCTACTATTGCTAAATCCAAACAAATTGAAAATGCTGAATTTTCTGTTGAAAATGCTAGTACACCTGTTAATTCACCTGAGTTTATTGATGATCTTGATGAAACCTATATTGTACTTAATGATGACTTTATTGAAGAAGCTCAGGCTACTACTGGTGCAAGTGCTCTTAAGAGTCTTCTTGCAAGACATGCTGTGAAATATAAATCTTCTCTTGATGCTAAGTTTGCCACATCTCCCATACACATTAGAGACAATGATTATGATTTCTCTCTAGATTTATCTTACATATCTTTGTTGAGACAGGACCGTTTTGTGGAACTGAAAGTAAAAGTTCTATGGAACACATGAATGACCTTTCATCTTTGAGTAGTTTATTTTCTGATGATACTAAGCTGCGTACTTATTTTGTTACCAAGATCTCCCCTTTCTCATTGAAAGATGAAGCTAAAACTTGGTTTAACAACATGTCACCTGGATCTATTACTAATCCTATGGATTTGGTTAATACTTTCTTTCAAAAATATTTTCCTGGTAGTGCCCAAAATGTTATTGTGCAGAACATCTTTAACTTTGAGCAAATTGAAGGAGAAAAATTGCCTGAATCTTGGACAAGGTTTTGTTCTTTGATAAGAGCTAGCCTAGGATATACATTACCTAAAAATGAGCTCCTAGATATATTTTATAATGGACTAACTGTTGAATCTAAGACATACCTGGATAGTTGTGTTGGTTGTGTTTTTAGGAAAAGAACTCCAGAAGAAGCTAATGAATTAATGTCTAAAATAGCCAAAAATAATGATGATTGGAATATACCTGAGCCTACACCTACACCAGAGCAAACACCAATACCAACACCCAAGAAAAGAGATAGAAAAGAGATGATTGAATTAAATGATGAAGTGACAAAGGAAGCCAAGAAATCTCTTAAAGAGAGGTTTATTAAATCTCAAAATGTGAAAAAATTACCTCCTTTAGAAGAATTATGTAAGCCTGTTCCTCATCCATAAACTGTAGAGGTACACTCTCTCCAATACTTTGATAATAGAAATATTCCCTATTCTATACCACCTGGTCAATGCTTAGATGAATTTGATAATTATGTTGTTAAGCAAGACAACTTAAATATGAGAGTGCAAAATCATCTTATGGAAAACTCTAGAGCTATTAATAATTTGCATGGTATTACTGAAAGAAGCTCTAATGATGTTAAAATGCTTGTTAAACATTTTCATATGGTTCAAACTCAAATTGATCAACTCACTAAAGTGCAAAAAGATATGCTAGCTAATGCTTCTAGAGAAAAACATGTGTGTGAAATAATTACTAGAAGTGGTGTTTCTACTCAGGACCCTTTGTATCCTGAAGGACATCCTAAAAGAATTGAACAAGATTCTCCGCAACCTAAAAACAATAGTTTTCCTTCTAAGAAAAAGAATAAGAGACATAAAAATGTTGTAGAATCTCCTGAACCTGCTAAAGAACCTAATGGTATATCTATTTCTAATGCTGAAAATGAAAGTGGTAATGATAAAAGTGATGCTTCTGATAAAGAAAAAACTATAGCTGAACCTGAAAAGAAAACTAAAAATGTGAAGTATACTAAAAAGGATTTCATTGCTAATAAACATGGTAATGAAAGAGAGCCTTGGGTACAAAAAACATTGCCTTTTCCTACTAAAAAACACAAGTCAAAGGAAGAAGAACATTATAAAAAGTTTTGTGAGTGGATGAAACCTCTGTTTTTGCAAATCCCTTTGACTGATACTATTAAACTGCCTCCTTATTCTAAATATATGAAAGACATTGTTTCTAACAAAAGGAAGATTACTAATGAGGAAATTTCCACTATGCTTGCTAATTACTCTTTCAATGGAAAGGTTCCAAAGAAGCTTGGAGATCCTGGTATTCCTACTATCCCTTGTTCTAATAAAAATAATTATGTTAGAACTGCTTTATGTGACTTGGGAGCTGGATTTAGTGTCATGCCTTTTTCTCTTTATAAGAGGCTCTCTCTTGAAAAATTGATACACACTGATATATCTTTGCAAATGGCTGATAAGTCCACTACTATTCCTGTTGATATATATGAGAATGTTCTTGTCCAAGTTGCTACTAATTGTTTGACATTAAGTGACTTTGTTGTGTTGGAAATGCCTAAAGATGATAATATGTCTATTATTCTTGGGAGACCTTTTCTTAACACTGCAGGGGGCTGTTATTGATTGCAATCAAGGAAAAGTAACTTTTAATATTTATGATAAAGAGCATACTATTTATTTTTCTAAGAAGATTGATAGAAGATATGGTTTAAATTCAATTGAAAATATTGAGACTATGTCTATGAAGGTTGAGGTGGCATAATTATTTAGTGATTAGCAAAGTTTTGCTTCATAGGAAAAAAATTCTGGTAACAAGACTTGATCACCCTTGTTAACAAAATGATTTTGAATGAAGAGGACAATGTTTTTACTATGTTTTCACCTTCCCCATTATGTTTTCACCATGTTTACTTCTGTTATCACCTAGCTACTTTAGTACAATCATATTTTCCATCATCCATATTCATGTTTTCCTCATGTTTTCACCCTGATTACTGTGGTTATGCATGTTTTCACCACCCATAATTTTGTTTTCACCACTTCCACATTTGTTTTCCTTGGGTATTTTTCCATTGGAGTGTCTTAGAACCTCTGTAGTACTGGTTTTGGTTTTGTTTTCCACCTTTTCACATTTGTTTTTTTTGGATTTTTATTAATTATTAAATTCTGGAAATACCTCAAAAATAAAGTTTCTCGAAAAATTTCAGCAAAATTATAATAAATTTTACGTCAAAAATAATGCAGAGAGCCACCTTGGAGACCCCAGGGGGACCCACCAGTCAGGCACACCATAGGGGGCATGGCCTGCCAAAGATTCCTCTCTCACCCCACAAACTCAAAACATTTCCTGGAACCCGAGTTCTTGCTGTTCTTCCTCGAGATTATTCGATCTCTTTGCTTAGCCCACCATTTGTGCTGAAATTTGGTGCATTTGCTCTCTGGTATGTGTCTTCTCCGATTATCCAAGTAGAATTTTGTTTGGTGGAGTATTTATTGAGTATTTTGGTACTGTAGGTGACAGCTTATATGAGTTTGCATGCTTGATTTGAGTAGAAATAATGTACTTTTGATGCATGTTTAGCTCTCCTATAAGTGTTTATGGTAGTTTCCACTATTTAGTTGCTTGAAATCAATTTTTGTGATGATTGTTAAAAAAATTCAGAGATGGACAACCATAACTTTGGAGAAATATTTAGGAGTGATGCTCCTAGAAGAACAAGTCCCTCATGTTCATCCACCTTAGTGAAGCCATCTTATAACGAAGACTTTATTGCATGAAACATCGAGGATGCGGAAGGTGATGGAATTGCTAATCCTTCTAGCTTCCCATGTTTTACATTTTTAAGAAGTGCAAATCTATTGGATGACTTCTTGATGTTTGTTGAAATAGTTGGTTTAACCAGCTACATGCAGGATGAAAGTCTTCAGTATGCTACGCTCACAAAAACTTTTGTTGAGAGCTTTAAATTTCAAAACTCACAATTTGGTCCCACTGTTGCTTTTAAGTTATATGGTAGTCCTTTTTCTTTGTCCTTGGAGACTTTTTGTAACATTATAGGTATCAATGCTTCCAGGACAGGGTGCAAGATTCAGGAGAGACCCGCTGATCTCATGGAGCTCTATCGAGGAATAACCAATGATGATGGCCGCTCACCCCAGCGTGGGAAGATAAGAAACAACCAACTTCCTGCCCTTAGATATTTCACTTATTATCTTGCTACTAGTATCCTTGGTAGGGAGAACACTAGCAACATTTCTAGCTATCACCTTGCTTTTATTGATGCTGCACTTAACCGTAGCAAGAAGTATAACCTTGGTTCTCTCATTGCTCGCCGCCTTGCTGTTAAGGGACCCATTTATGGGGGCATTATTGCTACACGTATAGCAACTACTCTAGATTTTGTTGTTGCTCCTGATGATGAATTAATTGTTACTTATAGGCCTAACCTTGTTGCCATGAAGGCTCATCATTTTATCACTTCTAACTCTATTGTTGATCATTTAGCATATAGAGTTTTATTTATTGATGTAGATGAGCGGGAAGTTGTTTTGCCGCGGCCTGCTTTGTTCAAAGTTGATTGGGCACCATGGTCGCGCTCCAAGGGGGAGATAGAGGAGCATCTGAGCTTGATGGAGTTCCATAGGCAGCAGGCGAGGCGAGACGCGCCTTCCGAGGACTACACCACGCAGTACACCGGCGCGTCCTCGAGCACATATCAGGAGGCGGGCTCCACCTCAGCATACTACGGGGGCACCACCTCATAGTCCTCTTGGGGATGATCTCCACTTAGGCCAAAATTCTAAGCTTGGGGGGAGGTATACGGACATCACACTCATTTTTATACCATGTTCAGTCGGTTCTTTGTATATCCATGTCTTCGTTTCTTTCGTTTGTTTTCGTTTTCTTTCGCTTCTTTAGTTTCTCTTTGTTTTTGTTGTTTTGTTCTTGCTTTCCAAAACACAAAAAGACCAAAAATATTTCTGTTGTTTCTCTTTATTTTCTTCTTTAGTTTCTTTTGTTGGTTTGTTTTCTTTTCTCGTTTTGGTTTAATATTCTAAAACCCAAAAACATTTGCTTTGTTTGCTTGTTTCTTTTTGTTCTTGTTTCCATTCGAAAACCCAGAAATATTTGCTGTTCTTTATTGGTTTTGTAAAGTTTGTTGCAGAGTTCACTGGAATTCCGGTACTCCATTGGATCTTGATTATCATTCTATATTATTCGATCCATCCAAGTGAAGAGCAGTAATGACGATGTACGACAATCCAAGTTGTGGTGAGAGGCTGGTATGAACTCTACTTGTTTTATTTTTGTACATATACTCATCCATGTGAACATGCTTAGTTCGTTCGTGTAAGGTGTATGTTATTTTAATTGATGCTTAGTAGTTCGTGCTCTCACGTGTTTAGTTCCAACTTATTAATATAAGATAGCATATCGTATAAATGTCTGCTTGCATTGTTTTATTCATAGAAGGGTATGACATTGTGGTATCTCCCTCTGATTGTTTCGCTTGAATCGACTAAGCACATGCTCACGCATGCATATGACTGATAACAAAACGTCAGTTAAGCCTCGATGATTTATTTTGTCTATGAGTATTGTTATCATTTTTATGCCCCTGTTAATTTTGTTTTGTCGCAAGCATGATTATGACAGTTGTTGCTCTCTTGATTGTCGCTCCCCGTCTATTGCTAGCCTTCACCTGTACTGAGTATGAGCTCTACTCGTGAATCCAACTCCCCAAAACCAAAGTTTTCCAAATGTGTCCACCATACCTACCTATATATGTGGTATTTAACCGCCACTCCAAGTAAATTTCTCGTGTGCTACCTTTAAAACATTCGAAAAATTATTCCTGTTTTGTGCCCGTGTTTTAGCTCATGAGGACGTAAATAGAGAATTTTTATCTCGCTTGTTGATTGGATTTCACACCCTGGACTAGTAGCTTCATCCGCTTATCCAAATGATAGAAGAGCCGGCAGCGGGGGCCCAGCCCCAAACTAATACAACAAATTATCTTCACTATTTTTGCCACTGATTTATCAGTCAAAGCATAACTGTGTAAACAAAAGAGGAACAGGGATGACCTTCTACCCAGATGCGTCCTTCTATGGGAGCCTATCTTGTGAAGTCTAGTTGGCTTGTGACGTACTGTATTGTCTGTTTACCATTCGTTGACATAAGCATACACCCCTCTTAAAAATGTTTTCGATGCCTCTGTTTGATAAAATAAAAAGCTCTAGCACATGAGTTAATCCCTGCTTTCCTCTGCGAAGAGCCTTTCTTTTATTTTTATGTTGAATCTTCATCTTCTCACTTTATGCACCTGCTTGAGAGCATGGTTGTCATTCTTAGTGTAATGTGCTTGTCCCAAAATACAGTTGATTGTGGTATAACTTTGATGCTTGTATCTTTGATATCCTTATTTCTAGTCTTCATTTGAACTTCAGAGGTGCCCTAGCATTTATATTTTGCTCCATTATTAAGGGCAAGCGGATAAATTTATCATACCCTGTTATGAGCATTGCAATCCAGCAGATTGATATACTTCATGTTGTTTATTATTAGTTTGTTGGCATCTCTTCATGATCTGCATAACTGCTAGGTGACTTTTATCTTGCATACATCTTATTATGAATTGCCTCAGAACTTGATCATATAGTGAGTATATTTACATCATATGAAACAAATGTGTTTGTAGAAGTCTTTTATCACACTCAACTGTCACTGAATTGCTTGAGGACAAGCAATAAGCTAAGTTTCGGGGAGTTGATACGTCCAAAACGTATCTCCTTTTTAATACACTTTTCTTATTCTTTTCCTCTAAACTTGTGAGTTTTGGATACCACTAACACGGACTAATGTTGTTTTCAGCGGAATTACCTTGTTGTCCCGTTTTTGTGCAGAAAAATCAACTTTCAGGAAAATGCCCAGAAAAGATCCTAAAGACCTTAAAACACCCGAAGACCCCTGGAGCTAGAAGGAGTCAGGGCCGGTCCTGAGATTTCGGGGGCCCGGGGCGAGCCAAAAATTTGGGGCCCCTCAGTACAACTAGACATATATATAGATGCGTTGATGAAACGGAAATCGAATGAGAGAAATGAGAAAAAATAGTTACGTGGAAACCCCTCACGGGTAGAGAAAACACGGACGCACGAAGGCGTATTTATTATGGAGTGATACTGCAACTTCAGTCTACCCTAAAATTTTATCTTTACATTTCTAGATGCAAAGTCATCAATGATGGAATCAATGTCAAACTCATCCAATAAGTTCTTCTCGATGCATCGAGTTGCCAAACCATTTAGTCCCTCTTGTGACATTATACTCCCTCCGTTCCATAATAGTCTACATTCTAGACTAGTATTTTGTTCCATATTACTCTACATTCTGGGTTTTAAGCATTAATTTTCTCCTTGGTAACCAGCGACAATAAAAGGCTAAGCAATCTCTCTCCTTTTCTATTGGGTGCTATTAATGCTAATGTGACATGCATTGGGTGTTTACATACTTGACTAGTACTATTAAAGAGCATTGCTAATTTGTCTTAAAATTTCTAGGATGTAGAGTATTGTGGAATGGAGGGAGTATATCTCAAATAGCTTTTCAATAGTTTCAATTTTGAAAAACTTCTTTCGGTTGATGCAACTGTCACGAGCATAGTAAATACGATCCGATAAGAAAAATACATATTAGGATGAAAATCTTCTTCTCCGACAAACTAAAATATCTCCATAGCGGACAATGTTCTATCTGGCAAGGTCAACTGCATAACACTTAACTCGAAAATTAGGCCATTTAACTCGATATCACATTTCTAATCTAGAGAGAAAGTATTTACAAATGTATTGCAACTGTTTTTAATTTGAGAACCATCCTCTGACTTTAAATTTGTTGAACTTATTAAAAATACAAACATACTTGTGGACGACTGCAAATTTACTCTTCAATTGCCATGTCTCCGGCAATGAATCGTAAAATCGACTAAGTTGCAGAGGACGAGCGACGGCCGGCAAGTAGACGAGCGATAGTGGAAGCAAACAAGTGGATGGTGGATATGATCCGATCATAAATTCATATATTTACGTGACGTACACAGTGTTTCGAGTCGATCACCTATTGACCTATGTGCTTTGCTGGTTCTCCGAGTAGTAGTAGTTATTTCAATTACGTTGGAGGGCCCTATTAAGCTATTAATTGATGTATTCACAGGAAAAACTACGAGTCTGACAAAACTGTTAAGTAAATTAATTTTTTCTTTGCATGCACATAAACTAAGCCTACTAACACATACCTAAAATGGGCCCCCAAATTTTTTGGGCCCGGGGCGGCCGCCCCTCTCGCCCCCCCTCGGGACCGGCCCTGGAAGGAGTCCCGGAGAGGGGCTAGGAGGGGGACACACCACCCCTAGGCGCCCCCTTGGCCGCGCCGCCTGGTGGTGTGGGGGTTTGTCATATTCCACGGAAACACAACAGAGCACCGCCGCCACCTCGAAACTCAATTTGGGGATCAGAAGTTCATGTTCTGGCGCCCTGTCGGGACGGGGATTCGGAGGAGATCATCGCCATCAGTACCGCCACCTCTTCTCCATCAACCATCCATGATTCCCACGTCCATGTGTGAGTAAACACCACTGTAGGCTCAGAGGGATGGAAGGGATTGGATGAGATCGATCATGTAATAATGCCAGATTGTTAGGGCATAGTGCCTAGTATCCATTGTTAGTGTTTTCTACCGTTGTTGCAACTTGTTATGCTTAATGCTTTTCACTAGGGCCCGAGTACCATGATCTCAGATCTGAACATGTTATTGTTTCATGAGTATAATTATGTTTCTTGATCATATCTGCAAGTTTCTTACACATGTCATTATCCGAAACCGACGCCCCAAAGTGACATAAATTGGAACAACCGGAGGGGATGGCTGTGATGTGAGGATCACATGTGTTCATGGAGTGTTAATGCTATTCTACGGTGCTTTATTAAAAGGAGCACCTTAATTACCAGTTGTTTCCCTAGAGGCCCCGCTGCCACGGGCTGGTAGGACAAAAGATGGTGTGCAAGTTTCTCATTGCGAGCACGTATGACTATTGGAACACATGCCTATGGTTTGACTAGAAGTTGGATGCTTTATTATTATTATCTGCAATGCTCATGTTCAGATTATTACATGACCTATGTTATCCATGCAACGCCCATTCATCCATTCCCTCTATGCCTATGATACTTCCATCATGCTATTTTCCGCGATTGCTACTGCGGTTACTATTTTATTCCTGCTGTTATTTTACTACTACTGCTGCTATAAAACTGTTACCACTGATAAATTGTTGCGAGCAAGTCTACTTTCAGGTGCAGCTGAATTGACAACACAGTTGTTAAGGCTTATAAATATTCTTTGGCTTCGTTTGTGTCGAATCAATAAATTTGGGTTTTACTTCCCTCGAAGACTGATGTGATCACCTATACTTGTGAGTCATCACCTTTCTCTGCTTGCGCCCGATTTCTGCATGCGCGCTCTCGCGTGGATTGCTCCCGTAAACCGGATTAGATTAAATTGTGTCGGAATGTTCTATGTTTAGCGTTATCTACAGACCGTTCTGAAACTAGTTGGGTCCAAAAAATATAGTAGTTAAATGGTAGTTACAAGATACTATTAGAGCATTGATACGTCTCCAACGTATCTATAATTTCTGATGCTCCATGATAATATTATGCCAATTACTATATGTTTTCTCTCTTCTTTATGTCATTTTTACATGTTTTTCGGGACTAACCTATTAACAAGATGCCAAGTGCCAGTTCCCTGTTTTCTGCTGTTTTTGGTTTTAGAAAATTTGTTCTGGAAATATTCTCGGAATTGGACCCCACAAATCCCGAAGTGCCTATTTTCCCCGGAAGCATCCAGAAGACTGAGGAGGAGACGAAGAGGGGCATCAGGGGGCCCACACCATGGGGTGGCACCCCCCGTAGCCGCGCCAGGGGGTGGTGTAGGGCCCCGAGGGCTCCACCGCCTCTGCCCTTTCGCCTATTTATTCCCCCGGATGGAAAACCCTAGATACCTGATAAAAAATCCCCGAAAAGTTCCGCAGCCGCCGTCACCGTCAACCCTAGATCAGGGGGGTTCTGAAGCTGTCTCCAGCACCCTGCCGGAGAGGAAATCATCACCAGAGGCCTCTCCATCACCATGCCTGCCTCCGGAGTGATGCGGGAGTAGTTCATCCTTGGACTACGGGTCCATAACAGTAGCTAGATGGCTGTATCCTCCTCATATGCCTCCATGTTTAGATCTCGTGAGCTACCTAACATGATCGAGATTGATCTTATGTAATTCTATGTGCTGTGTTTGCTGGGATATGATGAATATTGAACTTATGCCAAGTTGATTGTATTCTTTATTGCATATGTTATTTCTGATCTTGCATGCTTTCCGTTGCTAGTGGTTTCTCTGGCCAAGTAGTTTCTAGTGACTCCAAGAGGGAGTATTTATGCTTGATAGTGGGTTCATGCCTCCTTTTTCGCCTTGCTCGAGTGACAGAAACGTGAAGGGGGAGGATGTGCTGTTGCCATTAGGGAGAAAACAACGGTGAGAGTGCCCGCGTGTATGATCATTGCTTACATTACACACTTTGTTTAATGCAGTTATCTGTTACTTGCAACTTAATACCTAAGGGGTTCAGATGATAACCTGAGGGTGAATTATTAGTCATAGATGCAGTTGGATTACGGTCTATCTATATTGTTGTTATGCCCGCACTAAATATCATAATAGTCATCATGTCATGAATGTGCACTACGGTGCAACCTCTATTTGTCAATTGCCCAGCTGTAATTTATTCACCCAGCATGCTACCTTTTATGGAGAGACACCACTAGTGAACCTATGAACCCCGGTCAATTTTCCTACACTATTAAAACAAACCACCACAATTTTCTGCTTTCTTTACTTACTGCAAGCATACATTATTTTTCACACTATACGTCTAATCTTTGTTTTCAGCAAGACCGGTGAGAAGGACAACCTCACTGTACCGTTGGGAGAAAGTATTTTGGTTGTGTTGTGTGCAGGTTCCACGTTGTGTGCAGGTATCCCAACGAGTGCAAAATCTGCACCATCAAGCATCTCTAGCAGAGGCCGTAAAATGGCCAAACCCGTAAAATTTCGGCGTGTTTACGGTATGGATCCAGTTTCGAGGCTGTAGGAGCACTTGAAAATGCGACACGGCCTGAGAACACGACTCGGGGGGCTCGAGAATTCCCCCACCAGCCGCTATATGTACGAGCTCCCGAGTCGTTCTCGGGTCAAGATCATTTGGAGCGCTAGCCACCTCCGCCGCAATCCATCACCGCCGTGCTTAGCTCCGGCGAGCGATTTATCAGTCCCCGCTGGAGTAATTCCTCTTCCCGCCGCCGGATTTCCGCGAGGGAGCCGCACGGCTACCCATTCGCCAGAGCCAACGGCTGAAATGGCTTGCCCCTCCCCTCCCCACACGACCGCCATCCTCAGAGGTAGTGTCTCGCATCGATGAGCACAACCTCATCCATGGTGGCCTGGCCAGCAACCGTGCGGCCCCTCCTTCGCGTTGGGCGGGCCTGTTCCCGGGCACCTCCGTAGTAGTCCCCCCGCGGTCAACGGCGACGGTGCTGCGGGTCCTCTGGGAGGACAGCTCCGGCGACGAAGCCAACGGGCAGGGCCCTATGGAGACTGGGGAGGACCTTCTCCAGCTCGGTATCCAGAGAAGCCTTCGGCACGAGCAGAGGCAGGAGATTCAGCGCCGCCGCTACCAGCGCCACCTCGACGACTACAACGAGCGCCAGCTGCAGCGCGACCTCCGTGGGACGAGGAGACACAGGAGTGGGACGTCATTGCGGTGTCCCAGATCGTGCAGCAAGCCGCCTCCTCCATCTGCTCCGACGACGGCGATGACTCCAGCGAGGACTGAACACGGCGCGGCGCAGGGAAGAAGAAACCCCGGCGAAGAAGCAGAAGTCGGGCATTTTGTCCCTAGTAGTTGTAGGGTGCGGCGATGAACTTCATCGCGACTTATGTAAATTAAGCATTTGTATTGGATTCTGGTCTGTATTCCGGCGATGAACAACGTTTAATTCCCGTTTAATCTCGTGTGTGCTGGGTTTTCAGTTTCAGTTTACGGGTACTGTTAGAGATACTCTTAGTATATATGAGAGGTAGCAGTGCTTATAAAAAAATCTTTTCCATAATGTAAACTACGTATAAAGATCCAAATGATCAAATTTAGACCATCCACTATATATGCACTATGTATGCTCTAATTGAAAAAGCCTCCCTCAAGAAACCCTCCCGAGCCGCCTCCCTCCCGGCGACTCCGGGGGCGCCCCAACCCTAGAATCTGGTAAAGCCACCCACCAAAGGCCTCTGCCGCCGCAGCTGCCGGTCCCGATGGCGGTGGCTGCGCCGCAACCGTTGAAGACGGCGGACAGGGGTGGTGCCCCGCGGTGGTGGCTCATGGAGGTGATGGGACGCTGACGGCGGTCACGGGGTGGCGCGATCCGAGGCTGTTGTCTGAGTGCTCCCGGTGGCGTGATGGTGTGGAGGCGCCACAACGGAGGGAAGGGATCGGGGCGCTCTGGCCTCCCAGATCCCATCTGGATTTCGGCCGGGGTCAGGCCCTTCCCAACCCATCATCGACCGGTCGCCGGGAGCCGGCCTGGCAGTGTGGGGGCTGCAGGCTCGGAGCTGAATAAAGGTGGTTGATCCCGCAGTTCTTCGAAAGCCATGTCGTTACCTCACACGAGCCTCCTTGATTGAGATGCTGACGGATGCATGTAGACAAGGTTCGTTGGGAGACCCCAAGAGGAAGGTATGAAGAGTGCAAGAACAAGTTTTCCCTCAGAAATAAACCAATGTTGAATCAACCAGTAGGAGGAAGTAGTAACTTCAGAAGGTGAAGCAGCTGAGATGGCAGGGCGCACTACCGGTTCAAAAGCAACGTGGATGTTGCACAACACAATCAAATCACTTTGCCCCAACGAAGCAGTGAGGTTGTCAATCTCACCGGTTTTGCTGAACACAATGAGGTTAAACGTATGGTATGAAAACAGTAGGAAAACAGTAGGAAAAACAGTAAGAAAAATATGAGAGCAGCATGAAAGCAGTAGGTGTTTAACAGTATGAGGAAAAAGGACCGGGGTACACAGTTCACTAGTGGTGTCTCTCCGAGAAAAATAAATAACATGTGTGGTGAAAAAATTACAGCTGGACAATTGACAGAAATAAATGCTGCACCGTAGTGCATATGCAAGACATAAAGATTACTATGTGATTCATGCTTGACAAAAAAGACCAGCTACGTCGTGGTGGCAAGTCCCGCAGACGACACGTGGCACATGCTGCCACCGATGGAGGCAGCAAGCCATGCCGCAGGAGCAACGGCGACTCGTCCACAATCTAATAGACCCAGACGAAGAGGTGGGCCCTGCCGCCTAGAGTACTGTGGCAGGTTGACGTGGCGCGACGTGCTGCCACCGACACCGTTCATGTATTAAAAAAAAGGCAGAAAAATAAAATAAAATAACAAAATCGGGAAAATAGAAAAAAAAATGTGTGAACAGTTCATGCCGCCACGGGCTGTGGCGGTATGTGCCACGTGTCGCTTGGGAGGCTTACCGCCTCGGCGCAGGTGGTCTTTTTTGTCAATTTCACTCAGAAGTGGTTCTTTTTGTCAATGTGGTCCTTTTTGCCAACATTTCGGTTTGCATTTGATTGTGTTAGGTCTTGGAGAAATAATATTTTAAGAATAAAGTTGTTATGTAGGATCATGCATGCCGTTTATCCTTTCCCTGATCGTCGAATAAAGAAAAAAAAGGACGAGATAGATTAGTTGCATTGGCGCGGGAATCGATCAAAATTCGATATGGGTGAAAAGTACAGCGCACATTTATTTTGGCCGCTGTCGCATTTAGAAGATCTCTTCTTGTTATAGTTCGAAAGAACGAGATCTGGTGGCTCATTTTCTCTCAGATTGTGCACGTATACGTGTCGGGGATTATACGAAGCCTGGCCCGACCAACGTTCTATGCAGCGTGTGATCTGCTGACGATTATCACCACTGCGGCTTGATCTATCACAACTGACAAAGCAAGTGCTAAGATCGATAAGACTTGTACGTACGTATGGTTGTTGAGATAAACACCATATACAGATTGTGACTGCTTAATCACCACGGAGAAGCTAGGTTTTTTTTTCCATAAAAACTTCCAATCTATTCATCAATTGTCAAGGTAGTACAAAAAACACCAGAAATAATATAAATTACATCTAGATCCGTAAACCACCTAGCGACGACTACAATCACTGGAGCGAGCCGAAGGCGCGCCGCTGTCGTCGCCCCTCCGTTGCCGGAGTCGGGCAAACCTTGTTGAAGTAGACAGTCGGAAAGTCGTCGTGCTACGGCCACATAGGACTAGCACACCAAACCAGCAACCGTCGCTGATGAAGAGAAGCGTAGATCAGAAGGATCCAAACTGTAGACACACGAACACAGACGAACGAAGACTTGATCCAAGTGGATCCAGCAAAGACAAACGCCGACCGGATCCCACGAGATCCGCTGAAGACACACCTCCACACGCCCTCCGATGACGCTGGGCGCACCATCGAAACGGGGGCTAGGCCGGGAGATTCTTATTCCAACTCCAGGGAGCTGCCGCCTCGCTATCCTGAGTAGAAGACAAATCCTAAAATAGCACAAGAAAACACATGAAAACGGAGCCCTCCCGCTAGCAAGCCCCGAGATCCATCCAGTCTTCATGGCCCTGAGGCCACAGAAGACTAGGCAGATCGGCAGCCGCCGCCGGCAGGAGGCAGGGAGAAACTAGGTTGTTGACGGCGACTACTGGTCTTGCATGGAAAGCACGTACACAGCGACGTGTGCCTAGAGCCTGGCTGTTGCATTACCTCTCCGTTTCAGGCAAGAGCTGGACAGGATCGAGGCGCACAGATCGAACAAGGTCGGCCCGCGATATAGGTGGGACCTTCACGCCTCGGTCGACTTTCCTTGTCAACCGTCGCCGGCAACCAGCGACCGCCACGTATGTCTCCTAGCCTAGCATAGCTTAGCTAAGTTCGGTTGTTAATTAAAGGAAAATGCTGGTAATCCCCCGGAGGATGATCCTCCGGGTCGCTCACTGCGCTCCGCATGCATCGCCTGGGTCCTGCGTTGGCACACGTGGTGGGCCCAACACGGAATCTTATCTTTATCTGTCCGTTCCCCTGGCCTCCAAAGGTCCCCAGCCCGTCGCGCGCCATGGATTTCCGGCGAGGCTTCTACCCGTCGCCGCCGCGCGCCTCCTCCCGGTAAGGCCGCGCCGCCGCGCTCCCGGTGAGGCCGCGCCGTCGCCGTGTCCCTGTTGCTTCCAGGCCGTGCCGCGTTTTTTGGTGGAGCTGCAAGCGGCAGTCGGGCCACGCCTGTCTGCCAAAAATTACGGCGAGCTGTGCATCCCCGAGCGCCCTTGCCCGGCGAGCTGGCGCGGGACCTCCTCCTCCTCGCTCCACCGCCGCCGCCGCTTCCTCGCCCAGCCTCCTCTACCTCTCATCCGCCGGGTAAGTCCCAGGTATGGGCAATCGGTTCGGTTCTCGCATTCCCTATCTCCATGTTATTCGTTTGATGTTATTCCAGGCGAGCGATCCGTGTGGTTTCTGGTGTGCTTGGTCTTGATCTCATGTCTAGGTCTGGTGATTTCTACTTTGTTCCGTGTTCCATCCTCGTTGGTATTGTATTCTGAACTCGATTTAGGATCGTGGCTGAGCTATTTTTGCTTCGACTTCTCATTTTGTTTAGGGTCGTTCCTAATCTGCTATGTTGTGATCGCTTACTGATTTAGGGTCATGGCTTATACATATTACATATCCCAATTGCTCACGTGATCTATATTTTTTGCCAGAATAGTGATTCATATACTAGACGTGTGCACTTCGTTTGCTTTGGTTCCTGTTCTGGATTGGTGGTGCCGCGGGAGTTGCTACTGGAGGCCGGAGTTGCTACTGGATGTTATGTTTTTATGTGGGGATGCATTTTATGTGGTGCCAGAAACCGTGCTACAATAGTGTAATTTTTTTGCTTTTTTTTGCTACAAGAACTCCGATAATATCTCCGGCGAGGTCATCTGTTGCTACACTACCAAAAAAAAATTGCTATAATAATTATAATTTTTTTGCTATCTTAGCACGAATTTTTTGCTCAGCGCGCGAACTCGTTTTCTTTTTGCTATTTTTTGTTAATTTTTTTGCTACGAGAACTCCGGCGATGTCATTTTTTGCTATAATAGAGTAATTATTTTGCTACATTTATTCATTTTTTTTGCTATTTTAGTACAAATTTTTGGCACAGGGAGAGTTCTCCGGCGATCGCCGGTGAAAGTCCCGGCGATGTCTCCGACGAAATTAATTTTGCTACAGTAACTCCGGCGAGGTCTAACATTTTCTAACATTTTCTTTTAATTTTGTGCACGAACCGTTTTTTGCTACATGGAGCAAAAGCGGGGGTGTTTTTTGCTACACAGAACAAGTAGGGGATTTTGGACAAAAAAAACTGCCACGTGTCAGCTGGGGGATGCGTGGGATGGAAATTTTTAGCAGTGCCCTTAATTAAATTCTTCGGGCATGTCGTGTCCTACAGAGACATTTGATCTATGGCTACACCTGCGTATGTCGACATGCATGCATGCCACATCTTACATTTTGATACGGATATCTTTAGGTTTTATTAATTTGGTCTGTTTTTAGAAACTTCTTGTGTAATTTGCATGCCACATGCATGAAGCCGTACACCATGAGATACAATTGGAGATTCTTATTTTTTTTTAATAAAGAGAATATATTATTACCGAAGACACCAATTACATCTGGCCTTGTCACAAAGATAATCCAGATGCACATAGCCAAGAAAAAAAGAGAGAAATATATATATATATAAAAAGACCCCGTCGAAGTGATAAAACACACAACAGCAACACTCTAACCACCATGAAGACAATACCCATACCACATATGAGATTTTTGAAAGATGATGCCTCCAAGAAGGAAACAAAGCACAAGCGTTGTCGTCGCCTGATCAAAGATCTTGAGTTTTCACCCTGAAGAAAGTCCTAGTTCACAAAACAATGTCTTCAATAAGACCATTGTCAGGCACAACCAATTAAGAGCAGACCTTGGGCTTTCACCATTGAACCCATGACTCGGTACTCGATGAGCATCATCCCAAAATCAGTTCACCTTTGTTGTCTCCGTATCTTGCCAAGGCCACTGCTGCAAGTGATCAACACTCGACACACAGAAAGAACGTTGTGTCGCCATTCTTCATCCCGCCAATACACCTCTCCACCAACTCAACCCTTCGATCGAATCCATCATGACTTTCTTCACCTCCGAAAACGTCATGAATCTAAATAAGATATGTCACATAACACCGTCAAGAAAGCAAAGCTTCGCGCCACTCCCACATGACACAATTGGCCAGAAATAGGGGACCACACGACCGGATCGATTCCAATCTAGATATCCAGTTGCTTCGTGCGCCAAACGACGGAATCACCGAGAGGAAGACCGGAACTCGTCAGTGATACGTCATAAACGTATCCTTAATTTCTGATATTTCATGTTGATTTCTTATTGTTTTCCACATGTTTGCTATACAATTTTTGTCATTTTTATCGATTTTCCGGACTAACTTATTGACAAGATGCCACAGAGCCAGTTTCCTGTGTTCTGTTGTTTTTAGTTTCATAAAAGTTGTTCTGGAAATATACTCGGAATTGGAAAATTCGAAGCCCGGACGTCTTAGAAATCCCGGAGGTTCCACGGAGTCCTGAAGAGACCCGGAGGGGGGCCTCAGGGGCCCCACACCATAGGGTGGCGCCCCCTCCCCCTTGGCCGCGCCAGGGGGTGGTGTGGGGCCCCTAAGCCTCGACCGCATCTACCCTTTCACCTATTTATTCCCCCCGAGGCATAAACCCTAAATATATCCCACTTTTACCCGAGAAATACCCGAGGCCGCCGTCACCGTCATCCCGAGATGGGGAGGGTTCTGGAGCTCTCCCCGACACCGTGCCGGAGGGGGACATCATCACCAGAGGGGTCTACACCATCATGCCCTCCTCTGAAGTGATGCGTGAGTAGTTCATCCCTGGACTATGGGTCCATAGCAGTAGTTAGATGGTTGTCTTCTCCACTTTGTGCCTCATGTTTAGATCTTGTGAGCTTCCTAACATGATCAAGGTCATCTCTATGTAATGCTACATGTTGTGTTTGCTGGGATCTGATGGATGTTGAATGCTACGTCTTCTGATTATCAACCTATCATGTTATCTTCATGTTCATGTTATTTATGATCTTGCATGCTCTCCATTGTTAGTAGATGCTCTGGCCAAGTAGATGCTAGTAACTCTAAAAGGGAGTATTTATGCTCGATAGTGGGTTAATGCCTCCTTTTCATCTGTGCTCGAGTGACAGAAACGTGACAGATGGAGGATGTGATGTTTCCATTAGGGATAAAACAACAATGATTTGTCTAAGGATGATGTTATTGTGTACATTACACACTTTGCTTACTTCGATTATCTGTTGCTTGCAACTTAATACCCAACGTTTGTTTGGATGATATTCGAAGGGTGGATTTTTAGTCATAGATGCATCTGGATAACGGTCTATGTATCTTGTTGTAATGCCCGCATGAATCACATAGTAATCTTTATGTCTTGCATATGCACTACGGTGCAGCTTTCATTTCTATCAGTTGCCCAGCTGTAATTTGTTCGCCACACATATTATTTATCTTTCTCGGAGAGACAGCACTAGTGAACTATGGACCCCAGTCCTTTTTCCTCATACTGTTAAACACCTACTGCTTTCATACTGCTCTCATACTGTTCCTATTGTTTTTCCAACTATTTTCCACACCATACGTTTAACCTCTTTGTGTTCAGCAAAACCGGTGAGATTGACAACCTCACTGCTTTGTTGGGGCAAAGTGATTTGATTGTGTTGTGTAGGTTCCACGTTGCTTTTGAACCGGTAGTGCGCCCTGCCATCTCAGCTGCTTCACCTTCTGAAGTTACTCCTTCCTCCTACTGGTCTATTCAACCTTGTTTCTTTCTGAGGGAAAACTTGCTGCTGCACTCTTCATACCTTCCTCTTGGGGTCTCCCAATGAACGTGTGTCTACATGCATCGAGCATATTTTCTGGCGCCGTTGCCGGAGAGGAAGAGAATTTCTACAAGGGGAGTCTCTCACTTCCAACTCTTTACTTTGTTTTTGTTTTGCTTAGTTTGTTTTATTTTCTCTTGTTTGCTTCTCTTTATCAAAAACACAAAAAAATTAGTTCTTATTCTAGTTGTTATTTTTGTCTCTTCGTTGTTATTTTTCATCATGTTGTTCCCTAAGTTTACCCTGAAAGATTTGCTGATAGGAAGTGGTTCTATACTTGGGAAATGACACTATTAAACATGATAATCTTGAGGAAAAATCCATAGTAGAACTTGCTCCCAATTATGAGACTGCTACATCTTATTTAGTTCACATGTTAGAAGCTAGGTTTGTTAATCTCCATCCCATTACAACATATGTTTCTCAATTTGAATAACCTTGAAGATGTTGAGAAAAAAAACTTTATCTTAAAAGCTATGCTTAAAGAATTTGGAGATGTTGCTATAGAAGCTAGAAAAGTCTTTGATCGTTTCAATATGCTTGGCTCATGTGTAGACATTGTTGGTGCTCTTGAAAAAACTGAATCTAGTAATGAAAAGGAGGATAAATTACTAATCCCCTTTAAATTGATAGCATTGCATGAAGCCCAAGAAAAGAATTTTGATTGGATTGTTCCTGAGAATTTATTTGATGAAGATAGTAAGCCTAAAAGTACTAAGAGAGGAGCCTCTGAAACTCACTTAGATAAAATAAAATGCATTATTAAAGAATTTCCAAATCTTGATTTGAATGACCCTCCATTTGAAAATACTTGATTCCACTTTCTGGGCCTAGCTAAAAGGCGTTAAAGAAAAGAACTTCTTGGGAAATTCCCCATGGTTTTATTTTTACTTTGTTTTTCTCTGTTTTCTTTGAGTCAAGGGGTTGTATACTTCTGTAGCAACTCCTTTGTACCTTTATTTTGATGTTTTAGTAGTGCCAAGTAAGCTTTCTGACGAGAGTTGGAATTGTTTTTTGGATTTTTGCGCAGGAAACAGATTTCTGCTGTCCACCGTAAAAAATCGTATAAAATCCTGGAAGCTCATAATGATCTGAAATGTTTTGTTCTTATTCCTTGGATAATTCCGCAACTTTTTCGTTCTTTAAGTTTTTCGATCTGAGCAACGTAAGTTCCTCGAAAAAATTCGTCTTTACAGACAGTTCTGGTTTTGACATATTCTGCCATTTTTCTTGCATTTGCTCTTTTGCGATGTCAAGTGGATTTCTTTGCTTCACGAAACATGAGTGGCTGTAGCTAATGTTTAAAAGTATCAATATCACTTGTGCCATACAGAACCAATGGATTTTTATTTGTTGCACTAACCTCTAATGTGAATTACTGTTTGAGTGTGGTGTGAAGGAAGTTTTCAAGTGTCAAGAGAAGAGATGATATATGTGATCAAGAAGAGTGCAAGGTAAAGGCTTGGGGATGCCCCGATGGTTCATCCAAGCATATTTTTAAAAGACTCAAGCATCTAAGCTTTGGGATGCCCAAGGCATCCCCTTCTTCATCAACTATCTATCAGGTCACTTCTTGTGAAACTATATTTTTATTCGGTCACATCATATGAAGTTTACTTGGAGCGTCTGTTTGTTTTTCCTTTTTTTTCCTTTGTTTTCCTTGCTGCAATAATATAGTTGGATCCTAGCATTCTTTGTTTGTGAGAGGGACACGCTCCGCTTTTTCATTTGAATATTTGCTATGCTAGTGATACGTGCATTTTATATCATCATTTATACCCTCCATATAGGCATTACTGGGATGTTTTATCAATGTTATGTCATTGTTTTGCATGTTTTAGATGATTTTATGGGACTTTCCTACAAAGTCCCTAGTTTTGGTATTTAATTTCTGGGTGTCAGAAAACACCTGTTTTCATGTTTTTGATGTTTCAGGAGCTACAGGTATCCAAATTGCGAAAGGAAAGAAACCCTGTCAGTTTTTCTTCGGGAGAAAGGCCGTGGGCACAGACACAAAGGAGGAGGGCCAGGAGGCCCAAAAGGGGGTAGCCCACGCGGCCAGATTCCCTGGCCGCGTGTGGGGCCCCCAAATGGGCCCACAACACCTCCTCCCCGAGGTCTTTTTGCCGACGACTCCGTCTTCCCCGAAAACGAACACCCTAATTTTCCCGAGACGAGACGGAGCCGCCAGGGCGGCGAAACTCTCCGCGGGGGAGACAGATCCTGCTGCTCCGGAGCTCCGGCGAAGGGGGAAATCATCCCCATCTTCATCCCCATCCCCTCCTTGGCGTGGGAGGAGGCATCTCCATCACCATCCTCACCAGCACCTGCATCTCCACCATCACCATCACCGTGATCCACTCCGTTCCCCTCATAGTTTGATCATTGCTACACCCTAGATACGTGTTATTGTACTCCGTTGCATGTTTGGGATTGAGTACTTGTCATTATTTTGTGGTGGATCCATTGTTTCAGATTGTGTTGTACCACATATGTCACCATACATGATCATGTTTGCACGTTGTGAGTAGTTCCCGCATGTTCGTGAGGGCATAGGATGAATTGGCAATGATTTGTTACATAAGATGAGTTGTTATTTGGTCTAGTATTTATGTTTTATGTGATTCTATGATGGTGTTGTACGAACGTCGACTGTACAACACTTCACCTACATGGGCTCATAGGAGAACACCGTAGTGTAGTGACGTGATGATGTCTTTAGGTGACAGGAACTTGAGACAGAGTCCTTGAATTGCATTATGAGGGTACTTGTATCAGGGACCTTGGAGCATAAGGCTATGGTGGGACATCATGTCTTAATAATTCTCGTGCTGTCATTTAATTGGCCACGTGATCCATCATAAGGGGTGATAGTTTATTTATTTAGCTATTCCTATTTGTGGCTCCGTCCGAAGAAGATTAAAACTAGACAAGATATACAAACATGTTATGCAATGAATCAATATGCCAGCTAAATCCGTGCAGCCCTCGGGAACGTTTTTCACATATAAGACACAAACACACACTTGAGCTTGTCCTCTTGCGCATTAGAGGATTGGGCTTTGTCTCTCATTGAGACCTACTACTTGCTGCAATTTACTTTCCGCATTTTACTTTACTTGCACTACACAATTAAAACACAAAAACACATGTTGCTTTTATTATTCCTTTGCTATTCTACTTACCAGTTCCTTCCGCTCCTCGTGGGTTCGACGATCTTTCTAATTCGAAAGGTACTACAATTGATCTCCTGCACTTGGGAGCCATCAAGACACTTTTCTGGCGCCATTGCCGGGGAGCGTAGCGCTATTGGTAAGAAGTTTGGTAAGGAAACTTGAAAGCTGAATTTTACTTGCTGTTGCATCCTGTTATTATTATGGATTTTATGAGAGATGCTTCGCTGAAACTTGCTTTATATGAGAGTGCTTATGCTATTAAACCTAAAGTTGTTGAAAAAGCACCTCATGATGATGGTTATATTATTCCCCTTGAATTTGTTAAAGCTGTTAGGAATGAGTATTTTGCAGGGTATGGAACAAAGGCTGCAAGTGATCACATACGGGCTCTTGAGGATATATGTGGGCTAATTAGGCTCAAGGCTATTTCTGAGGAGGAGGTAAAATTCAAGTTATTGTACCAGTCGTTAACTAATGATGCTCGAAAATGGTATATGTTCCTAGATGAAGAAATTGCACATAATTGGGATACTTTTATGAAGGTTTTCTTTCTTAAATATTTTACTCCTAAAGAGGCTTATGAGAACCGTTGCTTGATATTTATTTTTTGGCCACACCTTGGAGAGAGTATTACTCAAGCTTGGGGGAGGCTAAAGGACCTCCTTCGTAAGAATCCTTGTCATGATCTCACAAATAAACTTATATTGATAAACTTTTATGTGAGACTACCTGATAGGCTAAAGCAATATTTGGATGGTTCATCTGGTGGAATCTTTACAAATAATACTGTAGAAGAAGCTTGGAATTTATTTCGAAGAACTCTGAATATTGGGACCTAGACAAAGGTAATGAAGCTTATTTTGATTATGGATATTCATGTGTAGAAAGTTTCTCTAGTTCTATTTTTTTCAAGAATGTTATTAAAGATTTTGGTCTTGATCCATATGTTGCAATTGAAATAGCTAAGAAATTTGCTGAGCACATTCGAATTCCTAAAAGTGGCTTTTATTATTATGTTCAACCTGTTAAATCTTCTATTGTTGTCCCTAAATTTATTAAAGAAACACCAGTGTCATCTGTAGTAATAGAAGAATATATTGAACCACCTCCCTATCCTGAAAAAGTTAAAGAGAATTTGCTTATTGCTGTTGCTGACAAAAGTAGAAAAAGATGTTCTCAACCTAAAGAACGGGTGGAAGTCAAGAACCAAGTCTCTATTATTAAGAAATTAAATGAAGAAGATCCTGTTGATGTTTATTTATGTGAAGATGCTACCAAAGTTATTAAAGGGAATTCATCCAAAGTTGGTAAGCCAATTATATCATGCTCTATTGGGACTTCTTGTTATCATGGTTTATGTGATATTGGAGCAAGCATTAGTGTCATTCCATATTCTCTCTATCAAGAAATTAAGCCTGATATTGATCCTATCACCATGGAAGAAACAAGTATGACCATTCAGCTTGCTAATAAAGATTATATTAGTCCCTTTGGAATTGTTAGAGATGTTGAAGTATTGGTAGGGAAAATAAAATATCCTACTGATTTTATTGTGCTTGGTTGTCCACAAGATTCTTTCTGTCCTATTATATTTGGTAGACCTTTCTTACATACTGTTGGTGCTGAAATTGATTTGCCTAGAGAAAGGGTGTTTATTGAATGTGCTGGAGAGAAAATTGAATTTAATTTTTCTAAATTTGCTGATAAACCTGCTAAGAAAGAACCAAAATCTAAAGATATAATTGAAACTCTTGCTCATATAGCTGTAGCTTCATCAGACGTGGTGGAACGTTATATGCTTAATCAGGAAGAGCCATTTAATGATGAAGAAAAAGAAGCTTTAGAACAAATATTATGGCAACAACCTCCACAATTACAATTGCATATCCCACCTGATAATCTAGGAGTACTCCCACCTCCTAAAGGAGATCCTAGTTTTTAATTAAAGCCTTTGCCTGAAAATCTGAAATATGCATACTTGGATAAGAAAAATATATATCCTGTTATTATTAGTGCTAACCTTCAGCTGAGGAAGAAGAGAAATTACTTGATGTGCTTAAAGCCCACCGTAAGGCTATTGGTTATTCTCTTGATGATCTTAAGGGCATAAGTCCGGCTCTATGTATGCATAAAATTAATTTGGAAGAAGATGCTAAACCTGTTATTGATTTCCAACGCCGTCTACATCCAAAATTGAAGGAAGTGGTAAGAAAGGAGGTAATTCGACTCATAGAGACTGGTATTATTTATCCTATAGCTGATAGTAAATGGGTTAGTCCTGTTCATTGTGTTCCTAAGAAAGGTGGAATTACTGTGGTTCCTAATAAAGATGATGAACTTGTTGCTCAACGTACTGTTGTTGGTTATAGAATGTGCATTGATTATAGAAAATTAAATAAAACAACTCGTAAGGACCATTGCCCTTTATTGATCAAATGCTAGAGATATTATCTAAACATTCTCACTTTTGTTATTTAGATGGGTATTCAGGCTTCTCTCAAATTCCAGTTCATAGTGATGATCAGGAAAAGACCACTTATACTTGCCCATATGGTACATTTGCTTATAGGAGAATGCCTTTTGGTTTATGTAATGCGCCTGCTACTTTTCAGAGATGCATGAATGCTATATTTGCTGATTATATTGAAAAGATAGTGGAAGTCTTTATGGATGATTTTTCGGTGTATGGTACTTCTTTTGATAATTGCTTGTTCAACCTTAACAAAGTTTTGCAGCATTGTGAAGACCAACACCTTGTTCTTAATTGGGATAAGTGTCACTTTATGGTAACAGAGGGAATTGTTCTTGGGCATCGTATTTCTGGAAGAGGAATAGAAGTTGACCCAGCAAAAATTGAAGCTATTGAGAAATTACCATATCTAAGAGACATCAAAGGTATAAGAAGTTTTCTCGGTCATGCAGGTTTTTATCGTAGGTTCATTAAAGATTTCTCTAAAATATCAAAGCCTCTAACCAATCTTTTGCAAAAGGATGTTCCGTTTTCTTTTAATGATGATTGCATAGAATCCTTTAATGTTTTAAAGAAAGCCTTAATAACTGCATCTATTATTCAACCTCCTGATTGGAACTTGACCTTTGAAATTATGTGTGATGCTAGTGATTATGCAGTTGGAGCTGTTTTAGGCCAAAGGGTTGATAAGAAATTGAATGTTATTTACTATGCTAGTAAAACACTAGATGGTGCTCAAAGAAATTATGCTACAACTGAAAAAGAATTTTTAGCGGTAATATTTGCATGTGATAAATTTAGATCTTACATAATTGATTGAAAAGTCACTGTGCACTCTGATCATTCTGCTATTAAATATTTGATTAATAAGAAAGATGCTAAGCCTAGGCTAATAAGATGGGTACTTTTGTTGCAAGAATTTGATTTACACATCGTAGATAGGAAAGGAGAAGATAATCCCGTAGCTGATCATCTTTCTAGAATGGAAAATATACCTGATGATCCTATTCCTATTAATGATAGTCTTGCTAATGAACAACTTGCCCTTGTTAGTGTTTCTAGTTCTAAAGTTGCATCTCCTTGGTTTGCTAATTATGCAAATTTTATTGTTGGGAAAGTTATGCCACCACAATTTACTTACCAGCAAAGAAAGAAATTCATTTATGACCTTAGACATTATTTTTGGGATGATCCATTCTTGTATAAGAAAAGTGTTGATGGCATTATTAGACGTTGTGTACCTGAGCATGAACAGAAGGCTATTATAAGAGATTGTCATGACAGTCCCTATGGAGGACATCATGCAGGAGATCGTACTGCAGCAAAGGTATTACAATGTGGTTTTTATTGGCCTACTCTATTCAAGGATTGTGCTGAATATATTAAAACTTGTGATAAATGTCAAAGAGTAGGAAACATTGGTAGAAGGAATGAAATGCCTATGAACTATACATTACCACTTGAACCATTTGATGTGTGGGGTTTTGACTTTATGGGACCATTTCCTGCATCTAGTACAAAACATACTCACATTTTGGTTGCTGTTGATTATGTTACAAAATGGGTATAAGCAATTCCTACTAAGAGTGCAGACCATGCCACAGCCATGCAAATGCTTAAAGAAATTATTTTCCCTAGATTTGGTGTTCCTAGATTTTTAATTACTGATGGTGGATCTCATTTTATGCATGGTGTTCTTAGAAAAACATTGGCAAAATATAATGTTAATCATAGAATTGCATCACCCTATCATCCTCAAACTAGTGGACAAGTTGAATTAAGTAATAGGGAAATTAAACTTATTTTTAGAGAAAACAGTAAACAGAGCTAGATCTGATTGGCCACTTAAAATTAATGATGCATTGTGGGCTTATAGAACTGCTTATAAAAATCCTATGGGTATGTCTCCTTATAAAATGGTTTATGGAAAAGCATGTCATTTACCCGTTGAATTAGAACATAAAGCTAGATGGGCTATTAAGAAATTAAATTTTGATTTAAAAACAGCGGGGGAGATGATATTGCTTGACCTAAATCTATTAGATGAATGGAGGAATGAAGCATATGAAAGTGCAAAATTGTTTAAAGAGAAAGTTAAAATTTGGCATGACAAGAAAATTAAAAGAAAGGAATTTAAAGTAGGTGATCAAGTCCTATTGTACAACTCTCGTTTTAAGTTTTCTGCAGGGAAATTAGCTTCAAAATGGCAGGGTCCATTGGTAGTACAGGAGGTATACCGTTCGGGGGCCATCCGTCTTCACGGTGATATGAAAGGTAAACCTCATGTGGTCAATGGACAACGCCAAAAACATTATATTGCAGGAAAGAGCTTCATAGGAACCATCGAGGAGATAAAGTTAATGACACCGGAGGAGGTAATTGTAAGGGATCCTACAGTTTCAGAAACCCAAATTCAATAATTTACAATTATTGTGTTTGGAAATTTCTCGGAATTGCGTGAAAACTTACAGAACTCATTTTTTATGGAAATTAACGTGTGGGACAAGAAAATTGGAAGGAATTGGACCTCGAGGGGGAAAAGAGGACCCCACACGCGGCCAGATTCCTTGGCCGCGTGGAGGTACCCCTTTTCCACCTCGGAGTCCCATTCCGTCTCGTTTTCGACTCCGACGCTTCGTCTTACCCCAAAAACCGTCAATATATACCCCCTTTTGTCGATCTAATCCCGCACCGAGAGTTCTCGCACGATCTTTGTTTTGTCTATTCTGTCTGTCAGGTTTTCCAAGCCATGACTTCGGGAGACTCCCGCCAATGCACCTCCATGGACGATGATGATGATGAGCTTGAGGGCAACATCCCCACATCCATCCACAAGAGGAATAGGAATATGAAGGACTACTCGGATGACGAGGACGTGGAGCTTCGCGAGATCATGGATGAAGAACCTGACGAGGAAGATGACGAGGCCATCTTCGACATACCACCTCTTGCAACAGCACCTCCATCACCAATCCCTGTTGCTGGCGTACGGGTGAACATGTCTTTTGGAAACAAGAGACAGTCCGCACGTATGAGCACCGGAGGGAAGGCTCCAAGGCACTCACTTTCTAGCAAAAACGCAGTTTCTCCTCTTATTGGCAGGGAAACTCCCACTGAGAAGAATTGCACTGGAGATTGGGATCACCTTATTCCCAAGAAGAAAGCACCAAGCCCGGAGTGGAAAACTCCCAAGGAGACGGTGGAGAAGGACCTCATGGAAAGGTTGGGAAAAGCTGCAGGAGCATTTGAGCAAGCCTATAACCTCATGATGCGCATAATTGGAGAGCTTGAAGACAACTATGAAGAGAAGAAGAAGAAGAAAGAGTGGTGGGCTGAGTACTAGAAGAAGGGAGAATGAAGAAATTACCGCAACCATCTAAGCTTGGGGGAGTTTCACCTATCCCCCGTCTTTTATCAGCTTTATCATGTCTATCTAGTTTTGGTGTGTCCTGCTTTTATTATCTAGTTATCGTTTTTGTTTAGGCTTGAGTGAGCTCATTGAGCATTATCATGCATCCCCGTCTTATGGTTTATCAATGAATAATAAAGTATGGTGTCATCCATGATTCCCTTGTTTTGGGGATTTATGGGTAACACTCATGCAAATGAGCATGGCATATTTAGAGGTTTCAATCACATCTTGCCTTGAAATTAATTAACTTGAGTGTGTTGGACAATTGTAGAATTATCTCAATATGACATAAATCCACTATCTATCTATTAGCTTAATGGCTATTCCGAGCATGTTCACCATGTTATAGTTTCATTTATGCTCTAAATTAAGATGCTTATGTTATTAATTGCATTGGCTAAATTTGGGATAAGACTCTCACGAACTTTTGAATGCACACATTTATTTCTATTGCACTTAACAAACATGACCCATTAATGGGAGCTAAAAGTTTTGTGCTTGACAATGATTTTGGTTGGGAGTTGGCTAACACGTGCATCACGTGAAAAGCTTTCAACATTGCACAAAGAAATTTTATATTTAGTTGATGTCATGTGCTTTTGTTTTTGGACTCCTGCCATGCCGAAATGAAATAGAGGAATAGTAAGTTTTGATGAGTAAGTATATATGACTAGAGAAATTGCATTGGGCCGCTAACCCAAGCCATGCTTGATCATGGTGGAAATTTACTTACAGCTAGAGTGGACTCTACAAACACATCCTACAATAAAATAAGAAGCTATGCATATAGTGAATGAAATAAAAAAGGATGATGAGTCTACTCCATTTGTTCATCTTGTTATTGTGACATGGGTTTGTTTCTATGTCATGGGGCAAGAGGTACCTCTTTGCAATTCTCTATGATGTCATTAATACTTATTATGATTGTACAAAGCTTATTAGGAATCTTAAGTTGAGTAATCATGGAGTAGGGTTTCACACTCACGGGGCATGAGACATTCAACCAACACCTTGTCAACCACATTACTTCAACATTCATAAATTAAGATGCTAATGATAAAGGGGCAATGAGAGTCTTAGCCCAATGGATGCCACATTACAATTAGTAATTTAAGCTGAATAGTTTGGAAACTAAATGAGACTTGATCATGTTTTACCTCTACTCATTTATCTTTCTCCAAATTAAAGAGTATAATTCGATTGTCCAACATACAATGGTTATTTGCTTTCAAAAGTATGAGGTGTTTGCTAGAGCTTCGAATATGTTATCCTTATGTGTATGATTTCTATTCATTCATCTTGCATTATAACTGAACATGATGATGATACAATGCCCGTATTTATTTATCAACCATAAGTCCATTGATGCATGGAATGATCTATGTCCTTATTTACTCGAGGACGAGCAAAGGTTTAAGCTTGGGGGAGTTGATACGTGCATTTTATATCATCATTTATACCCTCCATATAGGCATTATAGGGATGTTTTATCAATGTTATGTCATTGTTTTGCATGTTTTAGATGATTTTATGGGACTTTTCTACAAAGTCCCTATTTTTGGTATTTAATTTCTGGGTGTCAGAAAACACCTGTTTTCATGTTTTTGATGTTTCAGGAGCTAGAGGTATCCAAATTGCGAAAGGAAAGAAACCCTGTCAGTTTTTCTTCGGGAGAAAGGCCGTGGGCACAAGACACAAAGGAGGAGGGCCAGGAGGCCCAAAAGGGGGTAGCCCACGCGGCCAGATTCCCTGGCCGCGTGTGGGGCCCCCAAATGGGCCCACAGCACCTCCTCCCCGAGGTCTTTTTGCTGACGACTTCGTCTTCCCCGAAAACGAACACCCTAATTTTCCCGAGACGAGACGGAGCCACCAGGGCGGTGAAACTCTCGAAACTCTCCGCAGGGGAGACAGATCCTGCTGCTCCGGAGCTCCGGAGAAGGGGGAAATCATCCCCATCTTCATCCTCATCGCCTCCTTGGCGTGGGAGGAGGCATCTCCATCACCATCCTCACCAGCACCTGCATCTCCACCATCACCATCACCGTGATCCACTCCGTTCCCCTCATAGTTTGATCATTGCTACACCCTAGATACATGTTATTGTACTCCGTTGCATGTTTGGGATTGAGTACTTGTCATTATTTTGTGGTGGATCCATTGTTTCAGATTGTGTTGTACCACATATGTCACCATACATGATCATGTTTGCACGTTGTGAGTAGTTCCCGCATGTTCCTGAGGGCATAGGATGAATTGGCAATGATTTGTTACATAAGATGAGTTGTTATTTGGTCTAGTATTTATGTTTTATGTGATTCTATGATGGTGTTGTACGAACGTCGACTGTACAACACTTCACCTACATGGGCTCATAGGAGAACACCGTAGTGTAGTGACGTGATGATGTCTTTAGGTGACAGGAACTTGAGATAGAGTCGTTGAATTGCATTATGAGGGTACTTGTATCAGGGACCTTGGAGCATAAGGCTATGGTGGGACATCATGTCTTAATAATTCTCGTTCTGTCATTTAATTGGCCACGTGATCCATCATAAGGGGTGATAGTTTATTTATTTAGCTATTCCTATTTGTGGCTCCGTCCGAAGAAGATTAAAACTAGACAAGATATACAAACATGTTATGCAATGAATCACTATGCCAGCTAAATCCGTGCATCACTCGGGAACGTTTTCCACATATAAGACACAAACACACACTTGAGCTTGTCCTCTTGTCCATTAGAGGATTGGGCTTTGTCTCTCATTGAGACCTACTACTTGCTGCAATTTACTTTCCGCATTTTACTTTACTTGCACTACACAATTAAAACACAAAAACACATGTTGCTTTTATTATTCCTTTGCTATTCTACTTACCAGTTCCTTCTGCTCCTCGTGGGTTCGACAACCTTTCTAATTCGAAAAGTACTACAATTGATCTCCTGCACTTGGGAGCCATCAGCTAGTATTCTTAGTTTTTCTTCTAGCTGCTGCAATATTTCATGTTTCTCTTATTTTCATTGCATCTCTTATTCAGAGCTGTTAGTTTTAGTAGTGTTGTGTGAGTCCTCTCATGGTTTCTTGCTGTATCATTTAGGGATGTTTTGTTAAAGCATGATTTGTATAGTGCTTGTTGGGAAAAGAAACTGCTGCTTGAGATAGAATTTTTAACGGTGCAAGTAGAAGCTTGTATAGACTCTGGCTAGAACTTTTTCATATCATGCTAGATGTTATTTTAGTTTTAAAGCCTTTTGGTTATTTAGTAGCATGATTAGCCTCAAATAGCTGAGAGTGTTTAATGTGACATTGAAAGAATCATGAGTTGTTCTTGTCATATTGTAGCATAAATTTGTGGTGTTCTCCGTTGGATGTTTTATTTGGTTGACTTGGCGCATGCTCACACCATGTTTATGACTATGAACCAGTCACGAATAGCCTCTATGATAATTTAGTTTTTGAATTTGTGGTACCACTTATGCTTTGATTAATGATGCTTATGTCACTATGCATGATTATGGCTCTTATGCTCTCTTGATTTGTCGCTCCCAGTCTTTTGCTAGCCTCCACCTGTACTGAGTATGAGCTCTACTCGTGCATCAAACTCCCAAAAACCAAAGTTTTCTCATTGTGTCCACCATACCTACCTACATGTGGTATTTAACCGCCACTCCAAAGTAAATTGCTCATGTGTTATCTTTAAAACTTTCAAAATTACTCATGTTTTGTGCTCCTGTTTTAGCTCATGAGGACGTAAATACATAATCTTTATCTCACTTGTTGATTAGACTTTCACACCCTGTACTAGTGGATTCATACGCTTATCTAATTGATAGAAGAGCTGGGTGCTCTCTTCACTATTTTTGCCACTGATTTATCGGTCAAAGCATAATTGTGTAAACAAAAGAGAAAGGGGGATGACCTGCTACCCAGTTGCGTCATTCTATGGGAGCCGCTCTTGTGAAGTCTAGTTGGCTTGTGACGTACTGTATTTTAGGTTTACAATTCGTTCACATAAGTATACACCTCTCTTAAAATATAGACACTCCTCCATGATATGTGATTGTTGGCAGGCACCCGAGGATTCGGTTACCCATGGTTTGTGAAAGATGGTTGGGAGGAGTGTCAAGTTTTTTATACCTCTGTTTCATAAAATAAAAGCTCTAGCACATGAGTGATCCATGATTCCCTCTACGAAGGGCCTTTCTTTTACTTTTATGTTGAGTCTCCATCTTCTAACTTTATGCACTGTTGAGAGAGCATTTTTGCCATTCCGAGTTTTATGTGCATTTGTCCCAGAAACATTATTAATTGATTCATGATGTGACATTGTCTGTTCTCTAACTATTTGTTCTAGTCTTCGTCATGAACTTTGAAGGTGTCCTGGCATTTATGTTTTTCCCCACGCTTAAGGACTAGCGAAATATCACTTTGACATGCTTTCTCTATACTTGAAACAAACATATATCTTTCTTTGCATTGTTATTCATGATCTTTTATTTCAGTTACTTGTCATGATGCAAAGTGATTGCTATACTTTATTATTAAATTTTTATTTATCATGTTTGTGTTGAAGTTCTATGATCTCATCTTACTTATGCTTTTACATTATTGATGATCAACTTTATGTTGGTAGCATGTCACCTCAGAAATTACGGTTTTTATCGTTTACCTACTTGAGGACGAGTACGAACTAAGCTTGAGGATGTTGATACGTCATAAACATACCCTTAATTTATGATGTTCCATGTTGATTTCTTATTGTTTCCCACATGTTTTCTATACACTTTATGTCATTTTTATTGATTTTCCGGACTAACCTATTGACAAGATGTCACAGAGCCAGTTCCCTATTTTCTGTTGTTTTTAGTTTCAAAAAAGTTGTTCTGGAAATATTCTCGGAATTGGAAAATTCGAAACCCGGAAGTCTTAGAAATCCCGGAGGTTCCACGGAGTCCCGAAGAGACCCGGAGGGGGGCCTTGATACGTCATAAACGTATCCTTAATTTCCGATGCTCCATGATGATATTATGCAAATTGCTACATGTTTTCTCCCTTCTTTATGTCATTTTTATCGATTTTCCGGACTAACCTATTGACAAGATGCCACAGAGCCAGTTCCCTGTTTTCTGTTGTTTTTAGTTTTAGAAAAGTTGTTCTGGAAATATTCTCGAAATTGGAAAGTTCGAAGACCGGAAGTCCTATTTCCCCCGGAAGCTTCAAAAATACCGAAGAGGAGTCGAAGAGGGTCAGCAGGGGGCCACACCATAGGGTGGCGCGGCCCCCTGGACGCGCCACTTATGGGTGTGGGGCCCCTGGCCTCCACCGCCTTTGCCCTTTCTCATATTTAAGCCCCCCGGATGGAAAACCCTAGGCGCCTGATCAAAATCCCCGAAAAAGTTCCGCAGCCGCCGTCACTGTCAACCCCAGATCAGGGAGGTTCTGAAGCTGTTTCCGGCACCCTGCCGAAGAGGTGATCACCACCGGAGGCTTCTACATCACCATGTCATCCTCCGGAGTGATGCATGAGTAGTTCATCCTTGGACTACGAGTTCGTAGCTGTGGCTAGATGGTTGTTTTCTCCTAATATGCCTCCATGTTTAGACCTCGTGAGCTGCCTATCATGATCGAGATTGATCTTATGTAATTCTTTGTGTTGTGTTTGCTGGGATCCGATGAATATTGACCTTGTGCCAAGTTGATTATAGTCTTTATTGCATATGTTATTTGTGATCTTGCATGCTTTCCGTTGCTAGTGGTTACTCTGGCCAAGTAGTTGCTAGTGACTCCAAGAGGGAGTATTTATGCTCGATAGTGGGTTCATGCCTCCTTGTTGCCTTGCTTGAGTGACAGAAACGTGAAGGGGGAGGATGTGCTGTTTCCATTAGGGAGGAAACAACGGTGAGAGTGCCCGCGTGCATAATCATTGCTTACATTACACACTTTGTTTAATGCAATTATCTGTTGCTTCCAACTTATACCTAAGGGGGTTCGGATGACAACCTGAGGGTGGATTATTAGTCATAGATGCAGAAGAATGTCGGTCTATGTATCTTGTTGTAATGCCCGCACTAAATATCATAGTAATCTTCATGTCATATTGTGCACTACGGTGCAACCTCTATTTGTCAATTGCCCAGCTGTAATTTGTTCACCCAGCATGGTATCTTTTATGGAGAGACACCACTAGTGAACCTATGAAACCCAGTCCATTTTTCCACACTGTTAAACAAACCACAACAATTTTCTGCTTTCTTTACTTACTGCAAGCATACACTGTTTTTCCACACTATACGTCTAATCTTTGTTTTCAGCAAGACCGGTGAGATGACAACTTCACTGTACCGTTGGGGCAAAGTATTTTGGTTGTGTTGTGTGCAGGTTCCACGTTGTTGCTGACCCCGGTGAAGCGCCAGCACCACCTTCAGTGGCATCAACCTTCCGAAGGTCCTCCTTCTCCTACTGGATTGATAACCTTGGTTCTTAACTAAGGGGAAAACTCCTACCGATGTGCTCATCACACCCTCCTCTTGGGGTATCCCAACGAGTGCAAGATGTGCACCATCAAGGACCTTTTCTGGCGCCGTTGCCGGGGAGAAGTAAGTCTTCTAGCAAGGGGAGTCTCTCACTCTCAACCTCTTTATTTTGTTTATTGTCTTATTTTTATTTTTGTCTTGTTTTTCTTCTCTATATCAAAAACACAAAAAAATTAGTTTACTTCATAGCTGTTATTTACTTGCTTGCTTTTATTCTGCTAAAATGAGTTCCTCTGAGAATACCAAGTTGTGTGACTTCACTAGCACAAACAACAATTATTTTATTTGCACACCTATTGCTCCACCTGCTCCTACTGCTTCTTTCTATGAGATTAAACCTGCTTTATTAAATCTTGTGATGAAAGAACAATTTTCTGGTATTAGTACTGATGATGCTGCTTCCCACCTTAATAATTTTGTTGAACTATGTGAGATGCAAAAATATAAAGATGTGGATGGAGATATTATTAAACTGAAATGATTTCCTTTCTCTTTGAGAGGAAGAGCTAAAGAATGGTTGCTATCTTTGCCTAGAAATAGTATTGATTCATGGACTAAGTGTAAAGATGCTTTCATTGGAAAATGTTATCCTCCCGCTAAGATTATATCCCTAAGAAGTGACATAATGAATTTTAAAGAATTTGATAATGAACATGTTGCTAAAGCTTGGGAAATAATGAAAACTATGGTGAAGAATTGTCCCACTCATGGACTGACTACTTGGATGATTATACAAACTTTTTATGCAGGGCTGAATTTTTCCTCAAGGAACCTATTGGATTCATCTGCTGGAGGTACCTTTATGTCATTGAGAGTGGCACACTGAGAGAGCTCCACAAGGTAAGAAGGTAAATTCTGTTGAGGAAACCTCCTCTTTAAGTGAAAGTCTTGATGCTATTATGTCTATGCTTGTTAATGGTAAAGCTGAAGTTGATCTTAATAATGTTCCTTTAGCCTCTTTGGTTGCTTAAGAAGAGCATGTTGATGTAAACTTTATTAGAAATAATAATTTTAACAACAATGCTCATAGAAATAATTTTGGTGGAAACAATTATAAGCCCTATCCTCCTAATAGTGGTAGTGGTTATTCTTATGGTAGATCTGTAATGCCTAGTGATGAAAGGATTGTAGAAGTTGAAAAAGCAACTAAGAACTTTATGCAAATGCAATATGAACAAAATAAATTGTTTACTAAAACTATGGAAGAACGATCTGCTATGTTGAGAACTATTAGCCAAACTGGAAATTTGAATAGAGAAATCTCTGGTTTGCAAGGTAAAATTTCTAGTGCTGAGATTAGTATTTCGGCCCTGTCAGAGGCACAATTTTCTTTGATAAATCAAATGGATGCTAAAACTGAAACCATTGAAGATAATCCTTTTGCTGCAGCCAATGCCATCCAAGTTTAAATAGATGATAATGTTAGATTGATGGCTGAATTACATGCTAGGTAGGAAAGAGAAGATGAACTGGCTAAAAAGAATAATATTGCTAGAGTTTCTACTATCACAACCACTAGTAAAAATGAAGCTCCAAGTGCTAGTAAACCTCCTACTATCAATGATAAAGTAGTTGGTGTTAATAAAATCCCAACTCCTTTTGTGAAACGTGATAAATTGCCTCAAACTGCTGAAACTACTTCTAATAAAAGTGTTGAAATTTTTAGAAAAGTAGGAGATAATGGTCCCATTACTTTTGATGATAATAATTTTGATTTTGATTATTGCAACATCTCTGAAGTTATTATGTTTCTACAAAAGCTTGCTAGAAGTCCCAATGCTAGTGCCATGAATATGGCCTTTACTAAACATATTACCAATGCTCTCATGAAAGTTAGGGAAGAAAAGTTGAAAGTTGAAACATCTATCCCTAGAAAATTAGATGATGGTTGGGAGCCTATCATTAAGATAAAAGTAAATGATTTTGATTGCGCTTTGTGTGATCTTGGTTCTAGTGTCTCTGTTATGCCTCAAAAGCTTTATGATATGCTTGATTTACCATCGTTGGAACACTGTTATTTGGATGTTCATCTTGCTGGTAATGCTAAGAAGAAACCTCTTTGTAGAATTGATGATGTTCTTATTATGGTTAATGATAACCTTGCCCCTATTGATTTTTTTTGTTATGAACATTGAATGCAATGCTTCTTGTCCTATTATCTTGGGAAGACCTTTTCTTAGAACTGTTGGTGCTATTATTGATATGAAAGAGGGGAGTATTAAATATCAACTTCCCCTCAAGAATATGAAGTTACCCTTTGACTCTATTCTTAGAGAAAAATATGATTTTCATGCTTCTTCACTTGAAAAATACTTGAGATTCCTTTTTTATGCCTAGCCGAAAGGCGTTAAAGAAAAGCGCTACCGGGAGACAACCCGTTTTATTTCGCTGTTTTCAACCCGTTTTCTTTTGTTTTATTTGGTGTGCTTTTCACTTGGGTGTTTTCTATTTCCTTAGCAACCCTTCTGTATCTTTTCTTTTTAGTGTTTGTTGAGCCAAGTAAAGGCTCTAGTGGAAAGTTGAGCCTATATTTCGGATTTCTGCGCAGGAAACAGATTTCTGCTGTCCACTGTTAATTCAGTTAAAAAAACTCAAAATGACCTGAGCTTTTTTGTGCTTAATCCTGAGTTATATGCGCAACTTTTCTTAGAATACCACTTTTTGATTTGAGCAATAGAAGATTTAAAAAAAAATCAATCTTTACCTGCTGTTCTGTTTTGACAGATTTCTGCCATTTATCGCATTTGCATCTTAATCTCTTTCTTTTGTTGTTCTTTTGAGAAAAAGAGTTTTGAAAAAAGTTGTGAAAATAGATAATGTGTTTTTGAGTGTTAGACTTGTGTTTAAACTGAACCATGTGAATTTATTATTTCAATTGCACTAACGTTGCTAATGAAGATTGTGAGAATTTTGATGTGAAGGAAGTTTTCAAGGGTCAAGAGAAGAGGATGATATGATGTGATCAAGAAGAGTGAAAAGCCTAATCTTGGGGATTCCCTGGTGGTATATCCAAGAAAATTCCAAGAAGACTCAAGCGTGTAAGCTTGGGGATGCCCAAGGCATCCCCTTCTTCATCAACAAATTATGAGGTCACTTCTAGTGAAACTATATTTTTATTCGGTCGCATCTTATGTGCTTTACTTGGAGCGTTTTTATTTTTGTTTTCAGTTTGCTTATGCTTTCAGTTTGTTTTTACTTTCATAATAAGCTTGGTTGGACCCCATCATTCTTTTATTGGAGAGTGAACCACTCCGCTTTTTCATGAGAATACGTTGTATTCTTAGATTCTGTTTGGCTGCTGCATTTATTCAGCTCCTGTTTTGCATGCATCTCTTATTAGAGCTGTTAGTTTTAGTAGTATTATTAGAGTAATCTCATGTTTGTTTTCTATATCATAAAGAGTATTTTTGTTAAAGCATGTTTTGTATGGTGCTTGTTGGGAGAAACAAAACGGCGGCTTGAAGTAGAATTTATAACAGTGCTAGTAGAAGCTTGTATAAACCGTGGCTAGAACTTTTTCATGCCATGCTAAATATTATTTTAGTTTTAAAGCCTTGTGGTTATTGAGTAGCATGATTAGCCTCAAATAGCTGAGAGTGTTTAATATGTATTGAAAGATTCATGAGTTGTTCTTGTCATAGTAAAGCATCAATATATGGTATTCTCTTTCGAATGTTTTATTTGGTTGACTTGGCGCATGCTCACACCATGTTTATAACTACAAACCAGTCACGAATAGCCTCCATCACCACTTAGTCTTTGAACTTGTGATATTGCTTATGTTTTAATTAATAAGGCTTATGTCGCTATGCATGATTATGGCTCTTATACTCTCTTGATTTGTCGCTCTTAGTCTTTTGCTAGCCTCCACCTGTACTGAGTATGAGCTCTACTCGTGCATCCAAACTCCCTTGAACCAATGTTTTGCCCATTGTGTCCACCATACCTACATACATAAGGTATTTAACTGCCATTCCAAAGTAAATTGCTCATGTGTTACCTTTAAAACCTTCAAAATAACTCCTGCTTTATGTTCCTGTTTTTGCTCATGAGGACGTAAATAGAGTATCTTATATCACTTGTTGATTGGATTTCACACCCTGGACTAGTGTCTTCATCCGCTTAACCAATTGATAGAAGAGCTGGCAGCGGGGTTCCCAGCCTCAAATTAATATAAACAAATTCTCTTCACTATTTTTGCCCCTGATTTATCAGTCAAAGCATAATTGTGTAAACAAAAGAGGAAGAGGGACGACCTTCTACCCAGATGCGTCCTTCATATGGGAGCCTCTCTTGTGAAGTCTAGTTGGCTTGTGACGTACTGTATTTTCTGTTTACCATTCGTTGACACTAGCATACAACTTTTTATTAAAAATGTTTTAAATACCTCTATTTATAAAATAAAAGCTCTAGCACATGAGTGATCCATGCTTCCCTCTATGAAGGGCCCTTCTTTTACTTTTATGTTGAGTCTCCATTTTTGCCCCTGATTTATCAGTCAAAGCATAATTGTGTAAACAAAAGAGAAAGAGGGATGACCTTCTACACCAGTTGCGTCCTTCACCATGGGAGCCGCTCTTGTGAGTCCAGTTGACTTGTGACGTACTGTATTTTCTATTTACCGTTCGTTGACATTAGCATACATCTCCCAAAATATAGACACTCATCCATGATATGTGATTGTTGGCAGGCACCCAAGGATTCGGTTAGCCATGGTTTGTGAAAGATGGATGGGAGGAGTGTCAAACTTTTAATACCTCTGTTTAATAAAATAAAAGCTCTAGCACATGAGTGATCCCTGCTTCCCTCTGCAAAGGGCCTTTCTTTTACTTTTATGTTGAGTCTCCATCTTCTAACTTTATGCACAGTTGAGAGAGCATTTTTGCCATTCTAAGTTCTATGTGCATTTGTCCCATAAGCATCAATAATTACTTCATGATGTGATATCATTTATTCTTAAATTATTTGTTCTAGTCTTCCTCTTGAACTCTGAAGGTGTCCTGGCATTTATGTTTTGCCCCACTCTTAAGGACTATCAAAATATCACTTTGCCATGCTTTATCTATACCTGAAACAAACGTCTAAGTTTCTTTGTATTATTATTCATGCTCCTTTATTTGAGCTACTCTTCGTGATGCAGAGTAATTGCTATGCTTAATTATTAAAGTTTTATTTATCATCCTGTGTTTAAAGTTTTACGATCTCAGCGTGCATATGCTTTTACATTAGATTGATCAATTTTATGTTAGTAGCATGTCACCTTAGAAATTATTGTTTTATCGTTTACCTACTCGAGGACGAGTAGGAACTAAGCTTGGGGATGCTTGATACGTTATAAACGTATCCCTAATTTCTGATGCTCCATGATGATATTATGCCAATTGCTACATGTTTTCTCCCTTCTTTATGTCATTTTTATCGATTTTCCGGACTAACCTATTGACAACATGTCACCGAGCCAGTTCCCTGTTTTTTGTTGTTTTTAGTTTCAGAAAATTTGTTCTGGAAATATTCTCGGAATTGGAAAGTTCGAAGCCCGGAAGTCCTATTTTCCCCGGAAGCATCCAGAAGACCGAAGAGGAGTCGAAGAGGGGCAGCAGGGGGCCACAACATAGGGTGGCGTGCCCCCTGGCCGCGCCAGCTATGGGTGTGGGCCCCCTGGCCTCCACCGCCTTTGCCCTTTTGCCTATTTAAGCCCCTAGATAAAAAACCCTAGGCACTTGATCAAAATCCCCGAAAAAGTTCCGCGGCCGCCGTCACTGTCAACCCCAGATCAGGGGGGTTCTGAAACTGTTTCCGATATCCGGCCGGGGAGGAGATCATCACCGGAGGCTTCTACATCACCATGCCTGCCTCCAGAGTGATGCGTGAGTATTTCATCCTTGGACTACAGGTTCGTAGCTGTAGCTAGATGGTTGTCTTCTCCTCATATGCCTCCATGTTTAGATCTCGTGAGCTGCCTATCATGATCGAGATTGATCTTATGTAATTCTTTGTGTTGTGTTTGCTGGGATCCGATGAATATTGAGCTTATGCCAAGTTGATTATAGTCTTTATTTCATATGTTATTTGTGATCTTGTATGCTTTCCGTTGCTAGTGGTTACTCTGGCCAGGTAGTTGCTAGTGACTCCAAGGGGGAGTATTTATGCTTGATAGTGGGTTCATGCCTCCTTGTTGCCTTTCTCGAGTGACAGAAACGTGAAGGGGGAGGATGTGATGTTGCCATTAGGGAGAAAACAACGGTGAGAGTGCCCGCGTGCGTAATCATTGCTTACATTACACACTTTGTTTAATGCAATTATCTGTTGCTTGCAACTTAATACCTAAGGGGGTTCGGATGATAACATGAGGGTGGATTATTAGTCATATATGCAGATGGATGTCGGTCTATGTATCTTGTTGTAATGCCTGCACTAAATATCATAGTAATCTTCATGTCATATTGTGCACTATGGTGCAACCTCTATTTGTCGATTGCCCAGCTGTAATTTGTTCAACCAGCATGGTATCTTTTATGGAGAGACACCACTAGTGAACCTATGAACCCCGATCCATTTTTCCACACTGTTAAACAAACCACAACAATTTTCTGTTTTCTTTACTTACTGCAAGCATACACTATTTTTTCACACTATACGTCTAATCTTTGTTTTCAGCAAGACCGGTGAGATTGACAACCAAACTGTACCGTTGGGGCAAAGTATTTTGGTTGTGTTGTGTGCAGGTTCCACGTTGTTACTGACACCGGTGAAGCGCCAGCACCACCGTCAGTGGCATCAACCTTCCGAAGGTCCTCCTTCTCCTACTAGATATATAACCTTGGTTCTTAACTAAGGGGAAAACTCCTACCGCTGTGCTCATTACACCTTCCTCTTGGGTTATCCCAACGAGTGCAAGATCTGCACCATTAGGCCTCAGGGGGCCCACGCCATAGGGTGGCGTGACCCCCCTTGGCCGCGCCAGGGGATGGTATGGGGCCCCTGAGCCTCCACCGCCTCTGCCCTCTCGCCTAATTATTTCCCCGAGGAGTAAACCCTAAATATATCCCACTTTTACCTGAGAAACACCCGAGGCCGCCGTCACCGTCATCCCGAGATCGGGAGGGTCCTGGAGATCTCCCCGGCACCCTATCGGAGGGGAAAATCATCACTAGAGGGGTCTACACCACCGTTCCCTCCTCCGAAGTGATGCGTGAGTAGTTCATCCCTGGACTACGGGTCCATAGCAGTAGCTACATGGTTGTCTTCTCCACTTTGTGCCTCGTGTTTAGATCTTGTGAGCTGCCTAACATGATCAATATCATCTCTATGTAATGCTACATGTTGTGTTTGTTGGGATATGATGAATGTTGAATGTTATGTCTTCTGATTATCAATCTATCCTGTTATCTTAATGTTCATGTTATTTATGATCTTGCATGCTCTCCGTTGTTAATAGATGCTCTGGCCAAATAGATGCTAGTAACTCCAAGAGGGAGTATTTATACTCGATAGTGGGTTCATGGCTCCTATTCATCCATGCTCGAGTGACAGAAACGTGACGGATAGAGGATGTGCTGTTGCTATTAGGGAGTAAACAACAATGTTTTATCTAAGTATGATGTTATTGTTTATATTACACACTTTGCTTACTGCGGTTATATGTTTCTTGCAACTTAATACCCAACGTTTGTTCGGATGATATTCGAAGGGTGGATTTTTAGTCATAGATGCAGTTGGATAACGGTCTATGTATCTTGTTGTAATGTCGTTTCACTCGGAGGTGGTCTTTCAGCGATGGCGTGGGGCGTTATCGGTGGTCTCCTATGTTTTACACGTGACTATGTCCTATCCATTCTCTGTCCTTGTTGTCTGTTGGCAGGATTAGCGTTCCAAGGCCCGGAGCGAGAGGGCAGGCTACCCTATCCGGCGATAACTTGGTGGGTGTGGTGCGACTTTGTCCGTTGGCTTCACAAGGAGACGTGGTGACACCTCTAGTTATTAGTCTCGTTTTTTTTGTCAGGGTGTGTGGATATTTGTGTTCTTTTTGTTTATTTTTATTATCTGCTGTAAGAAGATGCCCTTATCACTTTATATCGTTTTGATCGAATAAAGCGGGACGAAAGACTAGAGAAACCAAAACGTCTCTTTAGCACACGACACACCCGAAAAAGTTAATTAACCAACTATCTTAACCACTGCTAAACTTGGGCACGTATACGTGGCGGTTCGCTGGTTGCCGGCGGCAGACGAGAATTCACCGGGGCGTGAAGATCCCATCCTCTATCTACCGCGCGCATACATCGTGAGTAGGACGGAATAACTGCCTCGATCACCGACCAGTTGGACGCGTGGTAGCTGCTCCGTTTCGCTCTTTGCCGAACCGAGGGTAATGCAACGACCAGCCGATTGAGAGCATCTCGAGTCGCGCCCCCTAAAGGCCGCCTCAAGCCGTCTCCAAGCGTCTTCCCGTCCGTACGGGTCCCGAGCGCGTCCACTCGCGCCTCCATTAGGCCTTCCCGTCCGGACGCCCCTTGTTCCCGTCCGGTAAACCCAGCCCAATCTAGCCTCCCAGGGGCTCCAGTGGGGGCGCCGGACGAGTCGTTCCGCGCTGCGGGCCCGTCCTGCCAGCGACACAAACCGCCCAATTGCGCCACGTCCGCTTGCGTCTGGCCTATTTGCGCCCCGCACGCGCCGCCTCGCCCTCTGCCGTCTCCCTCTGCCTCGCAGCGCCGCCTCTCTCTCGCCCACCGGCGCCGCTCCCCGGCCCTTCTCCCGCCGCGCCTCCGCCCCACCGGTGCCGCCTCAGCCGTCACCTCCGGCGACCAGAGGTACCACCTCGCCCCCAAGGTGTTCGGCGATTCGCCCGGTTGGGCGCCGACCGTTGTTTTTGTCATATTTTGAAGTCATTTTTATTTCTACAGATGGACAACGGCGATAAGATGATGGTGAACTTTCTCTTAGAGGAAGAAGCCGATATCGACGACGAGGAAGATGCGAACTTGCTTGTTCTTACTTGTTTGACACAACTCCACGCCGATGATGAATCCAATAGCGAACCAAAGCGAGGAGGATCCAAGTTTGGGAGGAAAAAGACGAAACCGAGTATGAGAATGGAGGGCCACTGCAATGCTTTTAACGACTATTTTGCCGATGAGCCAAGATTCGATGCAAAGGATTTTCGACGGAGATTTCGGATGAGCCGAAGGTTGTTCAACACATTGGTGCAACATGTGAGGAAGCACGGCCCCTGGTTCAAGATGAATAAAGACACCGTGGGGGTGTTAGGTTTCTCCTCAATTCAGAAGTGCATTTCTGCTATGAGAATTCTTGCATATGGCGCCCCTGCAGATGGCTAGGACGACTATCTCCGCATGTTTGAGTCGTCGGCTATCAAAGTCATGTACAGGTTCTGCACTGCGATATTGAAAGTGTTTGGTCCAAACTATTTGAGAGGACCAAATAAGGAGGAAACTGCTCGGATCCTGACAACAAATGAAACAAGAGGTTTTCCTGGTATGATTGGAGCATTGATTGCATGCATTGGAGCTGAAAGAACTGACCATTTGGATGTCAATGATTGTATAAAGGGGGCCATCAAGGAGTTTGCAGCGTGGTTCTTGAGGCAGTGGCAGACCATGAGACTTGGATTTGGCATGCGTTATTCGGCATGGCAGGATCTGATAATGACATCAATGTATTGCAGCGTTCCTTGTGTTCGCGAAACTTGGTGAAGGCCATGCTCCACCAGTAAACTATGTTGTCAATGGCCACGAGTACAACAAAGGGTACCATATAGCGGATGGTATCTATGCAAGATGTTCAATGGCCACGAGCCCCCAAAGGGTCGCCCCGGACGCTGATCCGGACACCTAAAGGGGGCGCGACGGGAGATGCTGCTGAAATTCGCATGGGCTAGAAGGCTCATTAGGCAATTTCCATTTAATCCCTAAGGCCCATGCTGCCATAGCAAATGGTGGGAGTTTAGTCCCACATTGCTAGTTGGGAGAGTTTTGCACCAGTTTATAAGGTGAGCTCTCTCCCCACTAGTGTGAGTTGGTATGAAGAGAGAGGAGTAGTGGAGGTGTTCCACACGCGCGCTCCTCCTCCTCCGCCGCCCGCCTCGCCACGCCTCGCCTCGCCTCGTCACGACACGACACGTCACGACGCGCCGCGGGTTGCGGGAATGAGCCGAGCCGATGCCTTTATTTTGGCAGTTGGAAACGGAGTCAACAGACACGCCAATAATATGAGACGTCATATTGATTGCTGTCTATTGTGTCACATTTATTTTGGTAACAGCCGCACGCAGTAAAACGCCGCATTGATCACGTGTTAACCGCGCGCAGTAAAACGGCGCATTGATTACGTGGTAACGGCTGTAGTAAACGCCAAATTGATTTGTGAGCTGACCGTTCTCCTACCGTGCCTATATATTGAGGTCGCAGGGGCGGACACATACACACAACTCATACGCTCTGTACCCACTGTCGTTGCTCTCTCTGTTGCTGCCTCCGGTGATCCCATCCCGTCTACCGCGTACACGGCCGACGGGAGAGCAGGCCTCCGAAACCCCGCCTCTCCAGATCCTGTACGGGAGAGGGGCGATTAGGTTTTTGGGGAGCGTCTCCTACGCGACTGCTTGCTGCCGTACGTCTACTTCGACTACTACCTCATCATCAACATGGCCTCCGAAGCCGAACGAGCTGCTGCTGCCGCCGCTGCTGCCACCGAGGCCGCTGCTGCTGCTGAGGCCGCCAACGCTGCTGCTGCCGCCGCGGCCGCCGCCTCTGCTACGACTACTGCCAATTGGCCAACTGCAGGGTATAACACGTTTATCCCTGCCCTTGTTATTTCCATGTGTGCGATACTAGTAGTTTGCGTAGATGTGTCTACTGTCAACCTAGTATGCATGAATATGGTTAATTATCAGTATGCTTACGTCATGATCGTGGTTTATACTTGGATTAATTTAATCTGTAAATTGCCTAAATTCCTAACAATCCAAAAACCTAATATGTGTAGGCAATTTTCGATTCATGGTTTTGCTACTGCACTGAAACCGGACCCGTTTACGGGGACGTACTTTAAGCGTTGGCAGACCAAAACATTCTTATGGCTCACGGCTATGAACGTGTTCTGGGTCGTCGGTGTCACTCCCACGGAAACGATTACTCCTGATCAGGAGAAGGCGTTTAGGGATGCCACCGTCGTCTTTGTTGGATGCGTTCTAAGCGTGATCGGAGAGAAGTTTGTTGACGCATATTTACATGTGCGGGTTGCCAAGGACTTGTGGGAGGCGCTCGAATCCAAATTCGGCGCAACCGATGCTGGCAGCGAGATGTACAGTATAGAGCAGTTCCATGACTACAGAATGGTCGAAAACCGTTCTGTTTTGGAGCAGGCTCATGAGATACAGTGCATCGCTAAGGAGCTTGAAATTCTCAAGTGCGTGTTACCGGGCAAGTATGTCGCGGGATGCATAATCGCCAAGCTGCCTAATTCCTGGAGGAGCTTTGCCACTACTCTGAAACATCAGAGGCGTGAATTCTCAGTAGAGGATGTCATCGGCCATCTGAGTGTTGAGCAGAATTCGAGGGCAAAGGACTCGCATGGAAAAGGGAATGAAGGGACTTCTGCGGCCAATATGGTACAGAAGAACTACAACTCCCACAAGAACAAGGCGAGGACTGGTGTCCAGCAGAATACCGACTTCAAGAAGAAGGCTAAGAAGACCTTCAAGAAGGATAAGAAGAAAGATGGCTGCTTCACTTGTGTTTCACTGGAACACTGGGCTGGGAAGTGCCCAAAGAAGTATGTGAAGCCAGGACAGGATTCCAAGGCTGTCAACATGATCGTGAGCAACAATGAGAATGGGGCATCTGGGTATGGTAATTTGTTTACTGTATTTTCAGTTTGTCAGTCTACTGATTGGTGGATTGACACAGGTGCAAACATTCATGTGTGTGCTGACATCTCATTGTTTTCTTCTTATCAGGTCACAAGGAACGGGTCCGTATTGATGGGGAACGGCGCAAGTGCTTCTGTACTTGGTGTTGGCACGGTCGATCTGAAGTTTACTTCGGGAAGGATCGTGCAGCTCAAGAACGTGCAGCATGTCCCCGCCATCAAGAAGAATCTCGTTAGTGGCTCCCTTCTATGTAGAGAAGGATTTAAGTTGGTTTTCGAGTCCAATAAAGTAGTTGTAACGAAATATGGACTGTTTGTTGGAAAAGGGTATGAGTGCGGAGGTCTGTTCCGCTTTTCCCTCGCTGATTTTTGTAATAAAGTCGTGAACAATATTCATTCGAGTGTTAATGAAACAGAAGTTTGGCATTCACGTCTTTGTCACGTTGGTTTTAGTTGCATGACGCGGTTAGCAAAACTAAATTTAATTCCAAGTTTCACTTTAGCCAAAGGTTCTAAGTGCCATTCGTGTGTACAAGCAAAGCAACCTCGCAAGCCCCACAAGGCTGCGGAGGAGAGACACTTGGCGCCATTAGAACTCATACATTCTGATCTCTGTGAGATGAATGGTGTGTTGACTAAAGGTGGAAAGAGATACTTCATGACGCTAATAGATGATTCCACTAGGTTTTGCTATGTATATCTGTTAAACACTAAAGACGAGGCTCTACACTACTTTAAAATCTATAAGGCAGAAGTTGAGAATCAACTTGAAAAGAAAATTAAACGAATCCGGTCAGATCGTGGTGGAGAGTATTTCTCTAATGAGTTTGACTCTTTCTGTGCGGAACATGGCATTATTCACGAGAGGACGCCTCCCTATTCACCTCAGTCAAATGGGGTTGCCGAAAGGAAAAACCGTACTCTAACAGATTTGGTTAACGCCATGTTAGATACATCGGGTTTATCCAAGGCATGGTGGGGGGAGGCTATATTGACATCATGTCATGTCCTGAATAAAGTTCCGACGAAAGACAATGAGGTCACTCCCTATGAGCAATGGGAGAAGAGAAAAACAACACTCTCGTACTTACGTACTTGGGGCTGTTTGGCAAAAGTCAATGTGCCGATCCCCAAAAAGCCTAAACTTGGACCAAAGACCGTGGATTGCGTTAATTTGGGATACGCTAAGAATAGCGTTGGCTATAGATTTCTAGTAGTGAAATCTGAGGTACCTGACGTGAAGGTCGGTACGATTTTGGAGTCTAAAGATGCTACATTCTTTGAGGATATTTTTCCTATGACAGATATGCAAAGCACTTCTAGACAGGAATCAGAGGAGACTCCTGAACCTGCCATTCCTATGGAATATTATGAACAAACACATGATGAGAATCCTGAGAAGGATGACGAGGAAACCCTTGGTAGGGGCAAGAGACAGAGGACTGCAAAGTCCTTTGGTGATGATTTCCTTGTGTACCTTGTGGATGATACTCCCACTTCTATTTCAGAAGCTTATGCATCTCCAGATGCTGACTACTGGAGAGAAGCGGTCCGTAGCGAGATGGATTCCATCATGGCTAATGGAACGTGGGAGATCACTGAACGTCCTTATGGTTGTAAACCATTAGGATGTAAGTGGGTGTTCAAAAAGAAGCTTAGGCCTGATGGTACGATTGAAAAGTACAAGGCTAGACTTGTGGCCAAGGGTTATTCCCAGAAAGAAGATGAAGATTTCTTTGATACTTATTCACCGGTGGCCAGACTGACCACCATTCGAGTATTACTCTCGTTGGCAGCCTCGCATGGTCTTCTCGTCCATCAGATGGATGTTAAGACGGCTTTCCTAAATGGAGAGTTAGACGAGGAAATCTATATGCAACAGCCAGATGGCTTTGTGTTAGATGGTCAAGAAGGAAAGGTGTGTAAGTTACTGAAATCTTTATATGGGCTGAAACAAGCACCTAAGCAATGGCATGAGAAGTTCAATACAACTTTAACATCTGTTGGCTTTGTTGTTAATGAAGCTGACAAATGTGTATACTATCGCCATGGTGGGGGCGAAAGAGTTATTTTGTGTTTGTATGTTGATGCCATACTGATATTTGGGACCAACCTCAAAGTAATCAATGAGGTTAAGTCATTTCTATCCTAGAACTTTGAGATGAAAGATCTTGGTGTGGCTGATGTTATCTTGAACATCAAGCTATTGAGAGACAATGAGGGTGGGATTACACTTCTGCAATCCCATTATGTTGAGAAGGTTTTGAGTCGTTTTGGATATTCGGACTGCAAAATTTCTCCAACACCATATGATCCTAGTGTGCGGATTCGAAAGTTCGAAGGCACCGCTAAGGATCAGCTGAGGTACTCTCAAGTAATTGGTTCACTCATGTATCTAGCGAGCGCTACGAGGCCTGACATCATGTTTGCTGTGTGCAAACTAAGCCGGTTTGTTTCCAATCCGGGTGATGTGCATTGGCATGCTGTAGAAAGAATTATGCGCTATCTGAAAGGTACCGTGAACCATGGACTTCACTACAGTGGATATCCTTCGGTACTTGAAGGGTATTGTGATGCGAATTGGATCTCTGATGCTGATGAGATGAAAGCCACAACGGGGTATGTGTTTACCCTTGAAGGTGGTGCTGTTTCATGGAAGTCTTGCAAGCAAACGATCTTAACGAGATCGACAATGGAAGCAGAATTAACAGCATTAGACACGTCTAGTGTCGAAGCAGGATGGCTTCGAGATCTTTTGATGGACTTGCCTGTGGTTGAAAAGCCAGTACCGGCTATCCTTATGAACTGTGACAATCAAACAGTAATTGTCAAGGTGAAGAGTTCAAAGGACAATGCACAGTCCACAAAGCACATAAAAATGAGATTAAAAGCTGTCAGACATTTAAGAAACTCCGGAGTGATAGCGGTGGATTATATCCAGTCGGCTAAAAATCTGGCAGATCCCTTTACTAAAGGGCTATCACGTGTTGTGATAGAAAGTGCATCGAGGGAGATGGGTATGAGACCCACATGAGTTGCCATGGCAGTAACCCAACATATGTGATCGGAGATCCCGTGAAGTGGGACCTGGGAAAACAAGCTAGTGGTTAACTGAGGAGAGTAATTTTTACTAACCCACTCCACTGGAGATGCAGTACTCTCAAAAACTGTATGGCAGATTGACTTTTGTCTTAATGTGTTCCAAGGCTAGTATAAGCAAGATGCTATCCTACAGAGCGATCTTTGGAGGAACACACCTATATGATCCTGACTGCTGGTCACAGTCTATGAGATTGGGTGATCTCTAATAAGTTCATGAATAGGCCAGGAGTATGACTAATATGCTCCACCCGAGGGGTCAGCCTTCGGCAGCCTAGTACTGGCAAGACATTTAGTGAAACTATTTTACGCCAAACTGACAATTCAAGGCATAGTCCATTGTTCAGTTGTGATGTAGTGTAGCTACTTGTTCTAGGTGGATGTTCAACCTTAACGGGTCTCCACTGAAAATGCCGGTATATAAAAACAGCGAATGGAACAGAGGACAACACATGGGTCTTCGGGATCTGGTGGGGGATTGCTGAAATTCGCATGGGCTAGAAGGCCCATTAGGCAATTTCCATTTAATCCCTAAGGCCCATGCTGCCATAGCAAATGGTGGGAGTTTAGTCCCACATTGCTAGTTGGGAGAGTTTTGCACCAGTTTATAAGGTGAGCTCTCTCCCCACTAGTGTGAGTTGGTATGAAGAGAGAGGAGTAGTGGAGATGTTCCACACGCGCGCTCCTCCTCCTCCGACGCCCGCCTCGCCACGCCTCGTCACGACACGTCACGACGCGCCGCGGGTTGCGGGAATGAGCCGAGCCGATGCCTTTATTTTGGCAGTTGGAAACGGAGTCAACAGACACGCCAATAATATGAGACGTCATATTGATTGCTGTCTATTGCGTCACATTTATTTTGATAACAGCCGCGCAGTAAAACGCCGCATTGATCACGTGTTAACCGCGCGCAGTAAAACGGCGCATTGATTACGTGGTAACGGCTGTAGTAAACGCCAAATTGATTTGTGAGCTGACCGTTCTCCTACCGTGCCTATATATTGAGGTCGCAGGGGCGGACACATACACACAACTCATACGCTCTGTACCCACTGTCGTTCCTCTCTATGTTGCTGCCTCCGGTGATCCCATCCCGTCTACCGCGTACACGGCCGACGGGAGAGACCCCGCCTCTCCAGATCCTGTACGGGAGAGGGACGATTAGGTTTTTGGGGAGCGTCTCCTACGCGACTGCTTGCTGCCGTACGTCTACTTCGACTACTACCTCATCATCAACATGGCCTCCGAAGCCGAACGAGCTGCTGCTGCCGCCGCTGCTGCCACCGAGGCCGCTGCTGCTGCTGAGGCCGCCAACGCTGCTGCTGCCGCCGCGGCCGCCGCCTCTGCTACGACTACTGCCAATTGGCCAACTGCAGGGTATAACACGTTTATCCCTGCCCTTGTTATTTCCATGTGTGCGATACTAGTAGTTTGCGTAGATGTGTCTATTGTCAACCTAGTATGCATGAATATGGTTAATTATTAGTATGCTTACGTCATGATCGTGGTTTATACTTGGATTAATTTAATCTGTAAATTGCCTAAATTCCTAACAGATGCTCTGACTTAGCAGTGGAGACCTCCAGTTCCGTGCCACACGTACCTGCACGCCTCGCCGGCGCGTGGCAACGCTAGCTACGGTGTACGTGCTTGCCATGCAAGATCAGTAGTCCTCGTCACCAACCTAGCTTCTCCGTGGTCATCAGTCAACCTCTATATAGTGTTCATCTCAACAACCTTATTACGTACTGTAGTACGTAAACGTCTGGTCGGTTGTAGCTCTTTAGCTTGTGACAGAACGAGCCCGCGCGCAGTAGTGGTAATCGTCATGGGATCGCACACTGCATGCATCGATCTTCAGTCGGCCCAGGCTTGTCCAGTCAGTGTGATCCGATTGACACGTCCGATCTGGGAGAAAATAAGCAACAAGATCTCCTTCTTTCCAAGCATAACAACAAGATTTTCTAAAAATGCGGAAGCGGCCAATTGTAAAAGCCATGGGCTATCTCGGATCGATTCCCAGGCCAGTGCACTAACTGATCTCGCGTTTCTTTTATTCCGAGACCGGCGAGTAATAGACCACATGCATGATACTCCGAACAACTTTATTCTCAACAATATTTTCTAAAACCGAACACGTTCATGTCCTTTGCAAATAGTGTATGCAACCAACCCAGGAATCTACAACCATAAACACAACACATAATTATACACGTATACGGCCAAGATTCAGTACACATGATTGGAGGGAATCATGTGTAATGCACGATCGATGCAGTGGGTATATTTGGAGATCTTCAACACGGAGCTATAGGACAAAGTTTAGTCCTACTCAAAATTAATGCCGGCTCCCTTAACTATAGATTCTAGCTTGTCAGGCTCACAAGGCATCAACCACCATGCATGGTGCGGTGCATGCAGCTGGCTAACGACGGCCGGACACGATAGCTGTTCGATCGGAGACCAAACGACACGACAAAATCTTACCCCCGTCCATGCCGTGCGCTGCGCTGTCCCGGCCGGCCGTCGAGCGCCACGCACACACCCCACCACGAGATCATGTGCACCCTGCGTCCGTAACCGTTGCGCGCGGCGTCCGGACGTGCCTTCGCATGTGGTCTGGCTTGTGTGTTCGCCGTGATCTGAACAGTGCTCCTACTGACACTGAACTCAACTTCAGCTAAGAAAACTACATATCTGTGATCTAGCACTACTATAGTTAATTAAACCTATAACTGGCGCAGATCCTGAGGAAGGTTTTTGTCGATTCAGATCTTTTTGCTGTAAGACAGGAACCCCAACCAAAGAAGATTAAAGCGAGAGAGGGACTCGGAGATAGGCAGCGAAAGAGATGGCCATGTTCCTTCGGCACGTCGACCAGAAAGAATCAAAGAAGAGACAAATGCAACCAGAGCATCAGCATATCGCGAACTACGACCACGACACGCCCGTGCAATAGACGCTTCGCGCCGTGCCGCCACCATCGGCGGCTCCACGGATAACCGATTGAAACGGCCATTTGCGACTGACGCCGACGGCGTCGATCGATCATAGGACGGCCGGGTTTCAAGCGACGGAGTAAAGGATCGGTAGATGCGAAATTAGGAATAACATGGGGCTTGACCTCGGCCGGCGGCGACTAGTATGATCGGTCGATGGCTGCCGCTCGTTGGCGTGTCGCGTCAGGTCCTACTCCCGCCAACTTGACCGGACCCCTACCTGCATGCCTAGCTGCAGATGAACCTTCCGAGATAACTGCGTTTTTCTCGGTCCAATGATGCCGAAACATGTTAACTGAAAGTAACGTGCGGATACGATCCACAACCGTCCGGCCGGTGGGCTGCATCAGTACTACACGAAGGAATTGCATCGATCGGGCATTGCCGAATTAATACCGCCACATGCACGGCGGTGTGCTAGAATTAATACCGGCAGCTGCTGCCGAATATGGTTCTCCTTGAGATGCTTTTGCATTGGACGCCACACTCAAAATTTACGCATATTCTTAGCTAGGTCATACTCCAGTACTCCCTCCGTATGGGTTTATATGTTCTTGGCGTATTCCTAGATTATCAGTTTGACCAATATAATATAAGTTATGTAACATAAAAATTATATCATTAGAAAATACAAGAACTAAAGTTTCGAATAGTATATTTTTGTTGTTACACGTGTCTTTTTTTTTTTAAGTAGGCAAACTTGACGACATAGGAATACGTGCAAGCCCTAAATACCCGGGCGGAGGGAGTATTTGAGTATTGATTGAGTAGTGCAATGTTCTGGAAGAACAAAAAAAATGCTAAGCTCATAAATCGATTGTATTTTTTTTTAACAAAACAAGCTTTATGTCTCATTTTATTTTAAAAATTATAGGAGAATTAACCGGATTATTGTTGGGAAACCGGCCTTTATAATGCACCAATGCAGTCGTGGAACACCATCATACTGTACATCCGGCCAACCAAGCTACCGAAACAAACAAGCCACCGAGAAGAGAGACCATTGTCGAGGTTGCCATCCGGCGTCATCGTCAACATGCTACACGAGCCAACGACTTTGACTCACCTTCAACAACTGTCGACGAAGCCCTCGCCACAACCGACATCGGAGCCCACGTCGGGCCATGTCATATAGTAGACCAACCGTGTCGAGGAAAAGGCACCTCCAATTTGGACGAAGTGGTTCACATGAGAAAAATGCAGATCTTGCACCGACAAAATCCACACGGCAACTTGAGATCCATGCCCCAGTGGCAGATATACTAGTTCCCAAGGAGGTGCACAAGACACCGGGTAAAAAAAATTCTCTATAAAATAGCAAAATTTTACCGTACATGCACCCCCAAAAATTTGTTTTTTCTATCTTGCTCCGGTAGGCACCATGATACTATATGCTGAAGCTCCACCATAGCATGCGCTGTACAATCGGTCAGGTGGTTGCCGACGTGTTACCTCACGATCCCACAACTCTGACTTCACCGATTCACGACATGTCACCACAAAGGAACTGATGGAGGCATGGTAACCGGGTAGGCTAACGTCAAGGTGTAACCCGGCCCAAAGGGAATCGCGCAAGACCCGGCTCAGGAAAGTTACTCGGTTTCATTGTTTCCGAGAGAGGAATTGAGGCAAACCCGGACAAGATTAAAGCTATTCAGAATCTGAAAAAGCCGGAAGGCGTGAAGCATGTTCAAAAGCTCACAGGATGTGTAGCAGCATTAAGCCGGTTTATATCCAGGCTTGGAGAGAAGGCAATACGTTTATACCGGCTCTTGAGGAAAACCGACAAATTTGTTTGGGACCAAGAGGCGGACGAGGCGTTCGAAGCTCTGAAAAAACAATTATCTGAGGCACCGATTCTGGCGGCACCGGGTCCTAAAGAGCCCATGTTATTATATGTTGCGGCCGGGCCCCGGGCGGTTAGCGCCGTGGTTGTTGTCGAGCGCAAAGAGGATGGAAAGGATCACCCGGTACAAAGGCCGGTTTATTATGTGAGTGAGTATTATAGGAAGCAAAGCATCGTTACCCACATTGGCAAAAACTAGTTTTCGGGGTCTTCATGGCCAGCCGGAAATTAAAACCATATTTTCAGGAACACCCCATAACCGTGGTTAGCTCCATACCAATGGCAGATATTATCAGAAATTCAGACGCGATAGGTAGAATAGCCAAGTGGGCCATTGAGATGGGAGATTATCACATCAACTACGAGCCCAGGTCTGCAATCGAATCTCAAGGTTTAGCTGATTTTATCAATGATTGGACTCACACAAGCATGCCCACAATGATGCCAAGCTCCGAGTCTTGGGTAATGCACTTTGATGTTCTAAGCAGTACGAGGGGTCAGGAGCTGGGGTGGTGCTCACATCACCCAAATGCGACAAATTGAGCTACATGTTGCAGATTCACTTTGATTGCTCCAACAATGTGGCCGAGTATGAGGCATTATTACATGGATTAAGAATAGCAAACAAGATGAACATTAGGCGAATACGGTGCTATGGAGACTCGGATCTCGTGGTACAGCAGGTCTCAGGAACTTGGGATAGAAAAGATGCAACAATGGCAGCATATCGCAGAGAGGTGGACAGTGTTGCCGGGTCTTTTTCCGGGTATGAGGTGGAGCATATTGACAAGCGAAAAAATGAGGCAGCAGATGCGCTCGCAAGACTCGGCTCCCGCAGAGAGCCGGTTCCGCCTAATGTTTTTCTGGACGAGTTATGGAGGCCATCTGTTAAAACCAAGTCTGAGGAAGAGGTGGCTAACCAAGACCCGGATTTGGAGCTCGTGGCCACTGTACGCGCTGTTCCCAAGTGGACATAACCGTTTTTGGCCTACCTATCACGGGGCGAGTTACCACCGCAGGAAGTTTTAGCGAGGCAAATTCTGAGGCGAGCAAAGGGCTATTCTATTATCAATGGGGAGTTGTATAAAAGAAGTGCAGCAGGAGTCTTTTTGCGCTGTGTAGCACCAGAAGAAGGCCGGCCGATTTTGAAGGAGAACCATGAAGGTGATTGTGGGCATCATGCCTCCACAAGATCCCTTGTGGCCAAAGCATATCGACACGGTTTATTTTGGCTCACGGCCTTAGCAGACGCGGAGCGCTTGGTGGCAAGGTGTGATGGATGTCAAAGGTACGCTCGCCAAACCCATGTGCCGGCTATGGAGTTGCAAACAATCCCGCTGACCTGGCCATTTGCTGTTTGGGGTATGGATATGGTGGGCCCCTTTCACATGTCACCGTGCAAAAAGACTCATCTTTTGGTAGCTATTGATAAGTTTACTAAGTGGGTTGAAGTTATGCCAGTTACCAATTGCGAAGCAATCACAGCAGTCAAGTTCCTGAAAAGGATTATCTACCGGTTTGGATACCCTCACAGCATAATAACAGACAATGGAACCAACATGTCCTTAGGTGAGATGGAGAAATTTTGCGGGAACAATGGCATCCGCCTTGACATAGCCTCGGTAGCCCATCCACAAGCCAATGGACAGGTGGAGAGGGCAAATCAGGAGTTACTTCGTGGGTTAAAACCACGATTGCGAGTCCCGTGCATCAGAGCTGCTGGAGCATGGGTTGAGGAGTTACCATCAGTGGTTTGCGGAATCAATACTACGCCTAACAGATCTACTCAGATGACCCCGATTTTCATGGTTTATGGCGCAGCGGCAGTATTGCCGAGTGATATTATTCATGACTCGCCCCGAGTGGCGGCTTACGTTGAGGTGGAGAACGAGAAGACCCGGCAGGATGCCGTAGATATGCTAGAAGAACATAGAGAATAAGCCTTGGAGAGATCAGCCATATATCAGCAGGATTTGAGGAAATACCATAGTCGGCGAGTCAAAACCCGGGTCTTCCAGGAAGGGGACCTGGTATTGCGCTTGGTACAGTCAAAAGAGGGAAAGCACAAGTTATCTCCACCATGGGAAGGACCGTTCATCATAAGCCGGAATTTGCATAACGGATCATATTACTTGATAGATGCAAGGGAAGAGTCGGATACTGTCAATGACACCACCCATACCACTTCATCTATGCAAGGGAGGGAAAGACCATGGAACGTGGCCCAGCTACGTCCCTACTACACTTAGTATAGGCTAGGTTTACAAGTTGGATTACACGATGTAACAGGCAGCGGGTTTCAGACGCACTCTTTTTCTATCCAGGGTACCTAAGGGGACTGTAGGGTTTTTAATGAGACGGGCTGCTGACCTAACTTTTCTCATATCAATAAAGAGATGGTTAAACTATGATATTGCTTATTTCTTATTTATTTCTGTTAAGTTTTGATCTTCCTGTTTTTACTTTTTGTCTTCTATTTTATCAGGTAAGTATTACTTATTTGCTTTATAATACACTAGTTCTATATTTTTCCTAAGATTGCATATATAGATCTTGGGGGCTGATTGCTTGAATAGCACAGTTGCAAACTCAAATACCCGGCCACGATGCCATTAAGTTATAAGGACCGATTACTTACAATCAGTACGGTTACAATATTATAACCGGACAATAGAGCCAAATTTTCTTGATTTCTCTTGTTTAAGCTTGATGCGACTCGCAAAAACGTGGCATGCTTTGCTAACGTGTAATCACAATCAGTCATGATACCCAATGGGACTTGCCTGACCCTGTTTTTATACAGTTATAACAGCATTGAATATCCACGCGAAAGCCGGCTTACAGCAAAGAGGGTCAAAAGGGTCATCCAAACCACAAGCTATGCAGAGTACAAGGTTAACAGCCGGAAACTCACAATATATTAAGCATAGCTTCAAACCTACGTGACTAACTCTATGTTTTGGGCCTTAGCAAAAACAATTTGCTTTTTTGAAAACTACAAATCCCTAGACTCGGAAATTCGGGCCTTGGGGACTTGGGAATTTGAGAAAAGCAACAAATTATTTAGATATTAAGCTTAAAAACCCAAAAATCCGAGTCTTGGGGACTTAGGAAATAAATTCCACTTGTCAAAATCACCAGACCCGGAAACCGAGTCTCACAGAAGGAAAAAGAGCGAAAATTGGAAAAGCAGCAACAAAGTTCAAGACTAGGAAATAACATATCAAGGTGAGGGGCCAGAAGGGCCACCAAAAGCTATTAAAGTTTAAACGTATTACAAACCGAGGAAATTGTATCGAAAATTACACAAGCGCACTATTAAGAGAATAATTGTATCAGGCATATTACATAATGCCTTTTGGCCAAATAAGTGTTTAAGGCGGAAAATAGTGAAACTTTACTCGGCGCCCATAGCCGAGTCATCAACATTGTCCTTGGCGGACGGGTCTATGGAACGCTCATCGGTGGTCTTCTCTGCTCCCATGTCCGGGTTAGCCGCGGTATCGGCACGGGCTGGAGGAGGGACAACCGGCGTAGAGGAGGAAGGCACAGTATCGGCTTCAGCTTTTTTCTTGGCAGCTTCCTCCTTCCACCGTTCCAGCATGTCAAAGGGCTTATGCAGATCCGATTGAATTGGCTTGTCATTTGCATCATAAGGTGGAGTGATCTTGCTTACATCCAGTTTGTCGGCGATCAAGCTCGCCGAGTGACGCACCTGAGCATGAATGGCCTTGTAATCCTTACCAGTGAACTTGGAGCCGACGTTGTTGAACTCGGGAAACCCTCCCGCGAGCTTGGCCGGCTCAAGCCTAGGAAAACAGGCCTTGGCCAGAGCAAGCCCGCGGGTTACCCCAATCCGGCACGATGAACGCTTCCAGTCGTCGATCCAGGCGGGGATGGTAGAACATGCATCAAGCAAATCGTTCAAACCATAGTAACCCTTACCCGGCCACTTCATAGCCTCCAAAGTCCACTTGGTGCCGATAGTAAGTTGCCGGATTACGGCCTTCAGCGTCTTCAATTTCTCAACATCATCTTCATCTGGGGCCTCCTCGCCCGGACCTGCAGAGTAACAGAAAAGTTAAAGCACTGAAATCCGGGTAATAAACCTTACGGAATGAGAAATCCGGGTTATAATTAGTAAGTTAGAAATTCTTACCAAGTAGAGTGCGATAAGTATTGGCAATTTAGGCCGAAATTTTCTTCAGCGCACCCTCAGCAGTTTGGGACCATTTCTTATACTTTCTCACGTCCTTGTCAAGATTCTTCACATCAACTTCTAGCTCTTCACGTAACTTTGTCTCGACCTCGAGGAGCTTGTTGGTTTTTGCCAACACCTTCTCAGACCGGGTCACGTATGCCTGTGAGAAAAGAAAAGGAAAAGTCAGTCGGACAAAAGATATATCCGGGTATGGTAAATTATACAGTTATAAAGTACCGAGCAAACTATGCATAGCTCACTCGGAACTTGGGGACTATGTGAATATACAAGCTACATTGTTTAAATTACCTGGTGCTTAGCTGCCATGGCTTCCAGAATATCCCTTTCATTAGTCTTCAGGGAGAAGAGCGCATCTAGCATTCCTTCAAAGTCCAGATCGCCGAGTCTTGGCCTGGAGGAGTTGTGGTTCTGATCACCCGGAGGCGGGGTCCTTTCCTGCTTAGGAGAGGTTATCCGGGTTGCCTGAGTGTTAGGAGTGGGATCACCCCTCCGTGATCCCAGGATCTCGACATCCTCGTCCCCGGGTGTGTGCGTTGGCATGGGAAACTCGGCCTCCTGCTCGGCCGGATCTTTCAGCAAGTCTTTTTCTTCTTCTTCTACACCGCCAGCCACGGTCTTCGCAACGTCTTCCGGATCCTCCATAGCTGGGTTATCCACGTCCATGTCCTCTGGGTCACTAATCGTGACCTTGGCCCTGAGAAAGATAAAGAAATAGTCAGTATATGGTGAATGAAAGATACGGAAAAAGCTAGTGTATTGAGTAGCAAGAAAAGTAACTCACCCGGTGTTCACGACAAAATCTGGTGGGAGATCGTTGCTAGACCCGGAAGAAGCTGATAAAGAGTTGGAAAGTGAGACCCGGATTTGTCCGGCTAGTGGATGATTTGGAGAGGGATATCGTCGAGGAAGGTGGGAAGGATGAGTTTGGGGAATACCGGCTCGGCGAGCGGGGGACGAAGGGATGCCCGGGTGAAGAGGATCGTCACCCAGAGAGTTCCGGGTTACCCTACGCTTGACTGGGGCGGGTTCCTTCAAGTGTGATGAATCGATCAAACGTTGGTTAAGTTCGCATATGTTAGCGTACGAGTATGGTTTGGAGGCAATAGAGGAGTAAGGCACCTTGAAGACAACTCCCCGGGTCCTCCTCTTTGCCCCAACCTCCACTTCTGGCTCAGCTTCGCTCTTATCCGATTGTGTATCCTCTTTTTCCTCTAGCTCTGGCAAGCAAGGTACATTGTTGGTAAAGAGGAAAAAGTTGGCCTAGATAAGATAACAAAAAAGGAAATGAGCGAGACTCGGATCTTACCTTCATCAGAATCAGCCGGCTCCTCGTCCTCTTCCGAGTTTTCGGAAGGAGGAGGGGTAACTATCTTCCAGAAAGCGTTATCTTCCTGAGAGAAAAATACAGTTACAAAAGTTAGTGATTGTGCAAGAAAAGTGTCAGTCGGGTAAAGGGGTGATAACCGGTTCTTACTGCTGGGGCCGGGTTATCGCGTGTGAAGGGGTCCAAGCCGGCTATGTTCCGGATCACCTCCAGCTTCTCGTCCAAGAAATTTTTCATGATCTTGTTTGCGTCCGAGGCCGGGTAATTCTTCTCCGAGTAACGGAGAGAATCGGTAACGTGCCCAGAATAGCTGCACATGAGTTTGGGCCGGATGCTATTGGGTTGAATCCGGCAGCTTACCCAGGTTTTGATTAGATTGAGCCCAAGAAGACCTTGGGCCGAGAGTACAACAAGTTTATTGAGGAGAGAATGGATAGACTGCCTCTCGGCCTCAGAAGCAAAAGAGTGGAGATTATCGGAAAGATTGAGGAGGTCATCAGTGAAACCCTGCAGAGGCTTTTCGCCGGCTGAAGAGGTATCTTGGCAATAAAAATAGGTTTTCTGCCAGTGTTTGACGTGAGAGCTGAGGCTCAGAGTCGGCATGAGGGAATTTTTCCGCCTCTGGACGGAGACCCCTCCACAGACTAGGAGGGCCCCATCGCCGCTCTCTCGGCACGCCTTACATTGGAAGAGTTCAAGGAAAAGGGCTAAATTTGGCGGAATGCACAGGTACGATTCACACAAAACTATGAAGTGAGTAATATTGAGCATAGAGTTGGGGCCAATGTCAAATATCCGGAGCTTGTAGTGGTCCAGAAGCTCAAGGAAGAAAGGGTGACCCGGGGGGCGGAAACCCCGGATCACGTGTTCGACAAAAACTACCACTTCGTCAAGACCCGGAGATGGCCGAGTTTCCTCTCCGGGTATCCTCCAGTGGATCTCCTCCCGGGTGTGCAGGACACCCGACTCCGCGAGCTCGTCGAGCTTAGCTTTTGTCACAGTCGATCTTGCCCAGTTGGCAGAGATCGCTTGACTCGGCTTTTGCTTGCCGGCCGGGTGTTTCCCCTTCAGCTTAGCGCTGGCCTTAGGAGCCATATGTGAAGATCTAAAAAAGAGGCAAATGCAGAGTATGAATAACGGGATACCCGGAAATTACAGCTACCCGACTTAATGGAAATTACTCGCAGAAAAGTTGGTAGATTGGATCTAGTCAAAAATATGTGGGGGGGAGGAATTCACGATTGCGAATGGTGGGGATATACTGAGCGGTGCACGCTTGGATCTAACTAAGTACTGGCCGTGGGAAAGACAAGATTGTGGCGTAATGCGAAATGGTGGAGGAACTAGAAGATGAAGCTAGATCCAATCTAACCGTGAAATCGGGATTTAAAATCCAAGGAATTGAGGAACTCACCGGTTGAATCAGGATGGGATGCGCGGAGGCAGCGGAGAGCTCGACGGCGGCAACCTCGTGGGATCTCTCCGGCGGCGGATTGCTCGTAGGCGCGGCGGTGGAGATCGACGGCGGCGTTACGGCCGCAGGCAGGGGCGACCGGGCGACGGCGGCGTGATTCCAGTGGCGCACTCGAGGGCGGTGTAGCAGTGATGTTGGTGCGGGATCGGGCTCGGGTTCGCGAGCGCAAGTGTGAAGTGGAGAGAAAGGGAGGAAGATGAGAAATGGGTGCAGGATCTAGGGTTACCCCTTAGGCGCCTATTTATAGGTGCGGGGGAAAAAATGCTCTAGGTTTGGGCGGCAAGTGCCGAAATTTCGGAAAAAGGTTATTTGGCCGGATATTTTGGGACAAGCATTAAAGTACCCATTACGGGATATCCGAAAAGAGATTAAAACGGATTGCGAGCGTGATATTCAGACTAATTGGCAAACGGTGCGAGTCCGGGTCTTATTGCGTTTTCTTGGAGTGTTGACCCGGGAAAGTGATGTTTGACTCGGGAAAAACCGGGTTACTATATGGACCACCTACAGAGCAAGGCCTAGCTATTATCAAAGCATTTTAACCCGGTATTTTATGGACTTGTGTGTTTATTATTTTTGCAGGGAATAGCATGCGCTTCATGGTTAACCCTACGAAGCCCAAGCTATTCTGGGGACTACTGATGGAGGGATGGTAACCCGGTAGGCTAACGTCAAGGTGTAACCCGGCCCAAAGGGAATCGCGCAAGACCCGGCTCAAGGAAGAGGAGTTTCTAGAAGGCCCAAGAAGGAGCATAGGCCTCGTAACCCGGCTTTTGGGGTTACTATTAGGAAACTTAGGGTTCGTGTGCGGTTTCTAGGCAGGATTCCGAGTGTGTCTTGTATAGGAAGCCAGGGGGCGGGTAAGATATAAGCCGGCTACTAGGGTTAGAAAAAGAGAGCTTCACCAGATATTCGAGTATCCCTGTAATACGAGAGTTGATATTATAACCCTAGATCGGAGACTCGGCGACTTGATTGCCAGAGCTACCAGATCGATTGATAGCATGATTTCCCCTGAGCTAAACCCTCTCCCAAACACCAGAGTCGAATTGCCCCAAGATAAGTTACCCGTGGTAACGTCTGCCATGATTATCCCACGACAGGAATCCAAAAGACATGCTTGAGACTGAAGACGAGGCTCCAGGGTTGACGTGGGGACGAATCTTGGACCTATCGGGTGAGGCTACCCGGTCCAAGGCCCAAGACCCGAGCCTAGAGGGAGGTGCCACCTGCAGTTCTAGAAGGCCCAATTGGAGCCCACCCGCGCAGACTTCCGGGTCAAGAAGGAAACTTGTAACCGACCTAAAGCTATGGTTTGTAAACCCCCCCTCCGGGACGATTTGAGACCCGGCCACCTATATAAGGCTAGGAGAACCACCGGGGAGGGATTCAATCAACTTCTCACCACCAAAGCCTTGAGCTCGAGACCATACTCTCGACTTAAGCATCCCCCATTGTAACCGATCTACTCATAATACAGATCGAAAGAGCAGAGTAAGGGTTTTACCTCTACGAGGGCCCCGAACCTGGGTAAATCGTGCCCCCTGTTAGCCGACAATCGTCACCAGCGTCCATATGTTCTCTCAATAGAAACCCTACCGGATCATCCGAGTGACTTGTTGAGATGACTAATCGACAAGGGTAAGCCACCACACCATGGCGACGCCTCTAAGAAGGTAGTGGCATCCACTATCATCCTCGCAATGATTTTGATCGAAGTCGATAGCGGGCTTTCACCTGGTCGTGCCTTGCGACTTCTCATAACCATCTAACTGGGAGGACCCACCGCTCTCTACCGGGGGTGCCCCGAGTGAAACTAGCGCCCCTGAGAGCGACGTGTCTTCCCAATTAGCTGGTTTTGAGAGCGAAAATGTTATGTTTACTTCTCAAATGGTAGTATAATAGATTCTATGAAATTACTTAACATTGATTTCATATGTATTGGAAGAACCAATGCATAACTAAATTAACTGTGATGTTTATTTAGGCGCTACCAAAAAAATGAATCTATAGTCAGTCAATAGATACTCTTTTGTAATGCCAGAAAGTGACTATGATTTTGGCAGGAAATTTTCAAACCAAGTTAGCACATGGAACCTAAGAATGTAGTATCGCCCAGTGGACATACCTTGACCTGAATCTAGGACCCCATTCCGGTGCGGTGCCGTCCGGGCCCACAGCACAGCCGCCCACCGATTTATACCCTTAACCCCAGATTAGTTAGTTAACCATAGTGAAGTTCAGCTCTTCCGGTCATCTGAGTTACCAAAGTACCCATGCGGCTCTATAAATCCCTTCCAACCTGCACCCTTGTAAGTTTACTGGAACTACTCCAACCCACCGGAGCGACACCAAAACCTCCGCTCACCCGATTCCATCTGCTCACGCGCTGTCTCTCAAGTCTCTCAACTCATCTCTCATGGCGACGGCAGCTGCAACTCGGCCCAGCAGCCCGGTCCTGATTCCCAACTACGGCTCCGCCTCCCCCAACCGCGTCAAGCTCACCCCCGCCCGCTCGCCGGGCAAGTCCGTAACCGTCTCGTCGCCGCCGGCCGCCAGGAGCCGGCAGTCCTGCATGTGCTCGCCGACGAACCACAAGGGCTCCTTCCGCTGCAGCCTCCACAAGGAGCGCAAACAGGAGGCCCCGGCCGCCGGACACGCTCATGGCCATAGCAAGCCCGCTCCGGCCTCCCCGCCATCTCCGCCGCCGTCCCCCGTCTTCTCTCAAGGCGCTGGCGCCCGTATTTTGGCCCGGAGGGCGGTCGCTCCGTCACAGCAGTCGCAGAGCCGGAGGCGCGTCGCCGCGGCCGGGCCGTTCCGCCCCCGGACCAGCCGCCTCTCCGCCGTGTCCTTCGCCGGCGACAACCGCCAGTGAGCGAGCAAACCAACCAACCCCGTCGACTTGCCATAGCTGCGAGATACTAGTAAGTACATACTGTGCATAGGAAAGAAACTGGGGACGAGTTCCCCAAATAATTCACCGCCGGCCGTCCGCTGTAAGTAAACTGAACTAGCCGGTGGGGATGAGACTGGAGTTTTTGATCCAGTGTACATACATACATACTGCCACCAGTGTATATAGACAGTAGAGTTCGTCCGATGTGTATAAGGCGGCCCTGCCTTTGGTTTTGCATATATACATGAGTGACTAAATGGAGACATACATGATTTTTGTTTGATATGGCTTATCCACCATAGATGATTAAATGTTGGTTGCCACAACGCCTCCCTGCTTCTGCTTCTGTTTTTGCTGCCGGAGTGTGGCAACGTCTCTCCCCTGTTTTTGCTCTGTTTTGGATAAACTCGACGCCGGCCAGTTCAGTAGAAGATCATCAGCGGTGGCGTCTCGCCGTCGCTTCTTCCCGGCCGTCACGCGACACCCGTGTGCGCTTTGCCGCTTTCCCCCAGCCGGACGGACCGGGCGAGGCCAGCAACTTGGTGCGGCACGGGGAAATTTCTGGAGAGATTTCTGTGAAATAATGCGATTCAACCGATGAACTGAGTTTTTTTTTCTACTCGTGGTAATTTTACTGTTATATTTAGATTCGTGATATATACTGTATTTTACTGTTTTGGCGCGAAGGACGGCGGAGTTGTTACGATTCCGTCCAGGTCTTTGAAACTTGCGCAAGAAGATGTTGTGGGGAACCATCCGTCACCTCACCTGCTTCTTGTCCAACTCTGTGTTTTCACCACAAATCAGTTGCCGCTCACACCAATACTTGGCCGGCCACCTGTCGATCAGTTGGCTTATATCTCTTTCTTACTATCAAGTTACTCAATAAATCCTGCTCCATTTTATTAAGGAGTGAGACACGGATCGTAATACATGCACAGCGGCTGATAAATCATTGTTAATCATCATGTGTTGAAACCTGGTGTTTACTTACAGCACGGATGCGTTGAAGGTTGAACAGCTCGATCGATCTCAAGTAAAAAAAACAATTGAAGTTGAGCTGCTGATGGTGGAATGGAACCTCGTCCTAGTTTAACGAGGTCTTTGAAGATCTGACGATCGGGTCGGTAGCAGAAACTAGACAAACAAAGTCACCAGATACCAAACGGGCTTTTGCCAGTATTTCTGAAACGTCGTGAGCGTTGACGTAGGATGCGCGCGCAAAGCAGGTCAACACTTGACGCCGCCGTCAGAATAAGGGTCCGATTTTACAACATGATGTTTGACAGCACTGGGCTCCTGTTGGAAGGTTGGAAGCAGATGTGCCTCGGGCGCGCTGGATCTGTCTCGCCGCGTACGTCCGAACTTGCCCACACACCAGGGCACGATCTAGTCAGTGCACACTCGGACTGATGTGCCTAGAATGGAGCTTGGAACAGCTTAGTGTCACCTCCCTGCGATTATCCAATGTCCCGGGACAGATATTCGTGCGTGATGCGCTTGATGCTGCGTGCCGTCGGGCTGGACGTGTAGATTCAATTCGTTTGCGAATTATTGTGAATTTCTTCTTGTTCCAGCTATGTTCTGATTAGATCCTTGGTAGCCGATCGGGGGACGTGGGGTTTGACTTCTGGGTGGCATGTGTTAAAACCTATTAGTCTAGTCTTTCCATCAGTTCGGACTTTTGGAATATATGGCTAGTGCATCTGTCTAATATGGTATCAGAGCCAAGAGGTCTCAAGTTCAAGACCCGACCAACGCACTATTAAATCTAAAATAGTTGCGGCCTTTCATCGATCCCACGTCTGAGGGTCTTCCTGTACGTCACAACCTAGACGTGAGGGGGAATGTTAAAACCTGTTAGCCTAGTCTTTCCATCAGTTCGGACTTTTGGAATATATAGCTAGTGCATCTGTCTAATAGCATGATGTGCATCACTGCCTGCCATGGCCCCCTCCTACGTGTTTTGCTTTGAACTAGGCTGCATAATTTGTAACCAGTTGCTCAGAATATTTTCAGCCGGTCTTTGTGCCAAGACATCAATTGAATTCGAGATACTTAGTTAGTTTATTTTGTGCTTTTATTTCGATGGTTGATACGGTCTCGACTTTATGTGATCCCTACCGGTTCGAGGGATCCTGCTCCCTCTTACGCACGGCCAACTTTTGGGGGTGGCCTTGCGGAGGCAAAGGGCCGCTTCTTCGCTTGGTTGGCGTTGCATGGGACAATTCTGATGGCGGCCAATTTGGCAACCTGCGGATGGCCACACATGACCCCATTTGCAAGCTCCGTAGGACCCATCCCGAGACGGTGCAGCACCTCACTCTTGGCTGCCAATTCTCGACCACGGTACGGGAGCAAATTTTCGCTTGGAGTGGGCATCTTGGAGCCCCCGACCTACGGACGGGAGGTACTAAATGATTGGTAGGACGCGGCAATTTCCGGGCTCCCCAAAGAGAAAGGACGAGGCGAGCATGGCGATCATCTACTCGATTTGGGGCGTTTGGAAGCAGAGGAGCATGAGAGTCTTTCAGAATGTGGCGCTGCAACCGGACGCTCTCGCGGTCTTGGTAAGGAAAGATATTGCGCAAAGGGCTTATGCACACACAAAAGACCTGAGAGACTCTTAAGTAATTTTTTTGAGTGTGTGCGTGCACATTTTTCTTTTCTTTGCTCTTGGATCTTGAGCTGCGATGTATATAAACTCTTTTCCCTATCCAATCGAATGAAAAACGGCTGCCTTTTTCCTTAAAAAAAGTGTAATATGATGAATTACTTATAACCTTGCAATAAAAAGGAGTGTGTATTGGTCGATGGAGAAGCTGGTGCGATTTTCCCCATTTCAAAAAAAACTAAATCTGTAATTGGTTGTACCTAGGCTCCACATGTGTAAGAGCATCTTTATCAGACACCTTAAAATCGGAACATGTAACACGGATAAAAACCACTACAAAAATGTTTTAAAGTATGGATTTGCTGCTAATTTAAATTTAAACTTTGCGGGAGATGGACTACATGTTGAGTTCTTCGGGTTCAGCAAGGATTGCAATGCATAGATGGCATTTTGAGATAATTATAACAAGCAAAATCTAAATGGCAACGCACTAACCCTAACTAAGGCTAAAAAAAAGCTCACTAGAGCCCTAGGGTGCGGCGCCGCTGTCGTCAGAACTCGCTCAATCCTTGTCCGAGCAGAGGTCAACGGAGACAACCTTCTGCTTCTCCTTCTCGCGCTCCCATCCAGTCCACCTTCTTCTCCCGGAGCTCGTGCTCGTGGTCCAGGCCCTGCTCCATGGCCAGGCGGCGACGCACCCTCATGTCCATGGCTAGGCGGCGACGCTTGTTGTCTTCTTCCTCCCGTCCTGTGCGCGTCAGAAACATGGAGATTCGTTGGGTACGAAGTCCTCGGGTCCAATAGAGCCGGCGAAGCGCGCTGGTTTGTATTCCCCGTACTCATCGTCATCCTCTCTCTTTGGCACCGACAGCGGCGTGCGCGGGTTGGAGGAGCTCCCTGTGGCGAAGGAGCTGTCCTCCTCGTACTGGCGCGAATGGCGACGGCTGAACTCCTCGCCCTCGCGGCCGAGGAGTGACGCCGGCGGCGGTAGGCCCCTGTTCATCCACTTCCTCGCGGCATCGCTGAGGACACGGAGGCTCCTCTCCTCATCCCGGTCGGCTCAGATTGGTCTCATGATGGCGGATCTGCGGTGGGTGGGTGTGTGTGTGGGGGGGGGGGGGGCGAGGAAATTGATCGCTGGCAGCGAGAAATAGATGGGGATTTCGGGTGGAGCGGCAGGGTAGGTCACAGCTCGTGACATGTATTGGAGGGTTTGACGGGACCTAAAATGCGTTTACAAGTCAACCGTGGAATAAGGGGTCTACTATAGACAAAAATTGGGCTTGTCCCTTAAAACCGTTCGGATCTTACAGTTTTTGCGGTTTTAAGGTGCCTCTTAGAGATGCTATAACTAGTTTTTATGTTTGCAACCCAAAGTCCATTTTACTTCCCTCGTCCTCAGCATCTCGGACTTGGTGACCAGATAATCAGCTGTCCGGTATCCCATCGGCAGTGTGATGTCAAACAACTCGGATCTGGTATGAACCTCAGACTTTTTTTTCATCCCCAAGATGGTGCAACAGATCTTTGACGCGGCCACCCGATCTGTGCTTGGCGACGACGTGTCTACCCTCTTCTGGACAGACTGTTGGCTACCCATTGGTCGCATAAGGGATTTCTCCCCCAATCTCTTCAGGGTGGTCCCCCGTGGCGCGGCCAAGAGACGCACAGTGCGTGATGGGTGGTTGGCTCGATGACATATCCCCGGATTTGCCGGCTCCGGCCCTTGCTGAGTTCGTGGACTTGCTGGACTACCTAGCCAGGGTCGAGCTCAGACCAGGTATTGTTGATGGATTCAGGTGGTGTTGGGACGCCAACGACACCTATACCTCACGTTCGGTCGGAGTTGATGCCGGGCCCCCGACAGATTTGGGGCTCTAGGGCTCCCATGAGGTGTAGGATGTTCCTGTGGCTTGCTCTCAGAGACCGGTGTTGGACTGCCGACCGATTGGCTAGGCGGGGTCTGCCGCGCCTAGATTCATGCCCTTTCTGTGATCAACATGGCGAGTCCATAGACCACCTCCTGGCGGGGTGCGTGTTGACACATACGGTGTGGCTCACCTGCCTCCACAGTTGGGGCAGGGAAGGGTGGATCCCCGAACTTGCGACCACTCTGACTGAATGGGTGGCTACGAGGCAAGGTGATAGGAGCGACAGGCGGGATCTCTGGACAGCTGTGGCGTTGGTTTGCTGAACCGTGTGGTGTCACCGGAACGATGTGGTCTTCAACAACGCCGCCCCTTCCCCGTTCGTTGTGTTGCGGTCCATCAGCGTGGAGGCGGAAGCCTAGATATCGGCTAGGCTGTTCACAGGTTTCCTGTTAGAGGCGGAGAGGTGGAGGTTTCGCGAGTAGTAGGTGTTGTGTTGTAGCTGCTAGGCAGCGTGGGTGCGCGCTCGGCGTCTGTGCCAGCCCGCAATGTATTTCTGGCCGCTTGGTTTTTCTTCTATGATCCTGATATGCACCACAGGGCATATCCTTGAAAAATATAGCGTTTTTTTTTCTTTTGGGAAAGATTTCATATCGTGCAGACTATCTAGTATCTTAGCTGGATTTGTCAGTCTCGTAATTCCTAAAATAGTTTGAGTTTTAATTTGCAAATTGTATGACCGTGTGCCTAGCGTGCCACTAGTAGGTAGAAAATAGTGGCATGTACGTGTCGTGGCCTGTCAATGCTGATTGACCTTACTTTGACTTAGTAAGATCGAGATGTATATATCTCTGATTTACAACCTTGCGATATTTCTCGAAAAGATCATCTACATGTCGATCGGATCCTTGAAATGAAAAGAAGAAGAAGATCTCACCATGTTTCCATGTATGAAATCTTTGGAAATGGACACAAAGCTTGGTCATTCCTCTCCCCCGTTACAGTTGGGAGGGGCGATTTTCTGAAACCGACCGGGAGATCCACCTCGCTCGCCGTTGGATCGCCGATTCCTCGTCCTCCGGCGGCCGCTCCGGCAGCGGGAGGGTGGGGGATCGTCGATCCACGACTTGTACATAGTGTAGGCATCTCTGGGTGGCCTGCCGGCGGCGCGAAGCAGGAAGGAGCGTGGTCGGCGAGATGTTTTGTGGTGGAGCTTGCCCTCTCCGGCGGCGGCGTCCTCATGGGCTCTGCGGTCAAGTCTCCACATGCTACGAGCTTTAGGATCTCCGGATCTGACGGTCTCGTCAATCCCTCGCCCGTGTCTGCATGGTGGTCGAGCCGAATCTTGAAGTTCTTGAAGATGGAAGTGACCTTGAGCTTCGCGTTGAAGATGATGGACCAAGGTGTAGGTTCCCAGGAGCCGGCGACCGGCGACTTCCCGTCCGCAGAGGGGCTGTGCCTGAAACAAGTCATCGAGGCGTGCAGTGGCGGCGGCTCGCCACCGGCGGCATCGAGGTCGTACTCATCTACTTTGGGGTCCAGGGGTTTGTTTGTAATTTCTCTTTGTTTCTGGACTTTTCTGTCGCACCCGGACTTCTAGAGGATACTCGCAGTTCCGTTGAGCAGTAGTGGATTGGATTACGGGGCTTACCGGCACCCGCATCTCTTACGAGTAGGCCAACACACGTAGGTGTGACAACCAACCCCTATCTGTTCAGCGTCTACGTAAACCATCCCATAGAAATCAGGATACTACCATTGACGTACTTCATACCATACTCACATGGTACGTCAACGGCGTTGAACAACATGATAACACAACAGATCTCTAAGACACAAAAGATGGAAATAAGTTGCAAATAGCTCTCACTAGAGCAGAGATAGCAAATACAATCATCCAGAGGACACATGACCCAACATAACATCATTACATCTCAGCGGAAGCATTCAAAGGGTCTGAGTACAGACAAATCCAAATAGGCTTAAGAAGCCGGGAATGAAAAGAAGACGAAGCCCATCCGCGATGTCTCGGATCCTGCCCGGGTATGCTACCTACTCGTCAGCAGCCTCGTCAAACTCCACGTAGTAGCCGTCACGGAGATCCTCGTAAGCGTAGTCTGCGGAAACCACAGCCCCAAAGGGGTCAGTACATAAACGTACTGGCAAGCAAGACTCACAGTTCAACAAAGTGTAGCCCGTCAACACCAAGCACAGATGCCTTGGGTTCAACGGAAGAAAGAAATATAAAAGATGCTGCAACTGGCTGCACTAACCAAATACAGAACATACTACAACTTCCGGCTATCAGAAAGGGGATAAGTTAGCGTATCGTAACCAACTACAACTAACCACCACACAAACCCATCCTGGATCTCGCCCCTTATCCAAAGAAGCAATCCGAGGATAACTCACACCGTTGGATTAATGATGGATCAAATTGTTGTGTCAATAAGCCTATTACTAGTCAAGTTATCATTAGTTAGGTGCAAGTTGTTCTGAGTACTTGTTAGCCAGTACTTTCACCAAGTCAACCATAACCGCGGAAAACACGGCTTCTCAAGAAGATTTATCCCTGCAGGGGTGCACCAATTTGGCCGTACACGTAAGAATAACCCGCCAGATGGGAAGGCCTTTCCCACCAAGCGGGGCACTCAACACAACTCAACTCTTCTTCGCATCAAGCCCAAAGCACCACGTACTGTGCGTGCGCGGCTAATCGAGCCCCACGAAGAAAAGGGGACCCTCATAGCACTGGAAGACCACGCCGCCCTAAATGCCGACTACAAAAGTTCCACCCTGGCCTCGGGTTCGTACCTGCATATGCGTGCATCAATGGAAAGCCCGAACTAAGTGTGGTGATTTGGACGAGATGCGAATCGAATCAAATTGAGGGGGGCGCCCATACACGCTTCCCACATGCGGATAGTGCGCTCATCATGGATCAGTAGACAAGACCCTTTTCCTAATTAGGGTCGACACTAGCAGGCCTCGAAACCACGCCGGGCCTCCTGCCGGTGCCTTATCAGAAAATTATTATTACCTCAAATTAACAGGTTGTTGTTTAACATCGAGCCCCAGAACATAATAGAAATATAGTAACAGAAAGTAACGGGTAACAGACTCGAGCAAAAACAACCCTAGGCATGCTAGTAAGACACGGGCCCAAGCAACGGGGTTATAGGAGTGGAGGTGAGGCAATATCAGGGTTCAGGGTATCATGTGATAGGTTCGTAACAGAAGCAACGATACATATGGCTAGCAGAAATAGACAACGGAAAGTATCGGTAACCAATGTTTAAAGGAACACAATGGTTCATGTGAGTGATAACTTGCCTGCAAACTCAGCAGCCTGGTACTGAGCTAGATCCTCAGAAGGGGTGTCGTAAGTATCGTCTGTCTCAACGTCGTCGTCTATCCGAGAAGAAGCAAACAAACAATACAGGAAGATAAACAATCAATATCATGGCATAGTGCACAATCATGGGATGATGCATGTCAAGTTAATGGATGCATCAAAATAAACTAGTTGACATGGTAACACAATTTAAATGGACACATATGCAATTTTGAGTTGCATATGAAAAGCCCATGAATTGTGGTTGAAACAATTGTTTTCCAATTAACCAATAGGTGAAAGTGGATTAGTATGATGCATGGATGAGGAAAACAACAAAATAACAACAATAGAACCAATTGGAAATAAGGTTTACCAATTTAGAAATTTATTTATTAAGTTAGGGAATTTTTGGTTCCTTAAAGGGATTACACAAATAGTTGTTGTTTTCACCAATTTAAATTGTGCAAAATAAATAACAAAATTCAGATTTGAAAAGAACCTAAAATTTTGGGTGGATTAGATGTTTCAAATATTGAAAAAGGAATTAGGATGAATTTATTATGACTTAAACAAGTTTTAAATGAATTTAAAACAAGTTTGAATATTATTAGAATTTTATTTGTTCCAAACATAAATTCAAATTCATATTTGAAAAGTTTATATTTTTCTAGCTTGAAAACATATTTTACATGTTCAAAATAATTTAATTTGAGCAAGTTATGAATTTAGGAAATTTAAATGATTTAAACAAGGTTTAAATTATTTAAGCAATTTTAATTATTCAAACCATGAAACAAAATTTATATTTGAATAGGTGGTTTGAAATAGCATGGAAAACATATTTTATTTGCATTATTTGGATTAAGTATGAATTAGTTATGGAATTATTCAAATTACAAATGAATTGTTTGAATTCAAATTTTGGAGGCATTTGGAAAATTCAAAACAGGAAACAATTGGTTTAAATAGATAGACAATTTAATTTGGATCAACACACATATTTTATTTTTATTATTTGGAGTTATAATTTAAAAGTTATAAGCAATTTAATTTGGAGGACCAATCTGTAATTTAAAAGGGCTTGTTTTAAAAAGAAAAAAATGCTGAAAAACGATTTGTACTCTGCAGTGGCTAGCCCTCCTCTCTGAAACGCGAGCGCGTGGCAGTAAGGGCCACTGACGAGTGGCCCCCTCCTGTCAGCCGGGCGCGAAAAAGTTTGGGATAATATGCGAGCGCCGGGGCTCGATCCCAGGATGCGTACGAGCGCGCGCAACGCTGCTACCAGTGGGGTGTTCGAAAGTTTCTGTCAGTATACGCAACGCGGACAGTTTAAGGTTCCACCCCGTGCTTAACTGAATTTTGACAACGCGTGCGTGACTGAACCCGACAGAGAGGCGACGGTGGACGGCAGCGAGCCGTGGTTGTGCTGCGCGGCCGCGTGCTGCTGGGGTGCGGGTGGGTGGTGTGCACGCTCGCGTTTCAGAGAGGACAGAGAGGAGGGAGAAAGGCACGGTGGCGTGCTCACCGTGAGAGTCAGCAGGTGGTCGACGGCGAGGTGCAGAACGACGACGGAGTCGTGGAAGATGGCGGCGACGGTGTGGACTCCCTCCGCGGCTGCTGCGGTGTTCAAACGGGCGAGGAAGGGGAGGCCGTGCGGTTCCCGTGGTCAGCGTGGGCAGAGGTGAACGGGAGTGGCGGCGGCCATCGGAGTTTCAGAGCGGCGCTCTCCGGTGAGGTGACAGAGAGGTGGGATTGCGACGGGGAGAGAGGGTGGAACGGCGGTGGAGCTCGAGGGGAAAGGGGTAGGGCTAGCTAGGGTATGCTCGAGGGGGTCTAGGGTGGATTTATAGGCCTGAGGAGCTGCGCACGGCCGTCGGCGCGATACTGCCGGCGACGTGGCTACTGTGGATGCGACGCCGTACAGGTTAACGAAGATCGAACCGGTACGCGGGCCAGAGGGTGGAGGAAAAGGGCTGGGCCGCGCGGGGGAGAAGGGAAAAGGTGGGCTGGGTGCAGCCCACTGCCCCTGGTGCCCGTTTTTCTGTTTTTAAAATTTTTCTCCTGTTTATTTTTTTTGCAGAAAATGAAAATGGAAGAGAAAGATGAGATTTTGAATTAGGAAAATTTTGGGAAAATTTGGGTGGGTCAAATAGGTCAACAGCAATCACTTGGCAACTTTGATTTTCAAAATTTTCAAAATAACTTGCTGTTTGTGATTTAACTCAAATTTGAAAGAAATTGCTTATTAAGTGACTATTAATGAAAACAAACCTTTTAGTAGGGTGAACCCTATGGTTTAATTAGAACAAAGATTAGAAATGTTTGGTATTTTCATAGTTTGAAATTGGGTGCCGTTTGATGTTTTTGATTTGAATTTGAAATACAATTGAATTAAGTTTGGATTAATTATCTTATTAAAGCCACACTTTTAATGGTTTGAACCTCATGTTTTAATGGAACAAAATGGTTATTTTTTATTTGAAATTTTATTTAAAAGGTTGTAACAGAGCAAGTATGAAATAAATGTTTGAGTATTGTTTGAATTTGAATTGTGAAAACAGAGTAAAACAGAAGCAAACAAATGGAAAACAAAGTAAAACAAATGCAAACAATTCAATGAATATGATGACATGATGCAAAACTTTAATTAAACAAGAATCAAACATTCTAGGGGTGTTTTTCATACTTGGGATGTTACAAAACGCCCCCCCTTGAAGGAATCGCGCCCCGAGATTCCTACTGAGAAAGGAAAAGGTCTGGATACTTCTTGCGAAGATCCTCTTCGGTCTCCCACGTTGCCTCTTTATCGGAATGATGCGACCACTGCACTTTCAAGAACTTGGTGCTCTTGTTGCGAGTCTTACGCTCGGTCTCATCGAGAATACGAATATGGTGCTCCTCATAAGATAGATCATCTTGCAGTTCAATGGAATCATGATCAACTGCACGATCTGGATCTTTGAAACACTTCTTGAGCTGTGACACGTAGAACACATCGTGCACCTTGGATAGTTTTTCTGGAAGTTCAAGACGATAGGCATTTTCCGCACGCCTTGAGAGAATGTTGAAAGGACCAATGTATCTTGGTGCAAGCTTTCCTTTCACACCGAAACGATTGGACTCCTGCATCTGCGGCCATAGAGTGCTTCAAATGGTGCCATGCCTAGGCTTGCCTGGTAGCCGTTGTTGTAGGAGAATTCAGCATATGGAAGGCAATCCTCCCATTTCATGCCAAAGGAGATACCACATGCTCTGAGCATATCCTCGAGAATCTGATTGACTCTTTTGACTTGCCCTTGAGACTGCGGGTGATAAGCTGTGCTGAAAAGAAGTTTGGTGCCCAATGCTTCTTGAAAGCTTTTCCAGAAATGAGAAGTGAATATGCTTCCACGGTCTGAGCTTATTTCCAATGGAACACCATGAAGAGGAACAATCTTTGCTGTGTAGAGTTCTGCTAACTGGCTAGCTGAGATTGTTTCTTTGACAGCAAAGAAGTGAGCTACCTTAGTGAGACGATCAATAACAACGAAGATTGCATCGTTGCCCTTCTTGGACTTTGGAAAACCAGTGACGAAGTCCATTTCAATCATGTCCCACTTCCACTCAGGAATTTTCAGAGGTTGGAGTAGACCGGCTGTTTTCTGATGGACTGCCTTAACACGTTGACAAACGTCGCATTCCGAAACGTATTGAGCAATTTCGCGTTTCATGCCAGGCCACCAATACAGTATCTTAAGATCCTGGTACATCGTTGTACTTCCAGGGTGAATGGAAAGAGGAGTTTCATGAGCCTCCTTGAGAATTATATCTTTGAGACTTTGAACTTGAGGAACTGCAATGCGTCCTTCTAAGAACACAGTTCCTTTGTCATCAATTGAGAAGGACTTAAATTTCTCCTTTCCTTGTTTGATGTGTTCTACCATCTTCTTGATTTCAGCATCACGAAGTTGTTCAGAACGAATCTTGTCCTCGAGAGTTGGACTGGCTGTCAAGCTAGCAAGATAGCCTTGAGGAACAAGACCAAGGTTCAGCTTCTGGAATTCTTCATGAAGTGGAGGTTGGCTTTCCATGATCATGAGATTATTGCAATATGACTTGCGACTGAGAGCATCGGCCATAACATTAGCCTTGCCTGGAGTGTAAGAAATGGTGAGATCAAAGTCTTTAATCTTTTCAATCCATCTCCGTTGCCTGAGGTTTAGATCTGGCTGAGTGAAGATGTATTTCAGACTCTTGTGATCGGAAAAGATTTCAGTGCGATTTCCCAACAAGTATTGCCTCCATTTCTTGAGGGCAAACACAACTGCTGCAAGTTCTAGGTCATGTGTGGGATAGTTTTGCTCATGTGCATTCAACTTACGTGAAGCATAAGCCACAACTTGACGTTCTTGCATAAGAACCGCACCTAGACCTTGGAGAGATGCATCGCAGAATATCTGGAAAGGTTTGGTAGTATCTGGGCCAACCAGAACTGGGGTAGAAGTGAGTTTAGTCTTCAGGAGATTGAAACTTTCATCACACTGTGGAGACCAAACGAACTTCTTGTCCTTCTTTGTGAGATCAGTGAGAGGTTTGGCAATCTTGGAAAAGTTTTGGACGAAACGACGTGAAGGGGGACGTAGCATAGAAAACAAAAATTTTCCTACGCAAGAGACACCCGAAAGGCCAAGATCTAATCTAGGAGACGAAGTGTAACGGGCAACAAGAGGGTTAAGGAGAACACATACCCTCGAAGACTCAAAGTGGTACGAGATCAAATCTCGTTGTTGGCGTAGTCGTACTCACACCGATCCCGATAGCGAGAAGATGAGCACCGCAATCTGGCGGTGCATCCGTGATTGGTCACACGTACAGTTGATGACGACCTCCGTTCCCTCGTTCCAGCGGGGCGCGGAAGTAGAGGATCCCTCGGAACTCCAGCAGCACGACGACGTGGTGGTGGTGAAGAATCCCACGGTCAGGGCTTCGCCAAGCCGGAGACCATGAAATGGAGCAGCGGGTGGAGGGAAAAGGAAGTGGACAAGTGTGTGGAGGAGGGAGAGCTCTCACTCTCCTTTTATAGGAGAGGGGGGAGGCAGCCCAAGGGGGGTGCGGCCAGCCCCATGGTGTGCCCCCACCTCTTCCCTCATGATGTGAGTGGACACTCCACTCACACCCACTCATTTTCCTTTAAACCCCACTTAGAAAATCCAAGAGTTTTTCTTTAATAAATCAATAAAACATTTTTATTTCTTTATTTCAGCATTTGTTAATTCTATTAACAAACATTTGCATAAAGCACCTCGAATCATTTGTTAATTCTATTAACAACCATTCGACGAAAAACCCCTTGAACTATTTCAATTTTCCCCGAAACAATTTCGGTGCTGTCCAAAATATTCTTCGATATTCCGTATCCTCTCAAACACGTCATCGAACCTTAAGTGTGTCACCCTACGGTTCGCGAATAAGATAGACATGATCGAGACTCCTCTCCGATCAATAATCAACAGCGGGATCTGGAGATCCGTGATGACTCCTATATATTCAACGATGACTCTCGTGATCGTGTGAACCAACAACGCCGTGAACTATTCCCTTTGTCTCGCGATATTTTACTTGTCCAAGATTCGATCATTGGTATCAACCATACCTTGTTCAATCTCGTTACCGACAAGTACTCTTTTCTCGTTCCCGTGATATAACATCCTTGTGATCATATCACGTGCTTGCAAGCGGTTTCGATGTGATATCACCGAGAGGGCCCAGAGTATATCTCTCCGTGATTTGGATGGACAAATCCCACTCTTGATCCATGATCCTCAACTAATACTTTCCGAATACTCAACCACACCTTTATAGTCACCCTGTTACGGTGTGACGTTTGATGCCATCAAAGCACTCTTCCTGTATCAGTGATTGACATGATCTCATGGTCTAAGGAATAAGTTACTTCGTGTGTTTGATATAACAATGTAAACTAAATGACTCGATCGCATTGCTATATTCTCTTTGGGTATATGTTCATCACATCATTCTTCTAATGACATGACCCCGTTATTAATAACATCCAATGTTTATGATCAGGAAACCTTGATCATCTATTAATCAACGAGCTAGCTAAAAGAAAGGCTTTACTAGGAACCATTGTTTGTTTATTAAGCACACATGTATCAACGTTTCCGGTTAATACAATTCTAGCATGAGAAATAAACATTCATCATAAACAAGGAGTAAGATAATAACCATTTTATTATTGCCTCTCGGGCATATTCCCTTCAGTCTCCCACTTGCACTAGAGTCAATAATCTAGTCTGTAAGCACTTAACACATATGACGTTCCAGTGTTATTACCATGCTTCGCATGTGGTAAACATTATCAAAAAGATCTGAACTGTTCAGGTCCTTATTGTATTTGCCTGTTCTTTGCGTCTACACACATCACTCATCTTCTAATGAGATGACTTTGTATATATATGGTCAATCGGTGAAAACTTAATTCCTCAGCTTAAACTGATGTCACTAACATTGTGAAAATGTAGCTTCATAGTGTTGGCATTCTTGGAAATTCACCAAGTTCAATAAAGAACTCCTTGACACAAAATATGCTTATAATCAGTTGTTAACACAACGATATACTTTAGCCTTTGTTGTAGTATCTGTCACAATATTTTAATTTTGAAACTCTTTCAAATCCAGCATGGAACTTTCTTCCATCCTATTGTGCTACCCTTCATCACATATTTTAATTGAGATAAAATTACTTGAATAAATAACAAGACTATTAGTGTAACATATTACAACTAATATTTTGTCATTACTATATAGGAAAACATATCCTTAGCATTTCTAAAATGACACAAGGATCTCTCCCACTGTTGTCTAATCATCATATGAATTATCCTACTATAACATTTTATAGCATTGGACTCATCTGGTTGTGTACATAGCATGGAAACATGACTTAGAAATCTCAATTTCAATGATGCTCATCATGTGTCAAAACACATGAATCTTGCTTAATTATTTTCCATGTGACAAGAACTCCTTCTTGTCATTTTCACATTGACTTACTTCAATATTTCATCTATGTAATTTGGCTTCAATCATATCAGGTGCGTCAATCCATCTTTTATAGATATCGATGCCCAATATCTTCTAAGCCTTTCATCAATATGAAAATCTTAACCGTGTTAATTTAAAATACATATTTTCCAATCAACCATATGTCATCTACATAAAGTATTGGAAATATGTCATAGCGCTCCCACTTAATTTCTTGTAACTTTACAAGCATCTTTATCATTCATGATGGAATCAAACTCTTTTGATAACTTCATTAAGGTAAAGATTTCAACTTCGTTATGCTCACTTCAACCATTGAAGTGTGAATACCTTTCTAGCAACCTTTTTGAATTTTACAAAACTCTCAGACTGTGTCAAGTACACATCCTTGATAAAACTTCCTTGAGAGGAGAGTTGGTTTTGTTATTCAACTGCCATATCATAATATGTAACCTTTTGCTAGAACTATCCGCAAAGACTAAAGCATCACTACGGAAGATCAAAATCTTGTAGTAGTTAACTCTTTGAACTTCGTCGAAAACAACTTTTCGATAAGTACAATTTTAATAAGATGTAAAATCCATGTCTTTGTCGCTATATAGACCCTTTTGCTATCGCTAGGCATCATGCCTATCGAAAGGACTACCAAATCACATACTTGATATTCATACAAGGATACTATGGCGGATATAAAGACTCATAGTCAATTTTACGAAGTCAGGGCCCATCATTTGCTTCCTTTATAAGGTCCAGGTCCTTTTGTTGTCAAAACAACACTTTACACTTAAACCACAAGTTGTTCTAAGTACAAAGTTTTTGGACTTTTCTGGTACAGTTCGCAAACTCATTTGAAGTATCTACAACATTTGTAGTGTCTTCTACTTAGTCAAAATAGTAAACCCCGGAACAACTTCCAGTGCTGCGCTACTCTTGACATGATAACGAAGATTCTCTAACCTTGTTGAGTTTGTACTGTGCTCCCACTCACTTGTTTCGCAAGAACTACTTTCTCGAGAAATCAACCCTTTCTGACAAACAACATTTGTCTTTTGGTTCGGTGATAGGAGAAATACCCAATGTTTTATTTGGGATAACCTTATAAACATATATTTATCCTATTTTGGTTGTAAACATTTTACACATGCTATGCATACCAAAACTTAAGAAAGTGACAATTCGGGTCACTACCCAAACCATATCTTATATGTTGTCAATTTCAGCGGATCATGATGGTGCTCTTTTCAGTGGAAAAACGGTTGTCACTAATGTATAAACTACAAAATTATAATGGCAATTTTATTAATCTTACCATGTCAAACAGGGTTTGATTTTGTCTTTTGAATACTCCAATCTAATGTGGGGTATTCGAGAAGTATAAGTTGTAGAACAATTCTGCAACTTCTCAGATGTTTTGCTAAACTTGTAACTCAAACTTTATCCTTTATGATCCAATCATAAATACTTGATTATCTTGTTACATTGATTTTAACTTCATATTAACAACCTTTTGAACCAATTCAAAATGTCAAACTCTGTTCCCTTTAAATAGATATACTCACATATCTACTTAAATCATCGACAGAATTTTATGAAGGAAAAATTAATCCACCATACATGACTACACATAATGGACTATATACATCAATATGTATAATCTCCACTAAATTAGTCGTCCATTCTACTTTGGCCTAAGAACGGAATTCTAGTCATCTTTTGGAAGAGGTCTCACAAGCGTCAATTTATTCAAAACAAAATGACTCCGGAAGTCCATCAATATGGAATTCCTTCATGTTTTCCTTTCCGATATGAACTAAAATGGTGGTGCCACAATTTAAGTGAAACTCTTTTACGTCTTGCAACGTTTAGCATTCAGTCTTATAGATGTTTACTTTACCAACATGATTTATATTAACATATCCATCAATTATGGAATATGGTCATCGTTTGAACAATCTCATTTGTTCTCACAAAAGACTAGAACAAAATAACAAATTATTAAGTTCTTCAAATAAATCTTGACTGGTTGGTTCGATACGACAATGAACACAATAACACTTTATTTATGTTCTTGTCATAATCGATTCCACATCTATTACTAGTTCCTTTTAGGCCCTTGTATTTCTTTCATTGCGTTGCTTTGTATGACAACTCATACCAACCAATGTGGTATCAAAATACCAAAAAATACTTTGTTAACTAGTAATACATCTATAACTTGTATATCAAGCATATACTCCTGAGCTGGACTTTCCAGTTATCTACTTTTTCTGCCATATATCCTTTTGTAATTCTATTTTCAATATTCCCTTTCCTTTATAGAAGAATCATTCAACATCAAACAATGCTAGTCTTACTAGCTCATTTTCTTTGGCGTGTTAGTCATATACTATCACCCATTGAGTCATACTTTGAGTTTGATTGTTCTACTAATATCACCATATTAATAGCATTCTTCTAGATTCCACTATTAGCAATTTCCAAGTAAGGTAAACTACTTTACCCATACTTCTAATCCATCCCCTCATAACAATTTTATGATTAAGTTACTATAGCTCGAAGGAAGGGATTTAGAGGATAATTTTGAGCGCCCAACTTCTTGGAATATTCAAACGCCTAGCGTCTTCAATCATTGCATATATTCAGATAATATAAGCAAACATTGTCACGCTAAATTTGCATATATTCAGATAATATAAGCAAACATTGTCACGCTAAATTATACTCAGTCATGTTGCCACAAATAAGTTTCTAGATATCAATATATCTTTCACTTGATTGTTTCTGAAAACAACTCTTTTCAGTTCCTAAATCACCTTGATCAACAAAACATTCTTTTGAAGATAAAGTAATACGGAAGCAACCATGACTCTGGATTCTAAGTAGGAATTATTTGCTCTCTAGATTAATCAATCATTAACCACATGGAGCTAGGTAGGAAATACCAAAAATCTACAATAGGACTCAATTTTAAATTTCACTAATACGGTACCAATCTTAAATGGTATTTACCAGATCATAACAGTTATATCTCAATTAACAATCTAAGTGTAAGGCAATTATAGATGCCAATGAATACTAAAATTTGTGCAAATTCACTTTGATTGGTTGTTCATGATAAATAAGTTCAAGTTAATTCAAAAATTAAACCATGAACTCCCACTCAAAAACAACATCCCTCTTAGTCGTCTTTAGTGATTACACGAACCAAATTCACTACACCAAAACCGATCATCACGTGAGATGATGTAGTTTCAAAGGCGAACATCGACATGTTCATCATATCATCCATATGACTCATGCTTTACCTTTCGGTTACGTGTTCCGAGGCCATGTCTGTACATGCTAGGCTCGCCAAGTAGAACCGTAGTATTGCGTGTGTTTCAAGGCCATGTCTGTACATGCTAGGATTGAAAACACCCGTTGTATGCGAACGTTGAGTCTGTCACACCCGATCATCACGTGGTGTCTCGAAACGATGAACTTTCTTAACGGTGCATACTTAAGGAAGAACACATTATTATCTTGATATTAAGTGAGAGGGATCATCTTATAATGCTACCAACGTTATCTAAGCAAAACAAGATGCATAAAAAGGATCAAATCACAGACATCACATGAAAGGATAACGTGATATGATATGGTCCTTCTTGCACTTGATCTCCATCATGTGCATTATGGTATGATCTCAATCATTCCACCGGCGTGGTACCAAGTACCACGGTACCCCAAAATTGTTTGTCCATCAATAAGAAGACAACCATATGGATACCTTACGGTATATCAATAATTTACAAAATAGATCATCTCATAATCAAATTTGTAATATTGACCATATCACATCACATGCCCAGCAAAAACTAGTTAGACGCTTCTAATTTATTTTTGCATATTTTACGTGGCTTAGGGCTTTCGAGGATAGAACCGTTCATACCTACGAACATCAACCACAACGTTGATAAACATATTTTTAGCAACCCTTTGTAGATTAGATCTTAACTATAGTAGGAGAAACAGACACCCGCAAGCCACTTATGCAATACAAGTTGCATGTCAGTTGTGGAACAAGTCTCATGTACGTGGACATGTAAGGTTAGTCCGGGCCGCTTCATCCCACTATGCCACTAAGATCATAAAATAATCAAGGAGGTAATAACATGATCATCAACGCCCACATACACCTATGTGTTCTACCCGTACAAAACATCTACGCATAGATCCGGCTCTGATACCACTGAAGGGGGACGTAGCATAGGAAACAAAAATTTTCCTACGCAAGAGACACCCGAAAGGCCAAGATCTAATCTAGGAGACGAAGTGTAACGGGCAACAAGAGGGTTAAGGAGAACACATACCCTCGAAGACTCAAAGTGGTACGAGATCAAATCTCGTTGTTGGCGTAGTCGTACTCACACCGATCCCGATAGCGAGAAGATGAGCACCGCAATCCGGCGGTGCATCCGTGATTGGTCACACGTACGGTTGATGACAACCTCCGTTCCCTCGTTCCAGCGGGGCGCGGAAGTAGAGGATCCCTCGGAACTCCAGCAGCACGACGACGTGGTGGTGGTGAAGAATCCCACGGTCAGGGCTTCGCCAAGCCGGAGACCATGAAATGGAGCAGCGGGTGGAGGGAAAAGGAAGTGGACAAGTGTGTGGAGGAGGGAGAGCTCTCACCCTCCTTTTATAGGAGAGGGGGGAGGCAGCCCAAGGGGGGTGCGGCCAGCCCCATGGTGTGACCCCACCTCTTCCCTCATGATGTGAGTGGACACTCCACTCACACCCACTCATTTTCCTTTAAACCCCACTTAGAAAATCCAAGAGTTTTTCTTTAATAAATCAATAAAAAAAATTTATTTCTTTATTTCAGCATTTGTTAATTCTATTAACAAACATTTGCATAAAGCACCTCGAATCATTTGTTAATTCTATTAACAACCATTCGACGAAAAACCCCTTGAACTATTTCAATTTTCCTCGAAACAATTTCGGTGCTGTCCAAAATATTCTTCGATATTCCGTATCCTCTCAAACACGTCATCGAACCTTAAGTGTGTCACCCTACGGTTCGCGAATAAGATAGAAATGATCGAGACTCCTCTCCGATCAATAATCAACAGCGGGATCTGGAGATCCGTGATGACTCCTATATATTCAACGATGACTCTCGTGATCGTGTGAACCAACAACGCCGTGAACTATTCCCTTTGTCTCGCGATATTTTACTTGTCCAAGATTCGATCATTGGTATCAACCATACCTTGTTCAATCTCGTTACCGACAAGTACTCTTTTCTCGTTCCCGTGATATAACATCCTTGTGATCATATCACGTGCTTGCAAGCGGTTTCGATGTGATATCACCGAGAGGGCCCAGAGTATATCTCTCCGTCATTTGGATGGACAAATCCCACTCTTGATCCATGATCCTCAACTAATACTTTCCGAATACTCAACCACACCTTTATAGTCACCCTGTTACGGTGTGACGTTTGATGCCATCAAAGCACTCTTCCTGTATCAGTGATTGACATGATCTCATGGTCTAAGGAATAAGTTACTTCGTGTGTTTAATATAACAATGTAAACTAAATGACTTGATCGCATTGCTATATTCTCTTTGGGTATATGTTCATCACATCATTCTTCTAATGACATGACCCCGTTATTAATAACATCCAATGTTTATGATCAGGAAACCTTGATCATCTATTAATCAACGAGCTAGTTAAAAGAGAGGCTTTACTAGGAACCATTGTTTGTTTATTAAGCACACATGTATCAACGTTTCCGGTTAATACAATTCTAGCATGAGAAATAAACATTCATCATAAACAAGGAATAAGATAATAACCATTTTATTATTGCCTCTCGGGCATATTCCCTTCACGACGGCAATAGCTAGCCAAGCCAAGAAAACTTCTGACTTGCTTCACCGTCTTAGGAGGTTTCCAATCAACAATTGCTTTAACCTTTTCTGGATCAATGGCTATGCCCTTGGCTGAAATGACATGACCAAGGTAAGCAACTTCTGGAATCCAGAACTCACATTTGGAAAACTTGTCATATAGACGATGCTCGCGAAGTTTCATGAGAGTGAGACGAAGATGTTCTCCATGCTTTTCCTCAGATTTTGAGTAGACCAGAATGTCATCAAGATATACCACAACGAACTTATCGAGGTATTCATGGAAGACAGAATTCATGAGTCTAGAGAACGTCACCGGTGCATTGGTGAGTCCAAAGGACATGACGGTGTATTCATATAGACCGTACCGAGTGGTGAAAGCTGTTTTTGGAATATCTTCCTTTCTGATCTTTATTTGATGGTAACCCATCCTCAAGTCCAACTTTGAGAATATTGAGGCTCCAGCAAGTTGATCAAAAAGATCATCGATACGAGGAATTGGATACTTGTTTTTGATGGTTTTCTCGTTGAGAGGACGATAGTCAACAACGAGTCTTTTTGTTTGATCCTTCTTTGCAACGAACAGAGTTGGGCAACCCCAAGCCGAGGAACTAGGTTGAATGTAACCTTTCTCCATGTACATATCGATTTGCTCCTTCAACAATTTCAGTTCAGGAGGAGCTATCTTGTATGGATGCTTAGAGATTGGAGCAGTACCTGGTTCAAGCTCGATCACGAACTCAACTGCTCTGTCCGGAGGCATCCCTGGCAACTCTTCTGGAAAGACGTCAGGGAATTCACAAACCACCGGAACATTTTCAAGTAGAGGTAGAGGTTTAGCATCGAGGGTGTATAGCTGAACAGAACTTGATTCATTTGGAGAATAGACTATCTGGCCAGAAGGGTGGAACAGAGTTATTGACTTCTGAGCACAATCAATCGTAGCTTTATTGGCCTTCAACCAATCCATGCCAAGAATGACATCAATGTCAGAATTGCCAAGCAGAATGAGAGAAGCAAGGAATATGTGACCTCCAATTAGAATCTGATTCTCATGACTGATCTTGGAAGTTTGCATAGTTGCTCCAGGGGAGTTTACTACTAGCGGGGAACCCAAACCAACAAAGGGGAGCTTAGTTGCTGTTGCAAAGATCTTTGACACGAAAGAATGCGATGCTCCGGTATCAAACAACACTTTAGCTGGGTTAGAGTTTACGGGGAATGTACCGAGAACGACGTCAGCAGCTTCCTCAGCTTTGTCGACCTTGACATGATTCACCCTCGCGGTCCTCCCGACAGGCTTGTTGTTGGAGTTGAAGGCTTTAGCCGGGGGAGCACGCACCATTGCCTGGTTGGTGTTGGGGCGAGGTGGTGGTGGAGGTAGCTGCCTCTGAGTGCACTTGTCAGCGTAGTGCCCCGTCTGCTTGCATTTGTAGCAAGTGACGACACAAGGTGCATCTGGCCTTGGCTGCCCCATTGAAAACCTCTGACCATGCATCTGCGATGGGTTGGGTGGGCGGGGAGCAGAGCCTGGAGAAGCTTGGGCGTATGGAGCCCGAGTGACAGCACCATTTGGCACCCAGATGCGACGCTTCTGCGGAGGGGTGGTCATGTTGGAGGAGGAACCACCCTCACGCGAGTGCTTCCGAGACTCCTCGAACGCCTTGCGCCCATTTTCCTCATTGAGCGCAGTGTTCACGAGCTCCTCGAAGTCTTTGGCCTTGATGTTGGTGAGGGTGTACTTGAGTTTCGGGTTAAAACCTCGCCAGAACCTTGCCATCTTCTTAGCCTCAGTGGACACCTCATCACCAGCGTAACGAGCGAGGCGATTGAACTCATTCTGATAGCCAATGACGTCCAGCTTGCCCTGCTTGAGAGAGCAAAACTCCTCACGCATCCTTTCCATGAGACCATCTGGGATGTGGTGCTTCAGGAAGGCATCCTTGAAACAACCCCAGGTGATTGGGTATCCAGCTCTCATGGTCTGGTAGTTCTCCCACCAAGTAGCTGCCTGACCCTTCAGTAGGTAGGAGGCATACTTGACTTTGTCTTCCTCAGCAACGTGAGCAATGTCCAGAGCCCTGGCCATCTCACGGATCCAGTCATCAGCATCCAGAGGCTCGCGTGTTGCCACGAAAGCTCTCGGCCCCAGACTCAGAAACTCCTTGATGCTGACTCGCGGAGCATTCTGGTTGTTGTGCTGATTAGCCTGGAACTGGGCCATCTGCGTCACGACCTGAGTCATCTGAGTCAACAGCTCCGTGATTGGCGGTGGCTCAGGCGGGTTGTTCCTTGTTGGCGGCATCCTGAATAGACATGCATTTTAGCACAACAACAGAAACAGATAGACTTGGAAACCGAAAGAGAGATTATTCCGACGCATGAATAGATAACCAACAGGTACATCATCACATGTTCAAATACATCAGAATATCCAACACACCAATACATGGTTCAAAAGCCAAAGGATAACTAAATATAGCTAAGAATGGATACATCGGTACTCTCATGCTCATCACGCAGGACGTCGGCGAGTAGTACGACGAGGGGTACGGTGAGGAGCACGCCCACGAAAGTAGGTAGAACGACGATCCACATAGATCTGACGTGGTCTGAGAGCGACTCTAGGTGTGGTGAAGTACATAGCGTCGACTCCCTGTGCTCCAAAGCACGGAATCCCAGTGTAACCAGCACCGAGGTTGAGGAGTGGACCTCTGATCGGCTCGTAACCTCCAACATCTGGCAGACGACGACCAACTGGCTGATCGAAACGTGCAAAGCGCTCATCTCCAACAAAGTCTGTGGTGTACGTCGCCAGATGAGTCAAAGCAAGGTAGAGCTGCTCTCTGAATGAAGCCAACTCCTGAGAGAGAGTGGTGGCAACTGCGTCACTGTGCCTCACAAACTGAGCGGTGGTGTGCAGCCTGGTGTTATCATGCTCGTAGACATCCAGGTTGTCGTAGAGAGTGAAGTGAGCTCCCTCCGAAGTGATGTAACCACGGGGGATGTGGCGATAGATAGAATCGTCAAATCCCCAGTAGTCAGCACGAAGGACGGTGAGACTCACATAAGCTGCCTGCTGCACGACCATATCCACTGTGGAACCTACTGCCTCGTAGCGGTGGACAACGCTCATGCCATCATCTGACAGAATGTAGACGATAGCCTGGTAGTAGGTCTGGTCAAACTCTCGCTGCTGCTCGTAGACCTGGTACTCTGGTGCCCAACGGAACCCCAGATAGGTGACCATGTCTCTCAGCATCTCCGGATAACCGGCGGTGCTCTCGCAACGAGTCATCCGAACCACCTGCGGGTAGAACCTGAGATCCATCTGCAGATGATCGGGGAAGTTTAGATTAGACGCCGGTAGAGAACTGAAGTGGAAAGCAACAACAATGTTTCAACGGACGAAAAGGATGTTGAGAAGAACAGGATATCGAAGCAACAACGGGAAACACGAGACCAAAACTCCTGAGGTACTATGGAAAAACCCATCCGGGCTTCTAAAGGATCAATATCTACTGCTTAAGGGATAGAGGATTTTCTTCCGGGGCTTACACGCCTCCGTTCTCGATCGTGAGTAGGCAACATGATAAATCATGTCACAACCACCTCCATTCCTATAGACTAGTAGATATAACTATCCTAGAGAAACCAGGATTCGTGAAATCCTAACTTGAAAGTTTTAGGTGAGAACAGAAAACAACGTTGCACTTCCTTACCAGAAAAGGGTGGGTGGGTGGGGAAAGAAGAAAAATGGCAGAATTCCTACTCTCACGTTTCATTTTTCCTATATAGCTACAAAATAGTTTCTAGACTCAACTGCGACCAGTAAAAGGGATCCTACAGGCAGACAGGCTCTGATACCATTTGTCGCACCCGGACTTCTAGAGGATACTCGCAGTTCCGTTGAGCAGTAGTGGATTGGATTACGGGGCTTCCCGACACCCGCTTCTCTTACGAGTAGGCCAACACACGTAGGTGTGACAACCAACCCCTATCTGTTCAGCGTCTACGTAAACCATCCCATAGAAATCAGGATACTACCATTGACGTACTTCATACCATACTCACATGGTACGTCAACGGCGTTGAACAACATGATAACACAACAGATCTCTAAGACACAAAAGATGGAAATAAGTTGCAAATAGCTCTCACTAGAGTAGAGATAGCAAATACAATCATCCAGAGGACACATGACCCAACATAACATCATTACATCTCAGCGGAAGCATTCAAAGGGTCTGAGTACAGACAAATCCAAATAGGCTTAAGAAGCCGGGAATGAAAAGAAGACGAAGCCCATCCGCGATGTCTCGGATCCTGCCCGGGTCCGCTACCTACTCGTCAGCAGCCTCGTCAAACTCCACGTAGTAGCCGTCACGGGGATCCTCGTAAGCGTAGTCTGCGGAAACCACAGCCCCAAAGGGGTCAGTACATAAACGTACTGGCAAGCAAGACTCACAGTTCAACAAAGTGTAGCCCGTCAACACCAAGCACAGATGCCTTGGGTTCAACGGAAGAAAGAAATATAAAAGATGCTGCAACTGGCTGGACTAACCAACTACAGAACATACTACAACTTCCGGCTATCAGAAAGGGGATAAGTTAGCGTATCGTAACCAACTACAACTAACCACCACACAAACCCATCCTGGATCTCGCCCCTTATCCAAAGAAGCAGTCCGAGGATAACTCACACCGTTGGATTAATGATGGATCAAATTGTTGTGTCAATAAGCCTATTACTAGTCAAGTTATCATTAGTTAGGTGCAAGTTGTTCTGAGTACTTGTTAGCCGGTACTTTCACCAAGTCAACCATAACCGCGGAAAACACGGCTTCTCGAGAAGATTTATCCCTGCAGGGGTGCACCAATTTGGCCGTACACGTAAGAATAACCCGCCAGATGGGAAGGCCTTTCCCACCAAGCGGGGCACTCAACACAACTCAACTCTTCTTCGCATCAAGCCCAAAGCACCACGTGCTGTGCGTGCGCGGCTAATCGAGCCCCACGAAGAAAAGGGGACCCTCATAGCACTGGAAGACCACGCCGCCCTAAATGCCGACTACAAAAGTTCCACCCTGGCCTCGGGTTCGTACCTGCATATGCGTGCATCAATGGAAAGCCCGAACTAAGTGTGGTGATTTGGACGAGATGCGAATCGAATCAAATTGAGGGGGGCGCCCATACACGCTTCCCACATGCGGATAGTGCGCTCATCATGGATCAGTAGACAAGACCCTTTTCCTAATTAGGGTCGACACTAGCAGGCCTCAAAACCACGCCGGGCCTCCTGCCGGTGCCTTATCAGTAAATTATTATTACCTCAAATTAACAGGTTGTTGTTTAACATCGAGCCCCAGAACATAATAGAAATATAGTAACAGAAAGTAACGGGTAACAGACTCGAGCAAAAACAACCCTAGGCATGCTAGTAAGACACGGTCCCAAGCAACGGGGTTATAGGAGTGGAGGTGAGGCAATATCAGGGTTCAGGGTATCATGTGATAGGTTCGTAACAGAAGCAACGATACATATGGCTAGCAGAAATAGACAACGGAAAGTATCGGTAACCAATGTTTAAAGGAACACAATGGTTCATGTGAGTGATAACTTGCCTGCAAACTCAGCAGCCTCGTACTGAGCTAGATCCTCAGAAGGGGTGTCGTAAGTATCGTCTGTCTCAACGTCGTCGTCTATCCGAGAAGAAGCAAACAAACAATACAGGAAGATAAACAATCAATATCATGGCATAGTGCACAATCATGGGATGATGCATGTCAAGTTAATGGATGCATCAAAATAAACTAGTTGACATGGTAACACAATTTAAATGGACACATATGCAATTTTGAGTTGCATATGAAAAGCCCATGAATTTTGGTTGAAACAATTGTTTTCCAATTAACCAATAGGTGAAAGTGGATTAGTATGATGCATGGATGAGGAAAACAACAAAATAACAACAATAGAACCAATTGGAAATAAGGTTTACCAATTTAGAAATTTATTTATTAAGTTAGGGAATTTTTGGTTCCTTAAAGGGATTACACAAATAGTTGTTGTTTTCACCAATTTAAATTGTGCAAAATAAATAACAAAATTCAGATTTGAAAAGACCATAAAATTTTGGGTGGATTACATGTTTCAAATATTGAAAAAGGAATTAGGATGAATTTATTATGACTTAAACAAGTTTTAAATGAATTTAAAACAAGTTTGAATATTATTTGAATTTTATTTGTTCCAAACATAAATTCAAATTCATATTTGAAAAGTTTATATTTTTCTAGCTTGAAAACATATTTTACATGTTCAAAATAATTTAATTTGAGCAAGTTATGAATTTAGCAAATTTAAATGATTTAAACAAGGTTTAAATTATTTAAGCAATTTTAATTATTCAAACCATGAAACAAAATTTATATTTGAATAGGTGGTTTGAAATAGCATGGAAAACATATTTTATTTGCATTATTTGGATTAAGTATGAATTAGTTATGGAATTATTCAAATTACAAATGAATTGTTTGAATTCAAATTTTGGATGCATTTGGAAAATTCAAAACAGGAAACAATTGGTTTAAATAGATAGACAATTTAATTTAGATCAACACACATATTTTACTTTTATTATTTGGAGTTATAATTTAAAAGTTATAAGCAATTTAATTTGGAGGACCAATCTGTAATTTAAAAGGGCTTGTTTTAAAAAGAAAAAAATGCTGAAAAACGATTTGTACTCTGCAGTGGCTAGCCCTAGCCACTGACAGAGGGCCCAAGGGGCCAACGTGGCCAGCGTGTGAGCGCGTGGCAGTAAGGGCCACTGACGAGTGGCCCCCTCCTGTCAGCCGGGCGCGAAAAAGTTTGGGATAATATGCGAGCGCCGGGGCTCGATCCAAGGATGCGTACGAGCGCGCGCAACGCTGCTACCAGTGGGGTGTTCGAAAGTTTCTGTCAGTATACGCAACGCGGACAGTTTAAGGTTCCACCCCGTGCTTAACTGAATTTTGACAACGCGCGCATGACTGAACCTGACAAAGAGGCGACGGTGGACGGCGGCGAGCCGTGGTTGTGCTGCGCGGCCGCGTGCTGCTGGGGTGCGGGTGGGTGGTGTGCACGCTCGCGTTTCAGAGAGGAAAGAGAGGAGGGAGAAAGGCACGGTGGCGTGCTCACCGTGAGAGTCAGCAGGTGGTCGACGGCGAGGTGCAGAACGACGACAGAGTCGTGGAAGATGGCGGCGACGGTGTGGACTCCCTCCGCGGCTGCTGCGGTGTTCAAACGGGCGAGGAAGGGGAGGCCGTGCGGTTCCCGTGGTCAGCGTGGGCAGAGGTGAACGGGAGTGGCGGCGGCCATCGGAGTTTCAGAGCGGCGCTCTCCGGTGAGGTGACAGAGAGGTGGGATTGCGACGGGGAGAGAGGGTGGAACGGCGGCGGAGCTCGAGGGGAAAGGGGTAGGGCTAGCTAGGGTACGCTCGAGGGGGTCTAGGGTGGATTTATAGGCCTGAGGAGCTGCGCACGGCCGTCGGCGCGATACTGCCGGCGACGTGGCTACTGTGGATGCGACGCCGTACAGGTTAACGAAGATCGAACCGGTACGCGGGCCAGAGGGTGGAGGAAAAGGGCTGGGCCGCGCGGGGGAGAAGGGAAAAGGTGGGCTGGGCGCAGCCCACTGCCCCTGGCGCCCGTTTTTCTGTTTTTAAATTTTTTCTCCTGTTTATTTTTTTTTGTAGAAAATGAAAATGGAAGAGAAAGATGAGATTTTGAATTAGGAAAATTTTGGGAAAATTTGGGTGGGTTAAATAGGTCAACGGCAATCACTTGGCAACTTTGATTTTCAAAATTTTCAAAATAACTTGCTGTTTGTGATTTAACTCAAATTTGAAAGAAATTGCTTATTAAGTGACTATTAATGAAAACAAACCTTTTAGTAGGGTGAACCCTATGGTTTAATTAGAACAAAGGTTAGAAATGTTTGGTATTTTCATAGTTTGAAATTGGGTGCTGTTTGATGTTTTTGATTTGAATTTGAAATACAATTGAATTAAGTTTGGATTAATTATCTTATTAAAGCCACACTTTTAATGGTTTGAACCTCATGTTTTAATGGAACAAAATGGTTATTTTTTATTTGAACTTTTATTTAAAAGGTTGTAACAGAGCAAGTATGAAATAAATGTTTGAGTATTGTTTGAATTTGAATTGTGAAAACAGAGTAAAACAGAAGCAAACAAATGGAAAACAAAGTAAAACAAATGCAAACAATTCAATGAATATGATGACATGATGCAAAACTTTAATTAAACAAGAATCAAACATTCTAGGTGTGTTTTTCATACTTGGGATGTTACATTTTCTGTAAGGACGAGGCTGTAACGTGACTTTTTCTTCTCCCCCCCAAAAAAAAAACTTTGGAAATGGATGGCGCCCTTCCAATCGTCCACACCTTCCACCGGCCAGTTTCTGAAATTTTCACTCCTACAGCATTCATTACACGATCGAGATGCGCTAGTCTTGATATTTTGGGAACAGTTGCAGTGGGATCCTCGTAATTAACTGCACATGTGCTAGATCCATGAATCTTTTTCACTAAGATGAAGAGAGGAAAACAAAAGCAATATTTCCGTTTGTCTATTCTAAGTTAGGTACTTGATCGAGTTATGTATATCTTAGTTACTACTCGCTTTGTATCAAAATAAAAGATGTTTTGTCGTTTTCTGGACTATATGTATTTAGATGCGTTTTAATGTGTTGTCTGCATTTTATTATACAAAAGGACATATAGATACGTGAAGTTTAGAAAACTTAAAAACATTTTACATTTCGAGAGAGTAATAATTCTCTTATTCTCGATCATCGGTAAGCAGGAATGCACATTATGCACGTTGTTCTAACAATGTTTTGCTCACTCTGATCATCAGTAAACATACGTTTTTATTTTATTTTAGAAATGGAGGTCTACCCCCAGGCTCTGCATCAAAATGATGCACACAGCCGGTTTTTATTAAAAGACAGAACAGAAAAAACACTGTCTTACAAGTAGATACATCAAAACAACTAGACCTGAATCCACCAAACTAAGCCTACCAATACTGATGAAGGGGGTGGACAATCACAGAGCCGATACTCTGAGAACCCACCAACGCGGCTCATCCAAAAACAGAAGGCCTCTCCATGCCCCCCGATAGCAAGCAAGGGGCATAATCGGTCCAGCACACCGTAGCGTGTACTGATATACACGCTCGGAAAGTAGCTGCCGCCGTCTTCCGCTCACCCGTCTTCAGGACAGCGATCAAAGTACCCACGATGTCAGACCTTCCATCGATACCACCATGGCACCAGACAACACCAACTCCCTGCGCGCATCCAACATCCCGCAAACAACACCGAGACCCCACAACACCAAGCTGTCGAGAACCGCCGTCGTGAATGCAGTTGAAGAAACACCGCAACCTCTCTAGGACCCTCGGCCTCTGCTCCAAAACGATGCCCTCAAGAAGGAGAGCGACACCGGCGGTGTCACCATCATCCAATCCGGGAATCCCAGATTTAGGGTTTCCCCTGGAGCGGGCCGAAGAAGGTAGGTTGTCGACGTTGCCGTTGCCGCGAAGACCGTCGAAGAACCTGCATCCACCACCGTACTCATCCAATGGTCCCTTCGACCGGCGCACTCCTCCAAGAATGATGACCCAAAGGAGGTAACGACGTAGAAGCGTCGTCATCATCCGATCGACTGATCAAGGGTTTCCCCCGGAGTTGACGGGAAGAGCCGCGGGGCTTCTTCGATGATGCCTTCAGGAAGGGAACGACACTCCAAATGTCGCCATCACCGGCTCCGAGTAATCGGAGACAAGGTTTTCATCCGGAATCCATCACGCTCCATCAACGTCGAAGGCGCCAAATCAACCACCATTAGGATCGTCCAACCTCGAGCATCGGCGCGAAGGCATCGAAAACGTCCCACGGAGGGACGCCGTCGGCAGCCTCAGCCCCTCACCGCCACCACGCCGCCACAGGTCGCACCGGGAGAAGACCAGGCGGACCACCGCCATAGGGGGCTCGCCGGCCCTGTTCGAAGGTAGCCCACACATGGGCGCCGCCGTCAGCGGCCTCGTCGTCCACAGACAGGTACATCGCGTCGCCATCTCCGGCGCATCGTGGGGTCGCCGCCCTCAGGACCGACTTCATCGCATGCCCGTGGTCGGGAGGCAGAGCGTGGTGCCGATCTGGTCGATCCCATCCACCGAGGGGAGGGACGTACGGGAGGGCCTCGACCATGGCGATTGGTCATGTTGACGCAGACGCCGTTGAGCTTGCAGAGCCGCCGCTCGCTGGTGGCTCGGCTGTGCTCGTGTCCTCTGCGCCGAGGACGGCGGCGCCGATCTCCTCCTCCACGGCTCCCCGATGAAGCACCCGAGGTCTTCCCGGCGGCAACCGACCTAGCCGCCCGCGGCGCCGCGCACGCCCCCGGTCCAGCGCGGAAAGGGCCTCGCCGCCGCCATCACGGGCGCCGCCCAGGGAGATCCCGGCGACTCCTCAGGAGACGGCGGGGAGAGGGAGCGGCGGAGGGTGGGCTAGGGCGGTGGCGGTGGCGGCACCCCCGAGCCGCCACAGGGACGACGCGAGGGTTAGGGTTCCGCGTGACATCTCAGTAAACATACGTACCTACTTGCACTGGAGCTATGGACACATCTTGATCGCTTTTAATTTGATTACTAGTACAACCGTGCGGATTTTCAACCGTGGGTGCTGCAGCACATGAGAGAAGATATTCGCTCTAAAATTAATTAGTGTCGGCAGATTAAATTTGGACGAAAAGATCTTGTCGGAGCAATCTCTGCAAAAGATCTGCGGTAATAAATCTACCCGATCGATGACCAAATAAACTGGACTGCGACGCGAAAGAAAAAAATGCTTACATTGGCTTTATGTTCTTTTGGGTTACTCATGAGAGATTGCAAGTGGCGTTTAGTTAACTCTAACTTCTTTAGAGTACTCATATCTTAGCTTACTCTATGGATGGTTTCTGGATTGCTAAGACACTAGCCGTACGCACAACTAATTAGTTTGGCATTTACGTGGTGTAAACTCTTAGCCGGGGGTGACACTGTGACGAGAAGTGCGAAGCAGCCAGAATTAAGTCTAGCCTGGCCACAGATTTAGATACATCGTGACTCATCAGACAGTATAAAGTTTCATATAGTATGGCTCTTGGTCCAGAAAATGGCTCTTGGAGCGTTAAAGGAGCTGCCACGACGCGGGTCTAAATTATTTTGAGCTACGCCTTTTCATGGTTACTTTGTTCACTCCGTAAATAATCATTATGTCTTCTTAACTAAGAAAATGATCCTACGTGACATGATCGACATGCCTTTACCCTGACAGCTAGTGCTACACACTGGTAGAAAATAGGCCTTCGGTACGCCCCCATTAGTCCCCAAAATAATGGACCCGCGACCATAGGGGTCTTTAGTCACGGTTCGGGACGAGACCCGCGACCAATAGTCTGGGCCCAGCGCGCTCGGCCCACAGCTGGCGGAGGGGAGGGGATTTAGTCCCGGTTGGCCAGACCAACGGGGACTAATAGGTCCTCGGGCCGGCCCCACGGCCTTTAGCCGCGGTTGTCCAGGTGAACCGGGACTAAAGGCCCATCCCTATATATAGGACTCACCTCGCTGCACTTGGCCACATTTGCTCACAATATTCACAAGGGGGTGGTGGGTATGCTTTTGGTTCCTACTATGCACACAAGGTGTTCGATGAAATGCCCCATAGCATGAAACACACTTGAGCGTTTTCATTTATTTTACCTTCGTGGTCGCGGTTAGCAACTTGAACCTTTCATGATTTGTATTATTTCCAGCTAGCTAGTTAGTTTAACAGATGCATGATGGTTAATTATATACTTTATATAATAATAATGCAGATGAATCGGCAATGGATGTACGGTAACCGACTCTCCGGTGAGTTCACTACGGGTTTGAAAGATTTCCTCGTAGTGGCAAATGCGAACAAACAGCGAGGTTTTATTATGTGTCCATGTGCTGAATGTAAGAATGAGAAGGGTCACTCCTCCTCAAGAGTCGTTCACATGCACCTGCTTCGGCACGGTTTCATGCCAAGCTATAATTGTTGGACCAAGCATGGAGAAAGAGGGGTTAGAATGGAAGAAGATGAAGAAGAGGATGATATCGATTTCAACTATCATGACCTTTTCGGTGATACTTTCATGGAGGATGATGCTGAAGGTGGGGAAGGGTTTGGTGAAGGTGAAGAAGAGGCACATGATGAGCCCGCTGATGATCTTGGTCGGACCATTGCTGATGCACGGAGACGCTGCGAAACTGACAAGGAGAGGGAGAATTTGGATCGCATGTTAGAGGATCACACGAAGTCACTGTACCCAGGATGCGACAATAGTCTGAAAAAGCTGGGCTCCACACTGGATTTGCTGAAATGGAAGGCACGGGAAGGTGTAGCTGACTCATCATTTGAAAATTTGCTGAAAATTTTGAAGAATATGTTTCCGAAGAATAACGAGTTGCCCACCAGTACGTACGAAGCAAAGAAGGTTGTGTGCCCTCTAGGTTTAAAGATTCTGAAGATACATGCATGCATTAACGACTGCGTCCTCTACCGCGGTGCATACGAGGATTTGAATGAATGCCCTGTATGCACTGCATTGCGTTATAAGATCAGAGGCGATGACCCTGGTGACGATGTTGAGGGCGAGAAACCCAGGAAGAGGGTTCCCGCCAAGGTGATGTGGTATGCTCCTATAATACCTCGGTTGAAACGCCTGTTCAGGAACAAAGATCATGCCAAGTTGTTGCGATGGCACAAAGAGGACCGTAAGTCCGACGGGGAGTTGAGACACCCCGCTGATGGAACGCAATGGAGAAAGATCGACAGAGAGTTCAAAGATTTTGCAGCTGACGCAAGGAACATAAGATTTGGTCTAAGTACTGATGGCATGAATCCTTTTGGCGAGCAGAGCTCCAGCCATAGCACCTGGCCCGTGACTCTATGCATCTACAACCTTCCTCCTTGGTTGTGCATGAAGCGGAAGTTCATTATGATGCCAGTGCTCATCCAAGGTCCGAAGCAACCCGGCAACGACATCGATGTGTACCTAAGGCCATTAGTTGATGAACTTTTACAATTGTGGGGCAAACCTGGTGTACCTGTGTGGGATGAGCACAAAGAAGAGGAATTTAACCTACGAGCGTTGCTTTTTGTAACCATCAACGATTGGCCTGCTCTCAGTAACCTTTCTGGACAGTCAAATAAGGGATACAAAGCATGCACGCACTGCTTACATGAGACTGAAAGTGTATTTTTGGATAACTGTAGGAAGAACGTGTACCTGGGTCATCGTCGATTTCTTCCCCGAAATCATAACGTAAGAAAGAAAGGCAAGCATTTCAACGGCAAGGCAGATCACCGGCCGAAGCCTGCGGAACGTACTGGAGATGAGATATTTGATATGGTCAAGGATTTGAATGTCATCTTTGGAAAGGGTCCTGGCGGACAATCAGTTCCGCAGGGAGTTGACGGGCACGTACCCATGTGGAAAAAGAAATCGATATTTTGGGAGCTACAGTATTGGAAAGTCCTAGATGTCCGCTCTGCAATCGACGTGATGCATGTTATGAAGAATGTTTGCGTGAACCTGCTAAGCTTCTTGGGCGTGTATGGGAAGACAAAGGATACAAAGGAAGCACGGCGGGATCAACAACTTTTGAAAGACCCAGATGACCGGCATCCGGAATGGTTTCAAGGTCGTGCCAGCTACGCTCTTACGAAAGAAGAGAAGGTCATTTTTTTTGAATGCCTGAGCAGTATGAAGGTCCCGTCTGGCTTCTCGTCGAATATAAAGGGAATAATAAACATGGCGGACAAAAAGTTCCAAAACCTGAAGTCTCACGACTGCCACGTGATTATGACGCAATTGCTTCCGATTGCTTTGAGGGGCCTCCTACATGAAAATGTTCGAGTAGCCATTGTGAAGCTGTGTGCATTCCTCAATGCAATCTCTCAGAAGGTAATCAGTTCAGAAGATCTACCACGGTTACAGAACGATGTGGTCCAATGTCTTGTCAGTTTTGAGTTGCTGTTTCCACCATCCTTCTTCGATATTATGACGCACCTCCTGGTCCACCTAGTCGAAGAGATTTCCATTCTCGGTCCTGTATTTCTACACAATATGTTCCCCTTCGAGAGGTTTATGGGAGTATTAAAGAAATATGTTCGTAATCGTGCTAGGCCAGAAGGAAGCATCGTAAAGGGCTATGGAAATGAGGAGGTAATTGAGTTCTGTATTGACTATGTTCCTGACCTTAAGCCGATTGGTATTCCTCAATCGCGGCACGAGGGGAGACTAAGTGGAAGAGGCACGATCGGAAGGAAATCAACGATATGTATGGACGGTCATTCTATGACTGAAGCACACTACACAGTTCTGCAAAATTCGAGCTTGGTGGCTCCGTACTTCGAGCAACACAAGAATATTTTACGCTCGAACAACCCGGGGAAGCCTGAATCATGGATTAGAAAGGCCCACATGGAGACTTTCGGCAGTTGGTTGCGAAAACATTTAATGAATGACAATGATGTTGAAGATCAGCTGTACATGTTGGCCAAGACACCATCTTCGACTATCACGACTTTCCAAGGGTACGAGATTAATGGGAATACATTTTACACGATCTCCCAAGATAAAAAGAGCACCAACCAAAACAGTGGTGTCCGCTTTGATGCAGCAACCGAGATTGGGCAAAAGGTCACATATTATGGTTACATAGAGGAGATATGGGAACTTGACTACGGACCCTATTTTAAGGTCCCTTTGTTCCGGTGCAAATGGTTCAAGCTAACAGGAGGTGGGGTAAAGGTGGACGAGCAATACGGAATGACAATGGTGGATTTCGACAATCTTGGTTACCTTGACGAACCATTCGTCCTAGCCAAAGATGTCGCTCAGGTTTTCTATTTGAAGGACATGAGTAGCAAACCGAGGAAACGGAAAGATAAGAAAACGATCAGTGCATCATGCGATGATCCAAAGCGTCACATTGTTCTTTCAGGGAAAAGAAACATCGTGGGAGTGGAGGACAAGACAGACATGTCAGAAGATTATAATATGTTTGGTGAAATTCCGCCCTTCAAAGTGAACTCTGACCCAAGCATTAAGTTAAATGATGAGGATGCTCCATGGATACGTCCAAATCGTAAGAAAGCGGGGACACAAGGGAAGAATTGATGTGTAATAATTTATTGTACCAAACTTTGTTGAATGGATCATGTTTAATGGATCATTTTGAATTATATTATCTCTAATTAATTTATTGTACCAAACTTTTACTAAAAACAGAAAACAGACGCGCTAGCGCGCCGCAGTGTCGCCGGAATGCAAATTCTTTTATTAAAAAGAGAAAACAGACGAACACTAGCTACTCCTCGCCGTCGTCGTCGGGGAACTCGTCGGTGACCTCCTCCGGGTCATCATCGTCGCCGAACTCGTCCGTGACCTCCTCGTCGTCGTCGGAGGTGCATGATGGTATGTCCGAGATAGGCCCCCACCTCGGATCGTCGGAGGCCCAGACTTCGCCGGCGCGGTCGGCCCGACGAAGCTCCTGCAGCGCCCTCGTCCTCGCCTCCCGAGCGGCATCTAACGCGAGGTGGCGTTCGAGGCGGCGCTCCGCCCGCTGACCCGCGCGGGTCTGCCAGAGCTCCTCGTCGGCGCTCTCCTCCCCCGGGTTGTTCCGGTAATACTCGCGGACGACGCGGTCTTCCCTGGCGTCGACTAGGCCCTGAAACGCGCGGTGGCGGAGGTGGAGGTGGTCGGCGGCAGTGATGATCTGCGGCTTCGGCGCCCTGGCCTCCGCTTCCCAGACGGTGTGGCAGTCGTTGAAGTTCATCAGCGACCGCGGGCGGTTGAGGCGCCAGGCCGCCGCGTCCCAGGCGCGGGCTGCCTCCGCCGCCGTCGCAAAGGTGCCGAGGGGGATGCGGTCGTCCCCCCAGCGGATATCTGCGCTGAACATTCCGTTCTGCCGTGCTCGGACGCCGCGGAAGCCGGTGGTGCTGTTCCTCCTCGGAGGCATGGTGGAAGCGCGACGGTGCGTGGAGAGGAGAAGACGCGCTCGAGGCGCGACAGTTTATACCGCGCCCTCCTGGCCACGCGTCACAAACTACCGCGCCACGCGTCGCAACTCCCGCGCCACGCGTCACAATTCCCGCGCCACGCGCCACCCTAACACAACCAAGCAAATAGTTGCACATTACAGCCCTACCAAATGCCCGGTAGGACGTATGATGGCGAATCCGGATGTTTTGTATTTGCTCGATGAACTGACCGGTGTATAAAGGTGGGCTATATATAGGGTCCTCTGGCTCACAAAGTGGTGCTAGGGTTTTGATCCAACGGTTAAGAAACCACCTCATCCACGGCTCACAACAACTCGAAAGAAACACACCGTAGCCCTGATCGAACGGCTCACAACAGCTCAAAAGAAACACACCCCGGATCCAACGACTCACAAGCGCTTTAAAGAAACACACGATCCGTGTGATTCTATCTGATTGGTCCAAACGAAACCCTAACCCATTTAGTCCCGGTTGGTGTCCCCAACCGGGACTAAAGGGATGTTTTCTTCTCGCTATATATATGTGCATTGCCACACCATTGGCATAAACACATACAAACTCACCACTCTCTCATGGCTTCTACCGTACCCACTCTAACATTCAACCAGGCCGAGGCACTTTCCGCCTCGAACTACCCCTGCCCGCCCGGCTACAGTGTTCCCGCCGGTTGGATGCTGAGCGCCGGAGGAGTGCCGGTCCCTCCTCTTCCTCAAGGTGTGGCACGTCGGGCGGCCATCACGAACCATTACTACAACGAGCTCACGCCGGAGCAGCGGAGAGATCCCAGCTGGCATCCCGATAACCAACATACTTGGGATGCCTTCTTCATCAATCGGCGTGAGAGGGCGCTCGCCAGGTATGAGGAGGACGGCCTGCCTCCTGGGAACTTTCACGAGGCCGGTCGTCGGCTATGGTGGTCCGGCCGGACTCTACAGAGCGTCATGGACTACATCAGGGCCGGCGATAACCCCCGCCTGCGCTACCCTCAGGCCCAGTCCTGGGCTCTGAATTTTCTCATGTCGTAGGCCTAGGCAGGAGTATGACTAGCAGCAGATATCAGATCATGCATGCATCTATGCTCTCCGTTTAGGTTTAGATCCACTCTTGCCATTATGTACTGCCTTTTTTATCTATGGGAATTTTTAAGATTGGAAAAAGAATTAGTTCTATTTTTCTGAATTTTCTGATATATTATTTGTATTTTTAAGATTGGAAAAAGAATTAGTTTTATTTTTCTGAATTTTCTGATATATTATTTGTATTTTTAAGATTGCACGCATCTATTATTTCTATTCGAATAACCACCTTTAGTCGCGGTTCGTGTCACGAACCGGGACTAAAGGCTCGTTCTGCGCGGGAACGAGAAAGCCGCGAAAATTTTCACCATTAGTCCCGGTTCGTGACACCAACCGGGACTAAAGGCCCGCGGATGGTACCCCAGGGGACCTTTAGTCCCGGTTCGTGACACCACCCGGGACTAAAGGCTGGAACTATATATGTGCGATGCCTTCCTGCCCCAAAATTTTCTAAGTCACAAACCCTCTTCTTCCCTCGCGCCGGCGCCTGCTCGTCTTTCTGCCCCGTCGCCGTCGCCCGCGCAGAGAACCGCGCCGTCTCCATCGCCGTCGCCGTCGCCGTCGTCGAGCCCTTCTCTCCACCGCCTCCACCCTGCTCCGCCCCCGTCCCGTCGCCGTCTCTCCGGTAGGTTCCCCGCGGGCCGTCGCCGTCGCCCTAGATCCAACGCGCGAACGCCATCGAACGGAGACCACGAATCACGCGCGAACGCGCCGCCCTCGAACGGCGACCACGAACTGAGAACGCGCCGCCCTCGCGCTCGCTACCGCGGCCAGATTCGCCGCCGGCGAGACAACAGTGGCCGTGGCCTCGTCCCCATCTCCGTCCCCTCCCCCGTGGCGAGCACCACAGTGGCCTCCTCCCCATCTCCGTTCCCTCCCCCGTGGCCGGAATCGTCGGAATCGCCGGAGACCCGAGAGCCTGAACTGCCACCGCCGGCCACCGTGTGACGCCAGGGGTGACGTCATCATGACGTCACCTGGCCACGTGTTGACGAGTTTTTTTTAATGACGTCATCATGACACGTGGGGCCCACTGTATATGGAATTACAGAACATAATTAAATCTTCTAAATTAAATAACTTTTAATTTATAATTCCAAAAATCTGCAGATGAACTGGCGAATCTTGCAATGGAAGTTTCTGACCTGAAGAAGGTCGTGGCGGGAATACTTGAGAAAGAAAAAGCGTCGGCTGCAGGGCCGCATCAAGAACATGCAACGGATCTCGGAAGCCAGCAGCGGAGAAGCAGCGTGGCTTCCACGGAGGCCCCGACTGCAGGTGCTAATGCACCGATGATCGAGAGTCGTGCACCGGAGCCTCACTACCCCGTGGATGACGTAAAGGAGATGAAATAATGTGATCTGCATTATCCCGTGGGGAACATTTCCATGAAGGTGGCTACCGGCAGTGCTTTACCCTATACACCTGGAGCACTCCATCACAACAACCCCATTCCATATGGCTATGCTCGTGTCACGGTGGAAGACATAGTCCAAGCGTTTGAGGACCTGGAGATTGACATAGCTACACCCGAAGGGGAGAGAAGACTTGGAGATGTCAAGCGCCAGTTCATTCTATGGAAAAAGAAGTACATAGTGTTTCCAGGCGAGACTCCAAGGCTAACAAGTCCACCCCCCTACGATGGTGCAGGTGCTGGTGGTGGTGGTGGTGCTAGTGCTGGTTCACCTACGCCTCCTTCACGCCATTCGACGCCGTCCCCCGATCTTCCTCCTCCGGCGGTTAAGCAGCCGTCGCCCACGATTCCTCCTCCGGAGGAAAAGCTGACGTCTCCCACTATTCCTCCTCCGGAGGAAAAGCAGACGTCGTCGCCCCCCATTCCTCCTCCGGAGGATAAGCGGACGTCGCCCCCCATTCCTCCTCCGGAGGATAAGCAGACGTCGCCCCCCATTCCTCCTCCAGCGAAGAAACAGAAGCAGGCGGCCAGCAAGGGAACACGCTCTTGGTCTATTAACCCGGACCCTTATGTACCTAAGACCACACGGGTACCGGAGCCATCACTGAAGCCTCTCACCCCAAGGCCTTGGGAACTTAGTGATGCTGAAACCAAATTGGTCGTGAAGGCTGACGTTGAGAAATGGAAGGGCAAACTGAAGGCGCTAAAGGAGCCTGAGCCCAAGTAAGTATTCCCTCCGATTGTAGACTATTGGGCTACGGATTTTTTATCGACATTGTCCCAATCCGTGAAGAATTTGCCTAAAGACTATGATATTGAACTTCGTAAGCAAGCAGGAATATTGGAGGAGGAGAAAAAAAAAGAAAAAATGATACAAAGCGGGAAACAAGTTGCCCAGCTCGGGATGCAGAGTAAACAATCGATATCACCCCTCATAGTGAAAGCCGCTCCGGAACATGACCCCGAGGTCATAAATGCTGTGACAGCAATGGGATTGACTGTAGCTACTGCCATGCAAAATGCGTCCGAGGCCGGTATGTCTCTCCGTGCCTTTTTAGACATGGACGATATGCCAGTGGCTGATGTAGCATTAAAATATGTGAAGAAAAGGCCTCTCGTCGAGCCTGCGAAGGAAAAGAATCTACCACCACTAATGCAAAGTCTGCTACGTTGGTACAAAGATTTCATAACATTTACCGACAAAGAATATGTGTATGTGGATTATACAGAGGAGCATCACACCAAAAAGTACTCTGTAACAGTTGAGTTGAGTGAATTGTTCCAACTGTTCAATATGCGTGAGCTCGACAAATCTATCCTGAGTTGCTACGTTCTGTAAGTGATTTATTTCTACCTCATCTCGTTCTTCATTTGCCTACACTATATATATATATATTGTCCTAACTATATTGTTCCGTACGCTATTATGCAGATTGAAGATTTGGGAATGCAAAGTAAGACTCATCCATGATATTGGGTTCATTGACCCACAAATCATTAATGGAACTATGTTAGAACGTCACCCCATAGACGTGGAGAAAGACTTGTACAATTTTTTTAAAAAGCATGAATCCAAAAGATATATTCTATTTCCTTACCATTTTGGGTGAGTGTTTCTCTCATGTTCCCATTCTCTTTTGTTTACTCCATGCATGGTATGTCCAATCGATAAATTATGCATGACTCTGCATCTAATGTGTCCGCAGGTACCACTGGATTCTGCTAAAAATTGATCTTCACAAGTCCATAGTTTTCATCATTGACTCTATGAATTCAAATACAGATCTTTGGGTCGACATGAGAAAAATGATGCAAAAGTAATTATTTTTCAATCATTTGCGCTCTATATCGATCGGTCTCTTTTGTTCATTTTCTAAGCTAATAACTCCCTTGTTCATTTAATTTTATTTGCATTGTAGAGTTTGGAGACGGCTCTCACTTCAACATGTCGGTGAATTCAAAGATGCGCTAAAATTTAAAAATGTGGTCAAAGGTGTGGATAAGCAGCCACCGGGGACCGGTCTATGTGGATACTATGTCTGTGAGAACATACGGAAAAAAATATCTGATAGGAAGAAGGACGAGCAAACGCGGAACGGTCTCAATAACTTGCGGAGGGCGCTTACTCCAGAAGCTCGCTTCCGACCAATTCAAGAGGAAATAGCAGGATTTTTCCTTAGGCATGTCATCCAGAAGAAAGGAGAGTTCCATGCGTCCACCGACGATGACTTTTATAAGCATGTATAAGCCCTAAGTACTTTGAAACTTGTGCGAATTTGTGTATGCTCGTCCATCTTAATTGTGTAATATGGAAACTTGTTCGAGGTTGTATATATGGTCACCCGATATTGAATATATATTATATATTCCTATTGAATTCTCCTTGTTTGATATTTCATATATATATATATGCATGAATATGTGTACTGAAATTAAAACAAAACAAATTAAAAAGGAAACAGGTTTAGGGGGACTAAAACCCTAAACCTGCGTAGGTTTTCAGTCCCGGTTAACCACAAGACCCGGGACTAAAGGTCCTCCGCCGCAACGGACCCCTAGCGCCCACGTGGACGGGCTTTTAGTCCCGGTCCGTAAGTGGCGGGACTATAGGGGGGGCATTTAGTCGCGCATAGCTAGTCCCGGTTGCCCGGACGGGATTAATAGTCCTGGCGAACCGGGACTGTAGGCCTATTTTCTACCAGTGACATTGAGGATTAACCATATGATCGTTTTCATCACCGGCGCAGCTAACTACCGGTAGTTTTCACAACAGCTGTGTCAAGCAAAAATCTTGATCTACGGGCAAGATGTTGGCGTCCATGTTCTTTTAAAAGATGCTTGCCTGCCTGCTCCAGGTTAATATCGCCATCACCACCTTAATTTTACGCTTCAGATGAAAACATATCGTGGCCTGGCCGAAGCCGCAAGCTGTGATTGTCTCTCACACCAACACGGAATGGCCCACTTAACAGCTACTTGTATTTCTGTTTTGAATTTTTTCCACGGAATGGCTGATTTTTTTTTTTGGATAAAACGTCTGCCAGCGACGTGATCGATGGACGGTCATGTGCATTTAATCTTCTGGATGGAAGTAGATAGCTATTTGTCTCAGGCTCCCATCAGAAAGTTTTTGGTCCGGCAGTTCAATTTGAGGCTGCAGATGGCGACCTAACCTAACCTAAGCTAACCAGACCTAACCAATGGCGCCATAGTATACTCTATACATATGGAGTTAACCCTTGTTAAGCGTGTTGGTTAGCCTATTGGTATGGTTTACTCTAACCATTTCGCATTGTTTACTCACGAGACGATCCGTTCGCCTAGGTTAAGTCGACAGAGGATTTTGTTACCATAAAGAAGATGAAAATGTACAAGTGTGCGTCACATCCCGAGAGTATTAAACTCTTCTCCTAGTATGTTATTAGCTAATTACCTTGTACGGCGAGAATGAACCAAGTAGTTCCACTTTAAGCTAAATTCAGAGGTGAAAGTGATCGTATTTTTGTTTTAAAAGAGAGTCACCCCTCCGATTTGTATTAAAAGCAACCAAGTAGTCTTATTACAACTAAGCCAAACCTGAAAGAAAAACGAGAAACGAAAAAGACTATCCAATGAGATCTGGGTAAGAAGCCCCGGCCTTGCGTTGCCGTGAAGGAAGGATTACTAGGAAACTTCCATCACCTAGACTTTACAACTCCAATCAAAGAGCAGAAACTGCATGCAGGCAGGGACGGAGCATCTAGCAAAATCTAAGAAGATAACTGACAGTGACTCCAAGCATCAGGCTTTTCTCCTGCATGCAGCAATTGCAGTCTCCGGATACCAGTTCTCCACCCTTTGTCAGCGTCGGAACACTTCATTTGCTACTTGCTCGAAAATTCTTGCTCCCCATTTCAGAGCATCTCTTTTTCCTGTTTTGTCTGCAGTATCGACCACGAGTTTAGCCAATGAGACACAAAGCGACTAAGCACAAAAGGGTCAGAAATTCTTTTGATTTCAAAACAAGCATCATTTTGTGGTTCTCCAAATTGTCCAGAGAAAGGCGGCAACCGCCACCATCACCAGGTTTCTTCCTGTTTCTCAAATGAAGGAATCCATTTGGACAAAACGTTTTTGTTCCTATCATGAATTACCCGGAAGCCAAATGCACACCGCAAAATCCCCCAAATTAGCATGGCAATAGAGCATCTAAAAAAAAGATGATCAATGGTTTCTTCCGGACCACAGAATTTACAGGCTTTATTACCCACCCATCCTCGTTTAGAAAGATTATTTTTGGTCAGGATGCTCTTTTTTAACACCAGCCACACGAAAATTTTGACACTCAAAGGAATCTTAACTTTCCACACGATTTTTTCCTGAACTTTGTCAGTGTTAGCTAGCAATTTTTTTTGTAAAAAGAACTAACGGTGTACACTCCATTTTTTTTGTCAAGGACCATACAATGTTATCTTGGTCTTCAGTGAGTATTACTTCAGAGCAAGTGTGAATGACACTATTCCAGAGCGACATTGTGTCTTCCCGAAGGGTTCTCCTAAATCTAATATTGTTCCAACCTTTTCGAAAAACAGAAGCCACAGGCATTTTTTTTTGTCGAAGAAAATATATACAATCTAGGGAATGCTTGATTTAATGGTCTATTATCTATCCGCCAATCCTCCTAGAACTGAACTCTTTCTCCATTACCCAATTTCCATTTACACAAGGAATACAACTCTTTGTTAATAGAACACAGGCCTGTCCAAAACTGGGAATCCCGAAGTTTGGCCAAAACACCGGTGACGCGTTTGTTCCACAACCACTTAGACAAGAGGGCTATGTTCATAGCCCTTATATTCAAAATATCTAGCCCACCTCGATCATAGGTTGACAATAGACATCCCACCTAACCAATTTTTTGTTTATCTCATTCCATAGAAATCTTAGTCGAAAAACTTTTTTCTTTTCTTTTCCACACCAACGGGCAGAGGATAGAAATGAAAGCATTGGTGAAGCTTGATTAAATCAGAATTAGCCCACCTCCAAGTTAAGAAGCTTACCTTGCCATCCTCGACGCTTTGTTTGTTTCTTATCCTAAATTCATCCGCTAGGGGTAGCTAGCAGAATGTATGAGCTATAGATGGACGTGGAGGACGTCTCGTCGCGACAGCCATCCCCGGCCGCCGATCAACGTCACGATTCCAATGTATCTACGCGCGCCTCGTCTACTCCACGGGTAGATGACTCGTGGCCATCGTCTCCTACGTCGCTGCGTTGGTGCGCGGTTTCACGGCTTGGATGAGGTTCGCGAGAGTCCTGACACGATCGTTCTCAGATGCGCGGAACACCGGCTCGTGCTTGTTGGTTTGGATGGAATCGCCATTGATGTGCGGCTACTCCGTCACGATGAAGTGGTCACCACGGGTACACGGCTACGTTTTCCGTGCTACTCCGCCTTGGTCGGTGACGCGATTTCGTTGCCACGCGCCCAGAGCACAGACGCACGCGTCCCTCGGCGACCCGGTCTGCCTCTGGGCCCTCGCGCTTTGTTCCGCGACCCACCGGTGAGGTGTCACGGTGCTCGCCCACGTCTGCTGCGGGTGGGCCTCACGGTGCGAGCGGAGAGTTATCCTTATCCCCTCGCCCCTCACCTGCTCCAGATCCACTTTCGAGATTTGCTCACATCTGGGAGAGAGGGAGGGCGTCGGGAAGACCTAGGGTTGTGTTCGTACAGATCCAGCCCCGTAAATCCATTCTCCGACCCTCAGATCCATCCTCGAGGGTTGCTGCGTAGGGCGGCACGGTGCAAGGTGATTCTCGGAGCTTTTCTGCGGTGGTTTCCTCTCCATCGCTGGCGATGGCCTACAACTACGAGAGGCGGCGGGGGGGGGGGGGGGCAGAGGGAGTGGACCTCCTCCCAGGTCAAACTTCCCACTGCGTCGATCTCCTGGAGGATACGCTGCTGGTGCGTTCGATTCGGAGAATCCTCGCGCGAACGCCGCAGGGTTCGCTACTCCAGCTCCTCTGCGGGGAAGAGTCGATTCGCGCCGTGAAGATCGTCGTGACTTTGGCGACTCGCGGTCTCGCAGCCGCGATCGTGGCCGGGGCGCGAGTCGTGATGTGGGGAGGAACAACTTCAACAACAACCGGCTAGGGGCTATCGGCCGCGCTCCGCCCATGGCATCTTCTTCCACACAAGGTAAGAGAGACCGCTGGAATCATAGGGCGGAAATGCTAGAGGTTGAATCTGACAACTCCAATGGAGATAGAAGGGATTCTACTTCTTTTAATCCTGGCCAGCAACACCTTGATGATTCCTCTGCAGTCATCGGGACGATTGAAGTTGGTCGTGACCATGGGTTTGTGACTTTGCCACAGCAGTCGCGGACTCTTAGGGTTAGTAATGATACTGGTTTTGTTACTTTTCATAACCAATCCAGTGATGCCTCTTCCTTTGATAAGGATGAACAAGATCCTCCTCGTTCAGTTCGTTTTCAGGATAATGTTGTCCAGGTTGACTCTGATAGTGTATGTCTGATGTGTGGTGATGATCACTGTGATAAGTTTTCTTCTAATGAAATTAACCCGTGGGAGGTTGCAGCCCCCTTTTTGGGTGCAGCTGTTCCGGGGGGTGGTTTCTTTGTCATTCCTGATATTAGGAATTCGACCCCTCCTAAGGAAATTCACCAAGCTGTTATTGAAGTTCTAGAAGGTAATCCATCTGGGAGGGATATTGAAGAAGAGTTCTAACAGTGGGCTGGTAGGATGTGTACTTGGAGGTGGTATGCAAAACCTCTCGCATCGGAAAAGTTTCTTATGCGCTTTCCCATTTCTAGGGATATTGATGCTTGGGTCCACTTTAGCAATGCTCATCTTCGAACCATCCCAGGAGTGGTGATCAAAGTTGAGCATTGGACTCCTGAATATGGTGCCACTGGTGAGCTGGACACTGCTTGGTTCCAAGTGAAGGGTATTCCTCTTGATAACAGGAATTGTCCCACTGCTGTTTTCATTGGCAGCCTGGCTGGGAGGACTATGCTGGTGGATAGGCACAGTCTTAACAATGTGGACTATGTCAGGATTAAGATTGGGAACCTGGATGTTTCAATGGTCCCTCCTGTGGTGTCCAATGTCAACATTGCAAGTAAGTTTTATGATATAGAGTTCACCAGGGAGATTCGTGTGAGTAAGCAGAATACAGAGAAAGTTTCTGAGCATGTCAGCAAAGACAAGGAGGGTAGTAACCATGGGTGGAGTGAATCACATCATACTCCAAAGAGGGCCAGACAAGATGCACCTAGTTCCAATAGGACCCCCACCAATGCTGTTTATGGTGGCTTCATGAGGGATGCCAGGGTCTCTTATGGTAGGCAGGCTGGTGGTTCTACTCAAACTGGGCAGTGCAAGGTTATGCCAGCTGATGAGAAGGGCAAAAGGAAAGTTCCTGAACCATCTGTGAGTTCACAGGATGATAGTGAGGAGGAATCCTTCTCAGCCCAGGTTCATAAATTAGGCTACAATACAAATCATGAACAAAATGAGTTGATTCCTTTGCCTGTTGGAAGCTCTAGTTCTAAGACTCAGTCTGCTCCTGCTGTGGATCACTACAGCAAGTATCTGGAGTACTTGGCAAACCCCAAACTCATTACTTCTGGGGTGGTTGAAAACCCTGAAGAACCACTGCAGAATGAAGTCACTTATGAGGAGTTTCTCAAACAGCTAATGCAATCTAGGAGTGATAAGAAGGATATGTGGAAAAGGGAGCTGAATCAAATATCTGGTGCTCAGTTGCAACCCGTGATAGAATCTCCTGATACCTCTTTCAGCTCTACAGGGTTATCCAAATCTGTATCTGATGCCTCTGCTGAATCTGAGGATTTTCAACAAGTGAATCCATCTGTGCTTCACATTACTGAAATCAGTCACATCCCATCCATGGATGCTGGCTCTCTTCCTTCAGGGGTACTTCCATCATCTATTACACCTGCCCAGCCAGTACCATCTAGGGCTAGTGCAAGGATTAATGCTTCAGGAAGAGCTAATGAGGATATGGTTCAAAGGGGTTCACAATTTATTGCCAGGAGGGATGAAGGTATACCTGTGTGCTCTAATTCATTTTCTGTTCTTGCTGATAATGATATTTCGGACAAGGCTTTAGAACTTGGCATTGATCCTTCATCTTTTACTTTAGAAACTGTCAATTTACTTAGAGAGTGGGAAGTGGCTAGGGATAATTTGTTAAATAAAAAGGAAGTCTTGTCTGTCCCTAATCCTGAGGGTCCTGTAGCTCCCACATCCCTAAATGTTTTTACTACTGCAAAGTTATTACCCTTTAGGAACAGGCTAGGGATTCCTCCTTTGATAGTGATCCCAATCCTTTTACTCCTGTTATTTCCAAAAGGACCTCTAAAAGGTTTAAAAAAGAAATCTATTTCTAAGGGTAAAATTTCTCAGGGTGTGCCCCTTGGTGGTACTTCTTCCCTTGGTAGGGTCCATGCAAACCACCCTCTGAGTGGCATTGTTGATGGGCCCAGGGTAAGATCCAAAACCTAAGAAATTATTATGATTGGTGTTTTCTGGAATTGTAGAGGGGTGGGCAAGAAAGGATTTTCTACCAACCTCCTTGATATGATTAGAGATTTTGATTTTGACTTTATTGTGCTACAAGAAACGATGAAAATTGTTGTGGGTTCTGAGGTTTGGAGAAAGTTTGATCCGGAGGGTATTTATCTCTGGCATTGGTCCCCTTGTGTTGGTATATCTAGGGGCATTTTGTGTGGTGTCAAGTCCTCTAGATTTGACATCATCAATGCCTCAGTTGACAGATTCTTTGTTAAAGCTCATGTCCTAGATAAGAAAATCAACAAGGAGCTTATTCTTATGGTGGTTCATGGGGCTGCACAGGATAATGATAAGACTGACTTTCTTGCTTCTTTTGCTGGTGTGTGTTCTCATTTGTTTTTGCCTGCTTTGATTGGGGGGATTTCAATATTTTAATATTCTCCTTTGAGAAGAATAAACCTGGGGGGTTACCAAATTTTTTTGATGTGTTCAATTCTGTTATTAGAACCTATTCTCTCCGAGAGGTGGATATGGAAGGTGGTATGTATACCTGGACTAACAATCAGAAAAATCCAACTCTTGAAAAGCTTGATAGAGTCCTCATGAGCTCTGATTGGGAAACTCTTTTCCCCTCACAAGTGTTAGAAAGATCCCTAGGATCATCTCAGATCACAATCCTTTGATTGTGGATACTGGTGAAGTGGTGGTCCCTAAGAAGAAAGAGTTTAAATTTGAAAAATCTTGGTTGTCCCATCCTGACTTTGTTCCTAGAATTGAGAAAGCATGGGGAATCAATATCCCATTTGTGGATAGTGTTTCATCCATGCAAGTGAAACTTAAAAAGGTCAAGAATAGTCTGAAAGGTTTGGGGGCCAATATTAGAGGAGATTCCATTAGGTTAAGGAAAGAGTTGACTCTTGAGCTTGAGTATCTAGAGCAAGTTGAAGAACAGGGTATCTGCTGACCAATATGGGAGAAAAGGATTTATTCTTGGTGAGTTGATGAGGTTGTATTCTGAGGAATAGAGATTTTGGCATGAGAGATCAAGTGAGATGTGACTTCTTCAAGGAGATTCAAACTCTGTTTTCTTGCATAGAATTGCTAATGGTAGGAGGAGGAAGAACACTATGTAATCTTTAAATAACGGTGATATATGTATCCAAGGGACTACTGAGATTCTCATACATGCCAATGATTACTATAAACAACTTTTTGGGCCTGGGGAAAGAGGTTTGATGAGATTCTCTGCTGATGTCTGGGAGGCGGGAGGAGAAGTTATCAGTTGCTGATAATGTAATACTTGATAGTCCTTTTTCTGTGGATGAGGTTAAGACTGCAATTGACTCTATGGTTAAGAACAAAGCACCTGGTCCAGATGGAATTCCTATTGAATTCTTCCAGGCCTGTTGGAGCATTGCTAAGGATGATGTCATGAGTTTTTTCCATGATTGGTTTCTGGGGGGGGGGGGGGGGGCTTGGTTGTATAGGCTTAACTTTGGTATGATTATTCTGTTACAAAAAACTCCTGATGCTGACTGTTTACAGAAGTATAGACCCATCTGTCTGCTGCAAGTAATTTACAAGATCATCACTAAAGTGGCCACCCTTAGAGTGGAGCCATTCATGGAAAAGCTTATATCCAAGTGTCAAACTGCCTTTATCAAAGGTAGAAATATTATGGATGATATTATGTCTGTTCATGAGATTGTGCATGAATCTAAGAAGAAGGGGCAGCAAGGAGTAGTGTTTAAGATAGATTTTGAGAAAGCTTATGATAAGGTTGATTGGTCATATATGCTTCATTGTGTATCCTTGAAAGGTTTTAGTCCACTCTGGAGAAGGCTTATTGAGGAGATTGTCAGGGATGGCACTTTGTGTGTGAAAATTAATAACACTAGGGGGAAAGACTTTGGTAGTCATAGGGGAGTGAGGCAAGGAGATCCTTTCTCTTCAATCTGGCAGCTGAGGGGTTAGCAAAACTGATTCAACAAGCTCAGAGCAATGGCCAAATTATTGGACTGGTGCCACATCTGGTGGACAAAGGTGTGGCCATCTTTCAGTATGCTGATGACACCCTTTTAATGGTTCAGGATGATATCAATCAGATAAGACAACTAAAATTGATCCTGTATTTGTTTGAGGCTATGTCTGGTTTGAAAATAAACTTCATGAAAAGTGATCTTTTCCTGGTTCTGGAAGATTCTGTCAAAAGCATTGAGTACTCTAATGTGTTGAATTGTCAGCTAGACCATTGGCCAATGAAGTACCTAGAAGTATCTGTCAGTGGCTCAAGGATTTTGGTCTCTGATCTAAAACCCCTTGTTTATAAGTTGGGAAAGAAATTGGATGGTTGGGCTGGTAACAACTCATCCATTGGAGGGAGACTCACTTTGATTCAATCTTCTCTCAGTAGCATCCCTATTTATCACATGTCTATGTATCTCCTTCCCGAGACTTGTTTGGAAGAGATGACAAAATCATCAGGAGGTTCTTTTGGCAAGGTACCGGTTTCAAGAAGAAATATTACTTGGTTAGGTGGAATATTATCAACAAGCCTAGATCTAAAGGAGGTCCGGGGATTAAGAACCTGAAGCTTTTCAACATTTGTCTCCTGTGTAAGTGGTGGTGGAGGCTGGAGATGGAGGATGGTTTGTGGCAGAATCTTGTTAATAATAAGTATGGCATATTTCATGGGATTTGGAGGATTTCAATGAGGCAGCAGGACTCACCTGTCTGGAAGAACCTATTGAAAGTCAAGAAGTGGTACATCCAAGGGAGATTGATGATTGTTAATTGGGGAGGTGAAACCGACTTTTGGCATGATCAGTGGTGTGGAGCACTACCTCTTTGTGATGCCTACCCTGATCTGTATGAAATCTGTTCTTCTTAGGTTTGCACTGTCAAGGAAATGCATGACAAAAGGTGGTAGTTTGTGTTTAGGAGATGGGTCAGTGTTGACCTGCAACATCAAGCTTCAAAACTAAGAGATCGTCTCATGCATGTGGCTCTGGGTGTGGGCCATGATAGACCAAAATGGAAGTTCACTAAATCTGAAACCTTCTCTGTCAAATCTGTGTACAATCATTTGTCTTCCTCTGCTATGGACAGATCTTTCTCTCAGCTATGGAAGCCTAAAATCCCACTTAAAATCAAAATCTGGTTGTGGTTGATCTGGCATAATTCTATTGCCACTAAAGACAACATGAAAAAAGGAATTGGATAGGGGACTACTCTTGCAGTTTTTGTTTTGTTTCTGAGTCTATTCATCATTTATTTTTTCTCTTGTCCTATGGCTGTTTATATGTGGGGGATTGTTTGTTCTGTTCTTGGGGCTATTAACAGGCCTGCAAATTTCACTAAGTATTTTTGGTGGATTGCCAAATTGTTTCCACCTAAAACAAATCTGCATATTGTCGGGTTTGCCGCCTTTTTTCGAGAAGTCTAGGAATAGGGCTTGTTTTGAGAAGAAATTTATTTCTTCCCCCGTTGAACTTATTTGTTATATGTGTGCTTTTTTCGATATTAGGCAGGTCTCCGGACTGTAGAGAACATGAGCTTGGTTGACGAGGATGGTGCCGGGATGATTCAGGAAGCAGCTGGGCCAGCATGCTCGCAATCAAACTAGGTCGCGCCTGTCGATCAACTCAGAGGACGACGTTGATGAAGACGTGGATATAGTTGGGTGATCACTTTCCATCTTACTGATGGTTTGGTGTCTGCCTGCGTGCAGCTGTCATTTTGTCTTGCTACTTGCTTTAAACTCCTCCTCCTCGTTGGTAGTGCCCGTTTTCTACCTGGAGTGGTACAAACTATGTCTGTTGGATGTTGTGTGTCCTTTTGCTTAGTTGTTTGGGGGCTCTCTTCCCTCCTCTTGGGGGTGGAGTTGCCTGTTTCCAAGCTTAGGCGTATGTTTTTCTTTCGTTGTTGTAAAAAGACCTTTGTTCTGTTATCTCCCGATAATGAACCCGGCCCGTGTCGTTTGGAAAAAACTTCATCCGCTAGGATCCCTAGGTGTCTCATATGAAGTTCTCTGACAAGAAAAGGTCTTTTATAATCATTTTGCTTGTCAATTGCCTCTCTGAACAGAAACACACATAATTTTTTTTAAAGTGTGTGTACTTGTCAAACCATCTTGGAGAAGAAAAACCATATCATCTGCACTCGTCGCGTCCCCCGTGGACCAACGAAGTAGGTCTAACATGCTCCTATTTTCCTTTTTTTTTAATATGTTCCCACACATCAGAAGGCATAGTTGTCACAATAATACAATGTTTGAGGAGGCTCTTATTCTTTGTTTCATTTCATCTCTGTTCGAGAGTCTGAGATTCACCGTGTCAAGTGTGCTCCGACTCCTCTCCCCCTCCAATCAAAAAAGTTGGTAACCACGGCGGAAAGATTGTCTGTGATTTACTTTTTGTTGCCACGACAGGGGCATCACGATCATCAGGCTTCAGCTGAAGATTACTACTCAGAAATTCAGATAACTCACATAGTTCCCTTTGTCAAATCGGTGTTTTACATAGACCTTGGATAGAGAAAAAAAAAATGAGAGTACCTTGTTATTCAGCTTCAGGATGCCATGAAATTCAATGGTTTCCTTAATAGCCGCTATACAAAGTCTAAAGTTGAGACCGCAGGTAAGTTTTGACATTGCCCTTCGTAGAGGCTAGCCCATGATAGGGCCAACTACTCCCCTAATTTTTGGTCTCTAAGTCTGAGACTTGAGCACGAGGCAAGAAAATGGACTTGTCGATGCAGTCATATAGAGCCAATTACAGATGATATGCGTGTAGCCTTGACAGTGTTATTCAACAAGGTGAAAGCAAACGGGACGGGGACAATGACAGGAAGAGTCAATTTCTGACGCCCCTGGTCTCTCAACAAGTACTGTAGTAACCAGTAACCAGGAAAGAGTATATCAATGAAGCTCAAAAACAAAAAACAAAAAAACGCAACGAGGCGGCACTGAACTTAGGTTCCCTGATAGGCAGACCAGAGTAGTTCCGATCCGACTCGATCGTGCCCTGCTGCGTGGGCAAGTTCTTAGTCAATTTCTGCGTCCACCCTCGCGCCATCCGGTCCAACCTTCGAAAGCGCTCGGTGGGTGCATGTGCTGACTTGCTCATCAAGTTGTTCTGACGGCTCATGCGTTTGACCTGCTTGGTCGACGTTCCAGAAAATTTTATGATCTATCGTTGCGAGTTTGACCGAGCCGGACCGTACCAACTTGCCAGATGTTCAAAGTGAGCTCGCTAAAGTACAGGTATATTGGAGTTTTCGTTATCGGAAGCTCCACTTCGTTTTTGTTTCACAATTATTCAACGGATCGGTGCTGATAATAGCAGCGGTGTATAAGCATTTTGTTTGCGGCTGTATCATGAAAGAATTTTTTCCATATAAGGAACGCCCTATCATTAGGTAGAGAGATACAACTCCACTAGCAGTGACATGGCGCCCACAGGTGCGTAATCAGTGTTGGTGTGAGCGGCAACTGATTTTCTGGCGAATAAATCGACAGAAAAGCAGGCAACCGACGGACGGCCAGGCCGGCTGTGAGCCCACCGTTCATGTAAACAACTTCTTGCGCAAGTTCAAGAGTTGGAGAGGTGGTGGATCCTAACCGCTCCGTCGTCCTTTGCCGCCACGAGTAAAATATCTCGGCTTTGTAGGAAAACAAAGAAAAACAGCAACAATAGCACGAGCAGGGGAAAAGAATCTCAGTTCGTCGTTTGCATCACAGAATTCGACAGAAAATCTCGTGAGAAACTTTCCCGTGCTCCAAATTTCCCCCTGCAGGGGAGAAGCACGGGTGTCGCGTGACGGAGGATGCGACGGCGAGACGCCACCGATCTCTGAACTTGGCGCCGATATGGGGGGCTTATCCAAAACAGAAAGAGAGGCAGGAGTGACGCCGCCACACGCCAGAAACTGAAACAGAAGCAGAAAGTTGTTGTATTGCAGCGCAACAAACAATCATGAATCATCCATGGCGGATAAGCCAGATGATGCATGTATCTCCAAATGTCTCTGTTTCTCACTCATGTATTTACATCCAAAAGAAGCCTTAGGAGATGATGACGAAGTCGACTACCCATATACACACTGGACGGGCCAATTGGATCCAAAACTCCAGTCTCCCCACCGGCCGGTTTGAGCGGTGAATTATTATTGGGGGAATTTCTATTTTCTCCCCCGATTTCCTTCCTATGAACAGTATGTACTAGTATCTCGCTGCTATGGCATGTCGACACAGTTGGTTGGTTTGTTCACTGGCTGTTGTCGCCCGCGCGGTCCCCGGCGAAGGAGACGGTGGAGAGGCGGCTTGGCCGGGGCCGGAACGACCCGCTGGCGCGCCTCCGGTGAGGTGACTGCGGGGACGGCGTGAGAGCCCTGCGCGCCCACGTACGGCTCTCCACGGCGCCGCCGAGCCGCACCAGCGCGCTGCCCATGCGCTTCGCACCGCCCAGCCTGCACGTGCTTCCGCCGTTCGAAACAGGGGAAGGCGGGGAGGCCGGCCTGCTGTGGCCGTGGCCGGACGGCGCCTGCTGCTTGTGGAGGCTGCACCGGAACGAGCCAGGGTGGTTCGTTGGGGAGCACATGCAGGAGCGGCGGCTCCGGACGGCGGCGGACGGCGCCTTCGGCGACGAGACGCTGACGGTCTTGCCCGGCGAGCGCGCTGCGCCGGCGGCGGCGAGATTGACGCGTGTGGTGGAGGCGGAGTGGTAACTGGGGACGGACAGGACCGGCCCGCTGGGCCGACTAGCAGCCGCCGTCGCCATGTAAATTGCTAAGATGAGAACGCGCGAGCTAGCTGCTAGATTCGTCGAGGAAGCTTTGGTGTTGCTTCTGGGGACTTGTGTAAACTGAAGAACAGAGAGCGGTTTGGGGGCCATATATAGGAAGGTCAGGGGCAGGTTGGTAAATTCAGGTGGTGGGAGAGAGCTCGACTTTGAAGCGGTGGGCGGAGTGGAACCCGGTGCAGGATTCTGGTCAAGGTAGGTCCTCCAACTCCGGCCCGATACTTTTCTAGCTAGGATCCATGCTCACTGCATTTGAAAACATTTCACTCAAAATTCAAGTCACTTTCGTTGCCTTACAAACCAGCGCTGACTATGCGCTCTCTACGTAAATAAACAAACATCTTCAGTAGTCATGTTTTCATTCTTCTATAATCAATCGTAAAACGGAAAAAATCGCGGTAAACAAATACTAGTACGCATGCATGCTACGAACAGAAGCAGGTTTTGGAGTACGGTACCATGGAAAACCATGTCCTAGCATGGAAAATATGCATGGATATGTTTCGCACGTCGTGAGAAAAGATCTGGCGTGCATGTGCCGATTGTCTGAAATTCGGCAACGTACGCGCGCCAGCCTGATTCCGGTGTGCAGCCCACCGGTTATCCACCTCCATCCCCGTGTTCCGGTGCACACCGAAATGATGGGCCTAGGGAAGGCAGTTACTACCTTGGGACGTTCATAATTTAAAGGTTTACATCTAGGCAGGCAGAGAATGGTCAAGTTGGCACGAGTGTAGGACCTGAGTGACGTCACAGTGACACGGCAGCACGCACCAAACGGCAGCTACCAGACCGGCCGGCGCGATCGAGCCCATGCTATTGCGACCTGTCCATCCTCTACGTACGCTCCCGACCTGTGCTCGGCACCTATCGGCGTCAGTCTGCCCAACTGCCGAAGCTTTTCAGTTAGCCGAATGGTGTCCGTGCATGAATGCAGGCTTCGATGTACTCCGCGTGAAGCAAGGGATCCCGATGGTGGGTTCCCGGTGGTGGTGGCACGGTGCACTCGCTTTCGCGGCAAGAAGCCTCGCAGTCTCGCACGAGCGCGCCGTCATCCCGTCCGTCCGCGATACCATGCCCTGTCTGATTTTATCCATGTTTACTACTCCCTCTATCTCAAAATATGATGCGTATTTGTTTTGGTCAAAGTCAAACTTCACAAAGTTGAAACTACTATGCATAAAAATGTATAAACATCTAAGATATCAAATAAACATTGGTAGAATCACTATAACCTATACTTTTAGATTATATACATTTGGTGTGGTAAATATTGATATATTCTTCTATTTATTTGGTCAAACTTTTTATACTTTGACTTTTTCTAAAAACTATACGCAACATATTTTGGGATGGAGGGAGTACCGCTTCTCCTACACATCTGGGCTAAACTTTTTTATTCATTAGCGAAATATAACACGATTTTATCATTTCTAGAAATAATACACACCGTCGCATTCCCATACTGCGACCGGGACTAATCGCGGTTGGGCACTGCCACTAGACCTAATAATTGTAGTGCCCAACCGCGATTGGATCCAGTCGCCTCCGGTCTATGGATGGTTGTATCCAAGTGTCCATGAGCTCGTGCTCCTCCATTGAGAATTAGGACATCAAATCTAGGTTATTCAGATATTCATTTTTTTTTTAATTTGTGCAAATATTTTTATTTGAGAAATTAAATTGTCATCACCACCACGGGCTGGTCCTGACATTTCGGGGGCTCGGGACGAGACTAGAAGTCAGGCCCTCAATATAAACATCAAACTAATAGTCAAAATATGCACAAAGTCACCAATAATGTGTACCTTCCCCTAAACTAACTAATTTATTACTTTAAAAGTTTTCTAACGTTCATATATGCAAAGTTCCTAATGATGTTGCCTATATCGATCAAATCTAACATTATTTTTTGGGAAAATAAACACCAACATCGGTGAAAGATGTGAGTGCATCTACAAGTTAAATTTCAACAGTGAGGCAAGAAATTAAGTAATACGCCCTCAAACAAAGAAATCCATGTTTCTTATAACCCAGGACTAGATATGAGGATATTTGGGTGTGGTGTGTGTGGTATGAAGTGGGATGGGAGTGACATGAACCTCTCAGATATATATTAAATACCAGACTTGTGTAGGCCAGATTAAACAAGCAAAATAAAGTAACTTTTTAATTAATTAGATTGCACCAGAACACTGCAATCTCTTGTACTTGCTAGCACTGTTGGTATACAACAGAGCCATGCCCATCAGCCGATCCAATGTTGGAGTTGTGATTCAACACATCTAATAGTCATGTGGCACACATTAACTGCGCTGTGCTTTGATTTGGTTGTAATAACCTCAAATGGACACAACTTTTTTTTTTAGAAATGAGAGCTATGCCCTAGCCTCTGCATGGAAACGATACACACATCCGGTATATTAAAGAAGAGTTCAAGAATACAAAATCTGGCAACCGAACAACATGGACCTAGAAAGAAAACGCGAGGCCGTGTTCCTCACGACAGTAACTCCACCAGATAGCCACTAGCCCTATGTTACAAGACTAAAAAAACGAGTAAACAACTCCTAGGCTACGCATTCAAGAAGAAAACACCGCATGTGGACCGAGGGTGATGAGTCCAACACAGGGTTGAACTCCAATTTCGTATCCCTCAAGTTTGAGTGCACTACTTTCATCAAGGATATGACACAAACGCGAGCCTGAAGCAAATTCAATGAAACAACAACAGGTACCATATAGAATAGAATAGAAGGGGGCCATAAACAGGAGAGTCTTGACCAATTCGAAAGATCATGGCAGATTTCATTAGATGAAATATTCCTTCCGTTCCAGACCCGTCACTCAACAGCCAACGAGTTTGGCGAGAACAACAGAACAAGTTTGGTTGGCTAATCAATCCTGGAAGCAAACAGGAAGAATGCAGGAAGCAACTCACACCATTTAGCCATATTATGGAAACCATTTCCCACATTAACCATGCGGCCCTCTTGGGGCGCGCTAGCGCGCGTACTCTTCTTCTGCGAGACTCCATCCAAATCCACCACTTACTTGTTGGTTGGTGTTCCATTCTGTTATCTTAGACTATGCTGCCTTCTTCAATTCCATTCTTCGTCTCCCTAGTCAAAGTCTTCTTGCTGGCCCAACCCAACATGCATTTTAGAGTGCCGTGCCCTCTGAAAAAAAGCTTCGCCCTCACTTCACTGAACTTATTGGAAATGCCTAGGACAGAGTTCATTCACTTGCCCAGGATTCTTGATCCCTCTCAATCTCTCTTTCAATTCGAGGATCCAGAGAGGTGTTTTCATAGTCATCTCCGAATATTTTCGATTTCATTTTTCTATGATATGTCTTTCTATATGAAAATTGGTTTATGATACCTTCGCCAATGGACTTTGTAAACAATTTACAGCCCACAATATCTCATGGAATTTCTATAAAATTATGTCAAAGCAGTCAAGGACTCACCTGCTCAAACACTATCGGATCGGGTGAATTAGAGAATAGACAGAGGTCCGTTGGCATTTCAGCCTTTCTTCTCCTTTCAGGGCCTATCCGAAAGAGAATCCAGTACCTCTTGGTCCTGAATATCAGAATAGGACGAACGAACCGGACCCCGCGGATATCTTTGCTCAATATCCTTTTTTGTTAAGTAATGAGCCTATCCTCTATCTTCTCTTTTCTGTTTATATTTCAATATACCGAAACCTATATAAGACCCATCTCAACATGGGGATCCAATCCCCACTATATACTAAATCAATCCTGCACCGAGACAGCGACGGGTTCTCCACCCATATGGGGATGGAGCGACAGAAGTATGGAAATAGGATAAGGTAGCGGTCCTACCCAGCTAGTATCTGTTTAGTTGTCTTCTCTTATCAAACCTTCTTCCCAAGCTCAAAACCAGCTAACCGGATACCTTCCTCGAACATGGCCGAATCATGATCACTCCGAGCAAACCCTGCCTGGATAACCACTGTGCTGAACTTAAAAAACCGACGCTATCGGGGCTTGTTGAGACCATAGATCGCTTTGCGTAAAGGACAGACAAGAGAAGAAGTAAGAAGGGCAGGTTCTCTTTCATCCGTCTTTTCTAGGTGCGCATGCTTTTTTTTGTATAGAGCGGTAAGTTAGTGCTGTTCTAAGGAAGTGGTAGCTGTTCCAGTACACAAAGAAGGGAGATTTGTGTAACCCGAGCTCTTTGATCAAGACGGTGTGGCCAATCCTTTGAGATAAAAGTCATGTATTTTCGTGTCAAAGCACATTCTAAGTGGGCCGCATGGGTCGGCCCTTTCACCTCATTCTTTTCCGTTTCCACGCTCTGAAACCGGGTTCTTTCACTTCAATCTCTCTCATAATCAAGCTGAGATATGATGCTGTTTCATCCTAAAATTATGAGAAATCCCTTGTTGGCTGGGACGGACCCTTAGTATAAGATAAGTCAACAGGTTGTGTCAGTTTCTCAAAAGACATGGGCTCACCTTTCCTCTCTTCTTATATCAACTTCACATCCTAAACACCAAAAGGAAGGGATAAGTTTTATTACATCGCGTTCAGTTCGAGCTAGGCGGTGAAAAGTTTTATAAACAATAGCACGAACTCTCGTTCTTTTACCATCGATCATGCGAAAGAGCTTAGCTTCTAAATGGAAGAGGTGTAAACGCCCAGGAAAAGATCTCTAGTTAACAAAACCAATCCTAGACCTAGCAGATAAAGCGGGCTGAGCCTATAAGCGACCAGTCTTTTTTATTTGCTTGCTTTCTTAAGAAGTCATTGTATGGCTTGAAGCAGTCTCCAAGGCAGTGGTATCATCGGTTTTATGCTTATGTCAGCAGCCAGCTCGAGTACGGTCCGTGCGCCGTTTTTCTTCTCTACCATGACGAATCAATTGATTTTTTGTAGGCATCCCTCTTTCCTATGTCCTTCCCCCCTTTGCCCTTTCTAAAGTGGTTACTCCCGATCCGAAGCACCCCTTTTCCATTCATAGAGAGATCCAATCGTCAAAATCAATAAAAAGGCCATCATGGACCAAGATCCAAACAGATCAATCTTGTTAGGAGGTGTTATTTTTCCTCCTTTTGATAGTTCCATTCCAACTTGCTTCTTCTCACCTTCTCAATTCAAAACGGAAAATAGGCCTTTTTTATAGACCCTGAGAATAGCGGCGCTCCCTGGTATTGAATGGGTAGGTCTTTCCATGGTGAGAAACGTGGAACATTTGAGAAAATGTGCTGTGTCGTTGAGGGGAAGAGCGAGTCTTTCGAAGGCATCTTTCTGAAGGAAGAGTGTCCCCATAGACTGACTACTACAAGAAAGGGTACGAGGTATAGATAGAAATAGGGGTACTTACGAACCAAGGTAACTGATGCAAAAACGGACCACCCATACTCCTTGATAACTCCTTTTTTCCTGCCCAATCTAGCAACCCACGGAGCGGTAGACAACCGAGGCAACAAAGACTATGATTATCCTTTAGAATTGAACCCACCTTGTTTCCATGAAATCCATGTTTCTGGCACCTTGGCCCCCTCTACCTACGAAATTCTTGATTCTTGAATCGAAATCAATGAATCGGATTTGACCTTTGGGAGCGCTTTGGCGCGAGAAGTGATAGAAAAAAATCACATTGTAGGGATAATCAGGCTCGAACTGATGACTTCCACCACGTCAAGGTGACACTCTACCGCTGAGTTATATCCCTTCCCCGTCCCATCGAGAAAACGAGTATGGAAGCCCAGAGAATGAATATGGGAACCCAGAGAACGAATATAGGACTTTAGAGAAAGACTCAGAAGACGAATATGGGAGCGCAGAGAGCAAATATAGGACCCGAGAGGGCAAATATGGAACTCTAGAGGAAGACTCAAAAGACGAGTATGAGAAATGTGCTAGAGTAAATCCTTCGGGATTTCATCAAGTGTTTAGTCTACCGAAGATCAAGGTAGTTTATTTAAAGCGGATTTCTCCGTCGGTCCGAACCAAGGAATCCGTTAGAAATGTTTTGAAATGGATATTGTTCTCTCTTTGATCAGGGATTAGCAGGCAGGTCAAGGTAGTACGGTTAGGTCAAAATAACAAGGGACGGGGATCTTCCTCTCGAATAGCGTCTCCCTTGTCGTTCACTCGTTGCCTCGATCTCTCCTCCAGCTTAAAAAAGTTGTCTTCCCAGTAATGGGGAAGAGGATCAAGTTGGCCCTTGCGAATAACTTGATGCACTATCTCCCTTCAACCCTTTGAGCGAAATGTAGCAAAAGGAAGGAAAATCCATGGATCGAACCGCTGACATCCGCCACAGGGTAAACCACCGCCTCTCAGGCCTCCCCGACGGGTTCTACCATAGAGGCCAACGACGTCCCACACAGAAAGAAAGAGCGTGGAGCCCCGGCCCGACCTGTAAGTCCGCTAACGTCCCTCATAAATGCCTCTATTTCGAGCTTTATTTTCGGATAAGTTCCTTATCCCCTATGCCCTAAAGTTACTCTTTTTCAATTACGCTTGTAAAGTGCAGGCCCTAAGATGATCATCTCATGGCTATTGGGAACGAATCAAATCAGATGGTTCTATTTCTCAACCTTTCTGACTTGCTCCTCCGGAACCAAGGTCGAAAGGATTGAAAAAGTCAGTCATTCACAACCACTGATGAAGGATTCCTCGAAAAGTTAAGGATTAGTAGTTCTTTTTCGAAATCGGTTTGCTAACGGCAGATACTCGATTATAGGAAACCGGCAGGATACAGATATCTTTTCATAGAGCGGTAGACTCGAGCTGGTTAAAGAATGACCTAAATTTCCGGTTAACTGCTGACTTTCTTTGCTAGCTCACCCGAAACTCTGTCTTCAGCCGCTCTGCCGTCGGATCCGCTCCGCTGAGGTTTAGCTAGGGGCGAATGAGCCTTAAGTTCTAAAAAAATCTGAGCAGGAGGGCCCATTTGATCATTCCGACGGTACATCCCTTCCATGGGTAGCAAAAGTGGTGGGTTCAGGGCTACCAATTAGGGCATACAACAAGGCTTCCAGATTCCATTCACTGGACAGGAGAAGGGAGAAGTTCTACTGGCTTTAGCTTATCACTAAGTGTAGAGCAAGCATGCTTCCCATTATTTTCTCCAGGCCTGCTTTGGCTAAATCGACGGAGGCTTAGCTTATTATGTTTCGGGCGTTTAGCTAGCTCTTGCCTGGGAATCCATCAAATTAAAGGATAGGGAGGGCACTCTAGCCAGGTTGCTTCAATCACATTTTAGCTTGACGTTCTTCTCCTTCTTGGGGGTCGACTTGTAGTAGCAGGCATACAGGACGAGGCCGAACAGCGCACCGAGGCCATCGCATACGAGTATTGAACTGAATGTCTTTTGCATAACCAATTTCTGGTGCACTTGGGGAAGCCTCCGTAAACATGTGGTAGAATTGATTCAAGTAGGACTTTTCTCCTTCGGCTTGTCTTTGTCGGATTTGTTTTTCGTAAAAAAAAGCACGAGTCGGGTCGGCGGTTTCAGATTAAGATAGTTCAGTTCAATCATCATCTGACACCTTTCGGTGCCATTCCTTTTGTTTGAAACTGGCGTTTCTTTTTTTCAAATAATTCGATGCCCCTGCGAAAAACCGAGTAAAGAAAGAGGTAAGGGCCGGGTCAGAGGCGGAACAGACATTCAAAGCAACCGAACCATAGATCCTGCTTTTCTTTTTTTCAAATAATTCGATGCCCCTGCGAAAAACCGAGTAAAGAAAGAGGTAAGGGCCGGGTCAGAGGCGGAACAGACATTCAAAGCAACCGAACCATAGATCCTGCTTTGCAGGACAAGCATAACGAAAGTAAGCATTTGGCCAGACATTCAAATAAACCCTATATCTATAAATCCACCTTCTTTTTCATAAAATGGGTGGTTTGGTTGTTGATCCATTAATCAAATAAATTAGGTCGTAAACTCGCGATTTTCGCGAGAGAACCAAATCCAAGTTGGTGAAGATCATGATTTGGGCTGGCATAGTAGTTATTACCTTTGCAATTGCGGTTCGAATCTATCCGATCTTTATCTTTTTGCTCAAAGAATGAAGAAAAGCCCTTGTCGAAGCCCTTTATGATAAGCTTCCCTTCAGCATCCATACTCAGCTAGGAGGAAGGTGCCGGGGACACTATGAACACACATCACATGTACTTGGTTGACTTCACGTCCCGTCTCACAACCGGGTAAGAAAGATCAAATAAACAAACAGCTTGCTTGCCCAATCCCTATTGAGAGGATTTCTTGAGCAGATTTACCACAAATTCGAATAGTGCAATGAATGACCGAACCTGTGGCTTGTGCATCTTGTTGGTTTAATGCAAAAACACGTCCAAGCTTCATGAAGGAAGGGTCCAAGGACCTAAGCGACAACCTCTACGAAAAATGAAAACCTATATATACATAGTGGTATGTGTTCGCTGACACTAAATAGACTTGGCTCGGGGCAGAACTGAGTGGCTAGGCTAAGTTCCCTAGTCTTCTATTGGCCTACCCACCCCTACGACATGGAGGCGCTTACCCTTCTCCAACAAGCGTTCCACCAGGATCTGGAAACAGCAAACACAGGGATAATCCAGGAAGTAGCAAAGAATCTAGTATTCCACTATAGATAGGTCTGATAGATCAACATATCCATGAAGAAAAGGCTGACCCTATCCACCTCCTTTGCGGAATACCAGATCAAGAGATTGAATTCTCCATCCTTTCGAGTACTAAAATGCAAGAAATCTCGTCGTTGCTACTACTTCCCGAATTCCAGTTGGAGTGGGCAGGAGCGATGTGCTCCCCTGGGAGGGACGGAACTGGAAAGTCCTTCCCGTTCGGGGGAGGAAACGTACAAAGCCCGAAGAAGATGCGAATGCAGATACGATACCAGCAGACGCGCCCGGCACTGCTCTAGAATCGAGATATGGATAAGCCGGCACTGTTCTAGAATAGAGATAAGGGTGAATCACTGGTTCTATTCTCACCTGCCCTGCACCTGAGATAAAGAGACTTCTCTGTATCGAGCCGTCAACCTGACCTTTCCTTGGAAATATTCATAGGTTTCATCACAGCCGGATAAGTGTGGATGGCATTCATGATTCCTGGATCTTAGCATTCCATAGTCTAAATAGAGGATACCAGTTCTTGTTTTGGTCTGGCATCATCCCTGAAAAGAATTTCTAAGGCTAGTTCCTTTCCTGGTCGAGATCCTCCTATCCATTATGGCCTTGTTGTATCTTTCTTTCTTGTGGGTCAGGGTTGGTTCATTATCTTATCTGACCTTAGTTGCCTTAGTTGATAGGAAAGTAAAAACTGGTATCATTTTGAGCCATGTGGAAAGTAGCCTCGAATCTGGATTGGATATCCTCCTAGGTTTGTGTTCATAGCTTTCAGTGTCTAATAGGTCTAGCATAACTAATGTCATTTTAAGAGAAAGATGGCACTATGGATTGAAGGTAGCTTTTTCTCCATATGGGAAATCAAAACTTCATTTGATTGAGCGCTATAGGTTAAGTTGGTTGGTTACTGCTACTAACTCGCCGCCTCCCCACGTTAAGCTGGTACTTGTTGTTGCACCAGGCCAGTCCATGAAGATTCTCCCTTCTCTTACGTGAAATTCCCCTCTTTCGGTAAGCATCCAGTATCTCAGCAAATGAACATTTCTCACACAATTAGCATATAAGGAGAATAACGTAAAGCTAGTCAATGCGTTCATCACTTTCACTTTCCGTTAGACATGAAAGTCTTGGGGGTAGGTTCGCAGGCCTAAGTCAATGGAAATACAATGGTAAGAAAACAAATTAGATAGAAAAAGTAAATAAAATAGGGGCTTATGTTGGATTGGCACGACATAAATCCAAATACGAGTACATGCCCTTCTTCCTGTCGCTGGTGAGCTTCCTCAACGGCGTCTGCTGGACGTCCTATGCTCTCATCAAATTCGACCTCTACGTCACGGTCAGTAATATCTCCATCTTCAGGTTCCAACGGCTGAAATACAATAGAATCCTCCATTTAAGTGGTTCTCGCTTCTCCTTGTTCCTGCTCCTAACTCCTCCCCGGGAGCCATGTGGAAAGTAGCCTCGAATTTGGATTGGATATCCTCCTAGGTTTGTGTTCATAGCTTTCAGTGTCTAATAGGTCTAGGGCTAGGGTTTACTGCAACGGCTTCCCTAAATGCCGCCATCCGCCATTCCGCACGCTCTGTGACACTGAGGAATCGAATAAGCTGCTGATTGACTGAGGAAGCATTTGAAAAGAAAGGAAGGGTGATGCTTGTTAAACAAAGCTGCGTGTGGGGCCGCCACGTATAGCTGTAGTTTCTGCTGTAGCATCGGCCTGCCCGTTCAGAATTGCATAAAAGAACCATTCTTTTTATGAAAACTCTTGTTCCAACCTCACCTCAGGTCGAATGAATACGAAAGGGGGATCAATCAAATCAATAAGCCATGAATGAAGAAGTAGTGCGCATATTCGAGATTTTGAATCTCTTTCCGACCAGGCCAGGCCGAATCGGGCCACCACTTGGGATGGGAATGGCTCAGCCCACATGCATCATTTGATGAAAGCACTCCAGTCCAGTCGCCTCCGATCAGTGGCTTGTCAACCACCGGGTCTGTCTAAACAAAACGGAGTCTAGTTCTTTTGGTTACTTAAAGTCTCGCCCATTTGAGGTGAATCCTGTCCACCCCACGGGTTGGCGATTTAGGGGTTACTTTTATTTTCATTTTCCCCTTAAAAGATAGGCTTTGAAATAGGAGTCATGGAATAATGCTGAATTGAAATGTTTATTTCTATAGTATAAGAAAAACAAATCGAATCAAATTCATGGATTTACCACGACCTCGGTTGTGACTCCATAGAGAAAAATAAAAAATTAATATCTTCGAGACCATTGAAAAAGGGCATTGAACGAGAAACAAATCACTAGAATTGTACTTCTCCTACCGTTTGAGGGAAACCGATAACCTATCTTTTTCGGAAAAGGCTATTTACGTATCTCAACCGAAGAAATACATTGAAGTTAAGGAACAATTTCTGCCTTACTTAGGAATCTATAAAAGCTTTTGAAAGGTCAGAGTCAGTCTCCTCTTTCTTTTATTAGGTCGTTTAGCAGTTCCCCAACCAGCTTTCTCCCCGAGAAAGCCCGGGTGAGTTTGAGAGCAGTGTTTTTTCCAACGTTAATAGCATTCCGCGAGAAAAGTCATCTACTGATGTTGTCAGCGGAGTCCCTCGTCCATCCATGTATGAATAGCGGTATCCCCCATTTTGGACACGCGACATCAGCGGAAGCAAAGACAATATCTGTTGAGGGCGAGCCCCGGTCCCGAAGATACCTGATTCTCAGTATGTTATCGAAGCGTTAAAGCGACTCGAACTGGCATAGGCGATCGGATCAAACGAAATTAGCCTTTCTTCCATCAACAGGAATCGCTTTGGTTACGCAGTTCAGTTGGCGATAAAAGCCTTCCTAATCTGCGGGCCGGCCAGCCAACTCTTCAAATTCAGGAATAGGTTTTCTTGTCGGAACAGGAGGGTGGACATAGCGGATACCAAGATCGGACTCGAGGTATCCAAGACTCAGAAGAGCAGAGCCAGCCAAGCTAGCAGATATGGTTTGCCTTTACGGATCCGGTTTGAGAGATATAACTTGTTTAACATAGCTGGCCCGCCCGCAGAGGTACGTACGGCCTATCGCTGCTTTCAAACGAGCGGGTTTTCTCGAAAGCTTTTCCTGGACCAAGCCCGGATCAACAAGGGAATAGTCATTCCCAAAAGCAAGCGAAATCACTATTGAAGAGATTTCTAACTCGACCCCAGATAAACTACCCACCTCGCAGTGTCCCGCCCCCCCCCCCCCCCCCCCCGAATGATCGGTGCGGCGGTTAGGCATCCTTAGACGAAAGAGTGGTCTTTCAGGATTGGTCGTTGTGTGTCACCACCTCCCACCTATCCTACACATTCGATCAAGGCTATTAATTGAAAAGGCAGGGAAGGATATCTCGGAACTACAGCCGTCTACTACTATGGAATCCGAAAGAGGAGCCTACCGTTGACATGGTTTTGGAACAAATGGCTATAGCTTACAATCAAAGACTACTGGTTAGGTATGGTGGAACAGGGGCACAGAATGTGGAAGTGCTAGGGAACTTGTGATGCCAGCTATCTGTTTCTACTGCGTTGCGTTTTGAAGGCCCGATACAAAAGAAAGTGGCCTTCCTTATTAGTAGTGATGGAGACGTCAGGTCCGAGAAGGCCAGAAGAAGAAGAGAAGTGCGCCTTCCCGGTAAGGAAGAGGATAAAAAGGTGCTGTCATCTATCTCGACCTGTTTCCCGAGGCGTTGGAAATGAAGACCGGCTCAGAGAATCACTGGCGTGCTTTCTCTCCCCCATCGTTTCGCCAATAAAGAAGTCATCCTTGACTTGACAGTCTCCTTTCCTTTAACAAGTTCGTGAGCAGAGCTGATAAAGATGTAGTAACCCTAAGATGAAATTGCATGGAAGGGCTTGCCCTGCTAATATCAGCCTTGTTTGGAACGGAACAATAGATGCAATCCATTTCAGTGTATGTCACTAAGTTCACCATTGCAGTGGAGACGTCAGGCAATTGAGCGTTCCCTAGAGTTTGGTTCAAAGGCTAAGGACTCCCCGCCGCCTTCATAAGGGCAGCCTAGTCCAGAGTTTTCTACAAGCCGAGTAAAGTGTTCCTTTTGCCAATAACAACCATTGCTAAAAAGAAAAGGTTGTTTAGATGTATACATTATTTATTCCTTATTTAAAATTTTAAAATTGAAAAAAAAATTCATTTCTTTATTTTATTAATTTAGGATCCAGTAGTCTTTCTTTGATACATATCTTAATTTAATTCATATTATAGTATATCCCGATCACATCCTGAGGCAATAATAGAGCGAATAATTCAGAGCCACCACGAGCAGCGAAAGCACGCTCAGCCAATCCTCACTCGACGGCTCCGTCCTTGCTTAGGAAAAAGCCGCTTTTCCAGCAATATGTACATAGTAAAGAAGAAATGCAAGAGTTGGGTCATCTCTAGGAGCTGCTCTATTCTGAATTCGTAGCCTCACCCGACAAAAGATCAAGCTGAAAAGGAAAAGGGCATGGAGAGGCCAAAGTCATTTGTAATTAGGTGTGGCTGATGCAAGAAGACTGGCGAGCTGTCCATGGTGAGACTCGTTGTGATGCTACTGCAGGAGGCATCCTGGTGTAGTTGAGGGCGACGTCCGCTTTTATCCGCCCGCAACCCGGCCAACACAACATTAGGGCCGTCCCCCCCATTCTATGCTGACCCGGGCCGGGGCTCGCTTTTTGGGAAGCCCGTTCCCACCGCGCTCACAGCCCGGCTGGCCTGCCAGCGGTAGTGGGAATTCTCCCGTTCCCTGGTCAAAAAAGGGTTGGTTGGATGCGGGATCTACTCCACGAGGAGCGGTACGGACGTAGATGATATCATCACGACCCTCGATACGATAGATTCTACTCAAGGGGCTCGAGTATGAGCAGTTTTTTGGAATTGTCAATATATTCGAAAAGTATAACTAGATCCAAAGCAAAGAGTTTTTCCTATTTTTCTGGCGTTCTACTCGGTAGCACATACCGAGCCGCGGTGTTTGTATTTATATTGGGAGCATTGTGGCCCAGGCAATTACAATAGGAAGGAGTCCAACACGGCACCAAGTCGGTTTTATAACTGAACCGACTTGATTACAATTTGGTATGTCTAATACCCTCCCTTAATCACAACTTACTCAAGTTGAGATTATGTTTAAACTCCTCAAAATTTCGAACTGGCAATGGTTTAGTAAACCCATCAGCCGGTTGATCTCTAGAAGGAATAAAAACGAATTTCTAATTGCTTCCTTAGAACTCTTTCTCGAACAAAATGAAAATCTATCTCAATGTGCTTAGCTCGCGCATGAAAAAAAAGATTTGCTGATAGATATGTTACCCCTAAGTTGTCACACCATAAACAAGGTACTTGGTGCAGCTTAATCCCAAGCTCCTCTAGAAGGGATTGCACCCAAATAATTTCTGCTGTAGCATTAGCAAGGGATTTATATTCAGCTTCAGTACTTGATCTAGACATTGTTGCTTGTTTCTTGGCACTCCAAGATATGAGATTTGGACCAAGAAATACTGCAAATCCTCTTGTTGACCGTCTATCATCAAGACAGTCTGCCCAATCAGCATCAGAAAATGCACTTACCAACATAGAGTGAGACTTGTTAAAAGTCAATCCAACACTGATTGTTCCTTTGACATAACGTAGTATACGTTTAGCAGCAGTCCAATGAAGTGTAGTAGGAGCATGTAAATACTGGCAAACCTTGTTGACAGCATATGAGATATCAGGACGTGTAAGAGTCAAATATTGCAATGCTCTAACCATGCTGCGATAATGTGTACTGTCTTCAGGACCCAATAATGTACCTTCATGGGCTGTCACCTTTTCGGATGAGGATAATGGAGTTGGTGCGGGTTTTGCATGTGTCATATTGACACGTGCAAGCATATCTCGAGCATATTTTGCTTGATGTAGAACAAGACCATCAGCAGTGTATTGAACCTCCATGCCAAGAAAAAAATGTAGCTCTCCAAGATCTTTGAGAGCAAATTCTCTATTCAGTACACTAAGTAGAGTATCAGTGGCATCATTAGAAGAACTGGCAACAATAATGACATCAACATATATGAGCATGTGAATAGTAACATGGGGTTTATGATAGATAAATAAGGATGTATCCGATTTGGAGGCAATAAACCCAAGTTTAGTAAGCTGAGAGCTGAGACGTGAATACCATGCTTGAGGTGCTTGTTTTAATCCATAGAGTGCTTTGTCCAGTTTGCATATATGATCTGGTTTCTGTTTGTCCTCATACCCAGGTGGTTGACGCATATAGACCTCCTCTTCCAGAACACCATGTAAAAACGCATTCTTTACATCCAGCAGACGAAGACTCCATCCTCGTGTAACTAGACGTATAGTTGCAATTTTAACAACTGGACTGAACGTATCCTCATAATCGATGCCATACCTCTGTTTAAATCTCTTTGCCACCAACCTTGCTTTATAACGTACAATTGTGCCATCTGCTTTTCTTTTAATCCTGTATACCCAACGACAATCTATCACATTTGTTCCAGAACGTGCAGGAACTAAATGCCACGTGTTATTTTTCATGAGAGCCATATGTTCTTCATCCATAGCATGTTTCCAATCCTTGTGAGCAAGAGCATCTTTAAGATTTACTGGTTCTTCTGATGAGGCTGATAAACACCATCGAACCGTGCCGTCTTTGTAAATCCGTGGCTGAGAAATCCCGCAATCAGCGTGAGTTACAGCTTTAGATGCAGCAGGCGCACGGGAGACGTCACGGTGTGCGGGCGCAGAGGATCCGGTCGGCTGCGCAGCCGATACCAGCGGATCCGATCCTGTCGGGGCACCCGCAGCGGATCCGGTCGGGGCTGTGTGGCCTGCCGTGGAACTGGCTGTGGCGCGGAGGGGCGATGTAGAGGATCCTGTGCGGTGGGGCGGGTGGCCCGCGCGAGAGGCCAGGTGGCGTGGCGCGGAGCGCGCAGGAGAGCTGGTCGGGGGCGCTGCAGACGAGGCGGGCGGGCGATCCAAGATCGATTCCTGCGCGAGATTTTCCTGCGCCTGCTTGTGATCCGATGCAGATTCCGGCAGCGAATCTGCATCACTTTCCGCACTATTTTCGTCATCTTGTGACATAAAATCTTGATCACTATTTTGGCTCAAATTTTCATCATTTTGCATCAGATTTTCTCCTGTTTCCTGCATAGGCTGAAGAACATATCTTGACGGAATATTAGTCAATATGGAATCATTAGTGTGTTCGGCCCCATGCTCAAAAGAATGCAAAGAGGAATCAAGGAGTTGAATATCTTTGCGTAGTAAGGCTCCAGCATTGGGATGTAGATGCTCAAAAGGAAAAATGGACTCATCGAACACTAAATCACGAGAGATATAGACACGACCAGTTGACACATCAAGACACTTAACACCCTTATGAAGAGGGCTATATCCTAGAAAAACGCAACGTTTGGAGCGAAAAGCAAGTTTGCGTTTGTTATAGGGACGAAGATTTGGCCAACAAGCACAACCAAAAACTCGAAGAGAAGAATAATCTGGGTTGGTGTTAAGTAACCGATGAACTGGAGTATCATAATTTATGACTTTGCTAGGAAGCATGTTGATCAAATATGTTGCTGTAAGGAATGCTTCATCCCAAAATTTTAGAGGCACAGAGGAATTTGCTAGAAGAGCAAGACCAACTTCAACAATATGTCTATGTTTTCTTTCAGCGGAGCCATATTGCTGGTGAGCATGAGGGCAAGACACATGATGTGCAATCCCTTGGGTTTGGAAGAAAGAATTCAACTTCTCATACTCTCCTCCCCAATCTGATTGAATGGTGAGAATCTTGCTATCAAGTTTCCTTTCAACAAGTTTTTGGAAATTGATAAGCAGAGGGGATTCATACCATCTTCGGATGCACGTCGTCGCGTGGTCGGTGAGCTCGGTCATAGACGATTTCTCCGGCTCTCATCTAGGGAACGGGGAATGGCACCGACGCGAAAAACACGACAGCCGCGGGCGCGATCTAAAGTAATGGCGTCGCGCCGCAAACTTACGACAGTTTCCAGAGCCATACTGTCTCGTAGATTTGATCTCATCTACGATTAATCAGCTGGTATGAATTACAGACTGCGTTGTCTATGGTTGCTCCCTGTGGCGCCACGTAAATGCGGGCCAGTGCTATGCTTGGGAAAGTAACATGTTTGTTCCAATAGCTGGCCCCTTGGCTTGTGGGCCCTGGGACGACCGGCCCGCTCGTCGTCCCCCAAGGCTGGGCGAAATGAGTACTTATATACCACTAGTGGAAAATGGGGCATTAGTCCCGGTTGGTAAGGGCCTAATGCCCCGGCTGCCCAACTGGGTTCCTCAAACCCGGGCTAAAGGCCCCCCTTATGGCCCGGTTGGGTTACCAACCGGGGTAAAAGGCGCGCCCCACGTGGGCTCTGCACCGCGAGCAGGCCGGCCCTCTTTTACCCCGGTTGGTAACACCGACCGGGGCAAAAGGTTTTTTTTTACTAGCTATTTTCGTGTCCTTTGAGCTAGATTAGAAATTCTATATATTCCTATATGTTTTCCTGTTCTCTGCACTAAACATTTATATTAAGAAAGATGAAAAATTATCGCACAAAAACACAGATGAAAACGAACAATAACATAAATATATAGTCTGCCACGAATACAAATATTGTTCGACACAATGACATAATTAAACATAATTCGACAGAAAACTTAGTTCGACATAGTACGAAAATATAGAGCGACATAAGTGCGTAAGCATAGATCGACATAAACATATATACTACACATCGGCGTCGGAGGCAGCCTTGCCCTTGCCCTCGGCGTCGGAGCCAGCCTTGCTCGGGCTAGACTCGCCGGATTCAGACTAGGAGTCGGAGCTGCTCTTAGACGAGCTATCCTGGCAGCAAAGGGGGCGGACTAAGGTGCCGTCGAAGATTTTCACCTCCAGTACGTGGGCCTCCTCGTCCTTGTAGTACCTGAAAGTGAGCATGTTGCCCATATTTAGCTTTTGCATGCGCGCGAACTGCAGGACAACATGCACGGGCCCATTGTCACAACCCTCCAACCGGAGGGTGAAACTATAGGGCCCGCCCTGCGCCCGAGGAGGATCGCCGATATCTTCTCCGGAAGACGGAGCATATTCTCCTCTGGCTGGAGCACGTGGACGTAGAACTCCGGTAGCCGGAGACCGTCCTCCTCCTCCGCAGCCTCATCCTCCTCCTCCTCCTCTGCAGCAACAACGTCACGCCGTTTATGACGTGTTGACCCCTTGGCACCGCGCTTTTCCCCCCTTGCTGCGCTTGATGCCCCCCGTGCTCCGCGTCCGCGTCCGCGTCCACGTCCGCGAGTAGGAGGCGTCGCTTCCCCCTCCTTAATGACAATGGCGCCACCACCACGTGCATTCGATGCACGCGATCCACGTGGACGCCCAGGTCGACGTCCACCACGTACAGGGGTTTCTTTGACGGTGACGACGCCGCGCCCACCGCCGGTTACACGCGAACCACGGGGACGTCTCGCCATGGCTAAAAAATAGAAAATAGCATCGATTTCATCAGTTTGCAACAATTGCATATAATCTAATAAAAATATAGCTAATAGCATCCATTTCATCAAAATTGCTATAGATAAAAGCTTAATGGTACTAATATCGAAACAAGTCCGAAAAAAGAGTAACTATATGTTTCAGATCCTCATTTCAATTATAAATGCAACATTGATGAAATATTTAAACGTATGATAATACACACCAAGAGTTACATAGCTCGGGTTGAATTTATTTAACCCTAATACATCACGATGTAATAATATCATCACTTATACATATTCATTAAAATATCTCCCAAACTAATTAACTCCGGCCGGGTCCTAAGCCGCGGGGTGCTGAGTCGCGGGTGCTACGGGCCCATAGGTAAGGAACCCTCACAGGGTCATAGCTCACGTGATAAGAAACCCTCCGAATAATCGACCAACTGCTGCTATACTCCCTATCGAGCAACTACATGTAGCGACGGACGTGCTCGTCCTCCTCCCTGATACATTGTTGTACCACCTCCTCAGGGGCCGGCTCTCTCCGCACAGAGCGTGGCCCACGCGATGGCCACCAAAGAATATCCGGGTCGACCACGTCACCCGGATTTTTCACCAAGCCGCGTGCCCCGGTACGAAGGATCTCCCAGTGCCAGCCCGGCGGGGCCTAGTCTCAAACATCGCCCGACGGGTCCAACAGAGACATCCTCGCCAAGGAAAATAAACTAAAAACACATGCATGATATATGGACTAAGTAAATATTCCTAATTAAGTAAAAATTCACTAAGTAAAAATCCACTAATTATAAACAGTCACTAAGTAAATTTCTAAACTAAAATTCCTGTATTATAAAGTTCATCTAATGGTACTAAGAAAAACTTAATTCACTTGTCAACTAAACATTCACTAAGAAAAAACTAGCTAAGTCCAAAACCTAAATTTTTTCTAAGTCTCCAATACGTAAATTTTTTCTAAGTCTCCAAAACCTAAATTTTTTCTAAGTGTCCAATACCTAAATTTTTTCTAAGTGTGTTCAAGACCTAAATACCTAATACCTAATATTAATCTAACACTAAATACTAAATCTAACACAAATCAAACACAACTACTAATCTAACACTAATACTAAATCTAACACTAACTAATCTAACACTAATACTAATTAATCTAACACTAACGTGCATGCAGTGAGGAGGATGAGGGCGCGGAGGCGATCTCACCTGAGGAGTACGGCACAACTGCGAGGAGGAGGGCGGTGCGGACGTCCCTGAGGCGTGGGGACGGGCGGCGTCGAGGAGCAGCGGCGGCGGCGAGGATAACCGGCGTCGAAATCGGGCAGCCTGACGGCGTCGCTCTGGATTTCGGCGCCGAGGACTTAGCGAAAAGAACGAAACTGATCTGTGTTGCCCCGGGCGATTGCTCTGCCCCGGGGTTATATGGGCGGGAGACTTTTGTCCTGGTTGGTAACACGAACCGGGGCAAAAGGTCCAAAATTTCATTTTTTTTTTTGCCGCCAATTTTTTCGTTTCGAATATTTCAAATACTATTTAAAATACGTTTTTAAATACATTTAAAATCTTTTAGAATTTGGAGAAACTTTCAATATGAAAAGTGTTTAAAATTGCGTAAACATTTCAAATATATTTTCTATTTTATGAAATAATTATTCCAACTATTTAAACTAGTAACAATTTTTTTAATTTTAAACATTTTAAAAAACCTATTTTATGAATGGTTTACAATTTGGAGAAACTTTGTATATGAAAAGTGTTTAAAATTGCGTAAACATTTCAAATACATTTTTCGTTTTATAAAATAATTATTCTAACTATTTAAACTAGTAATAATGTTTGAAAATTCAAACATTACAAAAAAAACTAGTTTATGACTGGTTTAATCTGCAATGTTTGATACATTATTACAAAATAGTATAGCAATATTATATGAACCATGAAGGTTTAATGCGTTATCACCAACTATTGCCGCCATTGTTTACTCCTATGTCGTAGCCAAGGAGCATCTTCCTTATTTAACGCGATGCTTGGGTCAGTTTTCACTCTAAAGGGCAGAATTTCTTCAAATTTATCATAATCTTCTGACATGTCTGTCCTGTCATCTACTCCCAAAATGTTTCTTTTCCCTGAAAGAATTATGTGCCGCTTCGGCTCACCGCATGATGTACTAGAATTCTTATTTTTTTCTTTTCCTCGGTTGGTTTAGACATGTCTTTCACATAGAAAACTTGAGCCACATCTTTGGCTAGGACGAATGGTTCACTTCTGTATCCAAGATTGTTGAGATCCACTGTTGTCATTCCGTACCGCTGGTCTACCTTTACTCATGTCATCTTGACCCATTGGCACCGAAATAGAGGGACCTTAAAATTAGGTCCATAGTCAAGTTCCCATATATCCTCTATGTAACCGTAATATGTGTCCTTTGTCCCATTGTATCCGGTTGCATCGAAACGAATGCCAATATTCTGGTTGGTGCTCTTTTTATCTTGTGCGATCGTGTAAAATGTATTCCCATTTATATCATACCCTTGTAAAGTCAGTACAGTCGAAGATGGTGACCTCGCCAACAAGTAGAGCTCATCTCCAACAGTGTTGTTATTCATGAGTTCTGCCTGCAACCAGACGCCGAAACTATCGATGTGTTCATCATTAATCGAGGATTCAGACAGCCCCGAATTTTTGGACCGTATAATATTCTTGTTTTCCTGGATATAAGGAGCCACCAAGGTGGACATTTGTAGAACTGTGTAGTGTGCTTTAGTGAAAGAATGTCCGTCCATAAATATCTTTGCTTTCCTTCCGAGCGTGCCTTTTCCACTCATTCTTCCCTCATGTCGCGATTCGGGAACACCAATCGACTTAAGGTCTGGAAGAAAATCAACACAAAACTCAATTACCTCCTCTTTTCCATAACCATTGGAGATGCTTCCTTCTGGCCTAGCATGGTTGTGAACATATTTCTTTAAGACTCCCATGAACCTCTCAAAGGGGGGCATATTGTGTAGAAACACAGGACCAAGAATGGTAATCTCTTTGACTAGGTGGACTAGGAGGTGTGTCATAATATTGAAGAAGGATGGTGGGTACACCAACTCGAAGCTGACAAGACATTGGACCACATCTGTCTGTAACGCTGATAGACTTTCTGGATTGATTACCTTCTGAGAAATTGCATTGAGGAATGCGCATAACTTCACAATGGGTAGTCGAATATTTTCTGATAGAATCCCCCTCAACTCAATCGGAAGCAATTGTGACATCAACACGTGGCAGTCATGAGACTTCAGGTTTTGGAATTTTTTCTCCGCCACATTTATTATTCCCTTTATATTCGACGAGAAGCCAGACGGGACCTTGATACTATTTAGTTCTTCAAAAAAGATTTTCTTCTCTTCCTTGGTAAGATCGTAGCTGGCAGGACCACCTTGAAACCGCTCAGAATTCTTGCCGTCTCGTCCTTTCGTGTGTTGTTGGTCCTGCCATGCTTCAGATGTATCTTTTGACTTCCCATACAAGCCAAAGAAGCCTAGCAGATTCACGTAGAGATTCTTCGTCAGGTGCATCACGTCGATCGCAGAGCGGACATTTAGGATTTTCCAATAGGGTAGTTCCCAAAATATAGATTGCTTCTTCCACATGGGTGCGTGTCCTTCAACCTCATTCGGAACAACTTTTCTGTCCGGACCCTTTCCAAATATTATTTTCAAATCCTTCACCATATCAAATACATCATCACCAGAACGAAGGATAGGCGTCTCCCGAGTATCTGCCTCACCATTGATATGTTTGCCAGCTTTTCTTAAGGGATGTTTGCACGGAAGAAAACGACGATACCCGAGGTACACAACCTTCTTACATTTATCCAGATATACACTTTCCGTGTCATCTAAACACTGTGTGCATGCATTGTATCCCTTGTTTCTATGTCCAGAAATGTTACTAAGAGCAGTCCAATCGTTGATGGTTACGAACAACAGCGCTCGTAGGTTAAATTCTTTTTGTACGTGCTCGTCCCACATAGGTACACCTTCTTCACACCACAACTGTAAAAGTTCATCGACTAATGGCCTTAGGTACACATCAATGTCGTTGCCCGGTTGTCTCGGGCCTTGGATCAGCACTGGCATCATAATGAACTTCCTCTTTACGCACAAACAAGGAGGAAGGTTATAGATACATAGAGTTACAGGCCAGGTGCTCACTAAATGGATTAAATCCATCTGTACTTAGACCAAACCATAAGTTCCTTGCCTCACCTGTAAAGTGCGGGAACTTTCTCTCGATTTTTCTCCACTGCGACCCATCAGCGGGGTGTCTCAACATCTCATCTTTCTTACGATCTTCCATGTGCCATCGCAAAAGTTTTTCATTCTCTTTGTTTCTGAAAAAACGTTTCAACCGTGGTATTATAGGAGCATACCACATCACCTTTGCAGGAACCATCTTCCTGGATCGCTCACCCTCAACATCGCTAGGGTCGTCTGACCTGATCTTATACCGCAATGCAGTGCATACCGGGCATTGTTCCAAATTCTCGTAATTCCCATCGCGGTAGAGGATGTAGTCATTAATGCAGTCATGTATTTTCTCCACGTCTAATCCTAGGGGGCATACAAGCTTCTTTGCTTGGTATGTACTGTCGGGCAATTCATTATTTTTAGGAAGCTGCTTCTTCACTATTTGCAGCAACTTTGTAAATCCGCTGTCAGTCACACCCTTCTCGGCCTTCCATTGGAGCAATTCCAGTGTGCTGCCCAGCTTTTTCTGCCCGTCTTCGCAAGTTGGATACAACAATGTTTTGTGATCTTTTAACATCTGGTCGAACTTCACCCTCACCTTTTCAATATCGCTTTCTGTCTTTGCATCCGTAATAGGCTGACCAAGATCATCGATGGGCTCATCTGGTGCCTGCAACTCTGATTCCACTTCATTTTTATCTTCCATTCCAGTACCGGCACCGTATTCAGGGAACATGTCATGATAGTTGTCATCATTCTCTTCTTCTTCGTTGTCTTCCATCATAACCCCTCTTTCTCTGTGCTTGGTCCAACAATTATAGCCGGGCATGAAACCGGATTGAAACAGGTGGAAGTGGATGACTCTGTGAGAAGAGTGTTCCTTCTGATTCCGACATACAGTACATGGAAAACAGATAAACTTATTACGCTTGTTTTCCTGGGCCACCTCGAGAAAATAACCCACGCCTTTCATGAACTCGGCAGAGCGTCGGTCAGCGTACATCCATTGCCGGTTCATCTGCATTATATGATTATTAATTAAGAACTGTTACAGAACACCATGAATAGAGAAATGACCAATGTTACATCGACAGATGAAAGGTTAAAGTTGGTACCTCGACCGAGGAGGAAAGAAGGACGAGAAAGCTTATTTAATTAAGTGTGACTCGGACAAAATAAATCGTGCTTGTTTTCTGCGAGCTGAGATGACGTTATCTCCCGAGAATTTCATCAAACACCTCTTGTGCATAGGAGGGAAAAAAAGTAAGCACATACCACACAACTAGAAATATGTCCTCCAAAGTGAGTGGCATGAGAAGAAGAGAGGGCTGACAGCGTATATATATAGTGGAGGTGTCACTTGCCCCGGTCGGTGGCTCCAACCGGGGCAAAAGACCCCCACACCACGAGGCTGAACGGGCTCTGCTCGTCGACGACATTTAGCCCCGGTTAGAGCCACCAACCGGGGCAACTGACCCCCCCCCCCACCACGCGCCCTGCTCGCCCCGGCCCCACCTCTCCAGTCTTTTACACCTGGTGGTGGCCGAGCCGGACAAAAGGGGTGGTCGCGGGTGAGCAAAAGCCCTGTTTTCCACTAGTGTACATTGGATAAAACCATACACATTAGAGATGAGCATGTGAGATAATCAACATAGAATATACCACAACATTATCGTAATCATTTACTAGTATAATATACAATATTTCATTTCCATGTAGACAAAATACCCATGTTGTCACTCAAACCAACTTGCAACATCTATTTTCTCAAAGGTTCAGTTTATACTCTAGAAGTTTGTTTAACATTTACTTGCCAAACAGTACACTAGAGCCACGACTAAGATAATTTTCGAATGTACACTTTAGAGTTCCCTGTCCTGATATTTAAGGATATTGAAGTATATACACTAACACACATCACATTTAGTATATACACTATAATGTATGGAATTGTTAAAAAAATAGTTCAACGCAAACTTTATCACAACATACAATATAAATTTATGACCGATAAACTTTAAATTTATATACAATGCATTGCAACCGTGCAATAAAGAAAAATATAAGTAATTATTTCAAAAATTGTTATTTGGTTAATTATGATATCTAGGTCATAAAAATCACACTCCTTAATGCAATAAATGATAGACTAAGTATAATATAAGTATAAAAGTTTAGCATAAAATATAATTATTTCTATTAATTTTCCTCGAGCTTAAGCTGTGAAATGTCCTTTGTGCCGAGCAAATCATCGCAAAGGAGGAATTGAATGAGTTGGCCAAAAAAGTTTTCGCCGAATGAAACGTCGGCGAGAAAGACAGCTCAAAGCCGACGGATGGGTTCAAAGCTTCAGAAAACAAGAAGAAAGTTATCCTCGATTCGAAAGATCCGAGAAAGTACGTTATCGGCGGCGACAGAATGACAGACAAACTAGAAAGCGCGCTCATCAAGTTTCCCCGTGAGAACAACGTTATTTTTGTGGGCTCGGCTGATATGCCTGGTGTACCCCGAGAACTTACTGAGCACAAACTCAAAGTAAAATAGGATAAAAATCATTCAAACAGTGATTTTGACGTTTTTACGAACCAAGACATAAGACCATAGGCAAAGAGATTATCCGGCTTTTAGCTGCAACTTTATTCGGAAAGTGATTCACACCGATTGAGCTCCCGAAGAAAGATAGTATAATATTTAGGATGTGTATAGATTACACCGATCTTAACAAATTGTGTTTAAAGGATCGTTTTTCCTTACCGCGTTGATCAAATAATAGATGACACTGCCGGCTCAGAGCTTTTATGATTTTTTTATGCTTATTCCTGTTATCGTCAAATACACATGAAGGAGGAAGATAGAATAAAAATCCCATTCATAACCCTTACGATACATACTACTACATAATCATGTCTTTTGGTTTGAAAAATGCCGGATATACCTATCGGCGTTGCATGCAAAAATGCTTGCATGAGCAAATAGGTAGAATGGCGGCGCATCCGGCCGTGGCGGCGCTCGCGGTGCTGATCTCGGGGCCCAACCAAAGGCCAAGGGTTCTTGCCGCACAAAGGGAAGGGGACTCGAAAAGCCATGGGCTTCCAGGTCGCCGGCGTCGTGCCATCCCCGTGCGGGAGTTCCTCATCCTCGACGACGCCCTCGACATCCTCAACGCTACCCTCGGCCCCGACCGGTGCGGGGGATCTCCTCTTCTCCGCCTCGAGGGTCTCCTGCGGATGGGTCGCGCCACCGCACGAGGACCACGGCCATGGCGCTCGAGCTCGCGCTCTCCTACATCGGGGTCGTGCCCCCGCCTCCGGCCAGTGCGGTGCCCAGTGCCGCTCCGGCCATGGCGCTCGAGCTCGAGCTCTCCGACTCGTGCTGCTGCTCCTTGAGCGCCTCCACGGCCGCCATGCGCGTCGCCACCATGAGGCGGCGCTGTGCAAAGCCCCGGCTGATCCTTGAGCGCCTCCACGGCTGCGCTCCATCGCGTGCTCACGCCATCCCTCGTCGTGCTCGGCGCGCCCGCAGGCTGTTTGTCGAAATGACACAACAAGAGATGAAGGAGAGAAGCTTTGGGTGGGGCTATGAGTGGGAAGAGCCTCTCCCCAATACACGAAACTCATCCGGACCAGCCCCCAAAGGCCATCCGAAGGTGTAATCCGGACACCGAATGGGAAGGACGTGTGGAGATGCTCTCAAAGAAAGCATAATTGATGGGTGGCCAACATTTTTTATAAATGCGGGACGAAATGTTCTTGCATGTGAGAGTGAGCCCGTACCGGGGACATGCCAGTGCATAACACAGAGAAGTCAACGTCCAATTCCCCGATCTCCCAGCAGGATCTAATCATCAAAACACAGATGGAACAACAACAACAAAAAACGTAATAATTCATGACAATCGAATCTTTTTCTTCCCGCTTTGTGCGGTGTGATTGCCCGGAGGACCACGACAGCACATATGGCGCGCTTGCTTGCTTGCTGCGCCGCCGGTTCAGCTGGTACGCTGCCTCGGGCACAGGCCATTGACCCGCGACTTTGGCGACCTTTTTCCTCCCAGCTCGGAAAACGTAGACATGTCGCACGGTGAAGTGTCACACCGTTTACGTACTCCGGAGTTAGGACGGATCAGAATAAGTCAAGCCGGTCGAATAAGGCCTCCTTTGATTCATAGGATTTCCTAAGGAATTTGGTAAGATTTGGATCCGTTGAAAATTTTCCTTCCGGAGACGTTTGATTCACAAGATTGTAACCCGTAAGAATTTTTCCCATATGAATTCCAATAGTATATTTTCACTGGAAAACTAACATGAGGTTGGACCTCATGGAAAAATCCTGCATCTTATTCCTGTACCCATAGGATTACATTGGACATGGAACGTTAATCCTACAAAATTCTTATTCCTCTAGTTTTCATACCCTATGAATCAAAGGAGGCCTAATTGATTGTGTACGGACATGATCGTGCCCTGGTGCCTGGGCAAGCTGGTGATTTATTCCTGCTGCTCGTGTCGTGGCAGGAAAGAAGCATGCTAGCTTGCTCGGCTTATCGGTCGCGCTCGCGTCCTACCTGGACCAACGGAGAGTAACACTGGATAAACGCAGCAATGTGGCACTGAACTTCAGGTACCGTGCTTGCTGGCCAGATCAAAATAACCTCTTCAGTCCTAGTGTGCACTGACTCGATCGATCCTGCCCTGGTGCGTGGGCAAGTTCGGACGTGGCGACAGAGTCCAGGCTCCCTGAAAAGTCCATATCTGCGTCGGCCCAGTCGAACCTTCGAAACTCGAAAGTGCTCGGTAGGTGTTGGCGTCGCCAACGCCAGGCATGCAGGTGTGCCGATCAAGTTGTTCTGACGGGTCTTGTGTTTTAACTTTTGACGACCTGCTTAGGCGTCGTCGATCGCTGACGTTCCAGAAATTTTCATTAGGAGAGCTCGTTGCGAATTGGACGAGTCCTTTGTTGCAGCACGTAGTAGCCCTTCAGATATTCAACGTGGTCGCTAAACTGCAGTATTATTCTACGTACTACTATTAGTGATTGACTTCCACTTTGTTTTTCGGTTAGCAATTATTCAACGGACCGGCGTATGTGCATGATAATACAGGTGCCGGCGTTCAACAGAAGATGGTTGGCACTGAATCATTTGGGACCTTTTGTTTGCGCCTGTACTATGACCAGTTCAGCATTTGTTAAGCAAGGAAAACCGTCCGTGGTATTTGGTAGAGAGATACTCCACTAGAAGTGACATGGCGCCAACATGTGCTCAGTTGGTGCGAGCGGCAACTGGTTTCTGGCGAGGAAACAGAATTAAGCTCTAACAAGAAGCAGACGACGGACGGACAGGCCAGGGGCGCGTTTGCCGGTTTACGCACCGTTCCTCCCAACATCTTCTTGCGCAAGTTCAAGAGTTGGAGGGGGAAAACCCAGCCGCTCTGCCATACTTTGCGCCAACAGTTAAAAATATCACAGCACTAAAAGAAAAACAAAGGGTAAAAATATCACGAGCATGAAGAGAAAACAAATTCCTCTGTTTAAGTCATCACTTGCATCACGAAAAAATACAGGGAATTCGTCGGAACCCGGGAAATTCTCCCGTGTTTTCCTTGCTAGTTGCTGGCCTTGTCCGTCCAGCTGAGAGGACACACGGGTGTCGCGTGTCACAGGAGCGGGACATCGCCACACTCGAGAAACTGAAACAGAAGAAACCAATCATCTATCCATGGTGGATAGGATAAGCCATGTATGTGCCGATATGTCACCATTTAGTCATTTATGCTATATCCAAAACCAAAGGGCCTCATACACATCGGGAGAGGATGACAACGAACTCTGCTGTCTATTTACACGGCCGGTCCGACTTGGATCTAAAACTCCAGTCACGTCAGCGGACGGAAATATCCTCCCGGGGAATTATTCGGGAACTTGTCCCCAATTCGTTTCCTATGTACGTACAGTATGTACTACTAGTAGTATATCTCGCTATGGCATGTCGACGGGGTTGGTTGGTTTGTTTGTTCACGGCGGTTGTCGCCGGCGCGGTCCCCGGCGGAGCGGCGGCTGGGCCGTGGCTGGAACCCGCCGGCGGCGCGCCTCCGGTGCGGATTCGTCCGAAATTCGGCAACGCCAATCTGATTAATTCCTGTGTGCAGCCTACCAGGGTGTGGACCTCCATCCCCATGTCCCCGTCAGTTAACCGCTTTCACACACTGAAAGGATCGACCCTGGGAATGCAGTTATCTGGGGATGTTCATTTGCAGATAGGCAGGCAGGTGATGAGTATGGTCAAGTTGGCACGGGTAGGACCTGACGCGACACGCCAAGATTCAGATCCTCTACAGTACTGTACGTACAGTTACTGTTAATGACAGGTGGGTCCCGGTCCCGCATGCAAGTGACCATACAGTATGTACAGTTAGGCTTAGTTTGGCAGTGAAGTATTTATAAAAATAAAGTATTCGAAAACTAAAGTATTCTTATGCCGAGCAAACCAATACTTCAGTTTTGGAAAAAGTGGTCCAAGCCTCTTTTTCACATACTTCAAAAATAGTGTAGTTTTCCTCAGAACTGAAGTATATAAAACGTAGTTTTTGCTAGAACCAAACAACTCAAAGTATTCAATACTTTAGTATTTCTGAAAAATGAAGTATTCTTGGAATACTTCAAAAATATTGAGTTCCCAAACGGGGCCTTACTGTAGAGGATCCCTTCATTCCGTCGCGTGAAACGTGGCCGACCTCTCCTCGGCACCCATCGCCGTCAGTCGCAAAATGGCCTTTGTCCATCGTTCTGCCCAACCGCCGAAGCTTTTCAGTTAGCCGAATGGTGGCTATGCATGAATTTAGGCTTTGATGTGTTTGCGGAGTACTCTGTAGTCTGTACGCGTGAAGCAAGGCATCCGTGGAGCCGACGATGGTGGGTTCCCCGGTGGTGGTGCCACGGTGCGCTCGCTTTCGGCAACAAGCCTTTCGGCAACAAGTGCCGCTGCTCCTCCGCATCTGCTAGATTCTGGTCAGTCGACGTACCCGACGTGGCGGTCTCTTTCGCGGCCTATCGGTTTCTCTCTCGCTTTCCCTCTTTGGTTGGGATTCTTATCATTGTGTTCTTCGTTCTCTTTTTCTCTCTGAACGGCAGAAGATATGTGGATCGACAAAGGCACCCTTGGAACCTGCTTTAGTTCAAGAATGAATCAAGTCTCGCGAGAATATTAGTACATCCTAAATTACAGCACTGTGCTCCATTGACCACATGCATATACTCAAGTGCAGATACAGTGCTCCGGTTTCTTAAATCTTAATCTATTAGCGCAGATCAAGCGCTAGCAGCATCGCTGTTCAGGTCACAGCAAGCAGACAAACAGCAGGTTAAAATCCACGGTACCCATTATTTTTTAATAAATATACACCCTCTATGGCTTCGCAATTGTTCAAAATTATCCCTACCTGAATCCAATTGCTGAAAATATCTTCGTGAAGTAATGGGGAAGTGACATGCGGCACATTACCCCACCGATGGTGGAAAGCACTTTCCGCGAAGAGATATGGCTGGAAGTGACATTCCGTGCCCTCATTTGGTGGAAAGTGGCTTCGTCTAAGACTATCCGTCGTCTATATTAGAAGTTTTAATAACATTATTTGACGAAATAGTGCACTAGAAAATAGATGAGATATTTTCGAATGTATGCTTTAGAGTTTCCTATCATGATATTTAAGATTATTCAAGTATATACATTAATACACATCACATACAAATATACACACCATACTTATTTAATTGTAAAAAGATTGTTCAAGAATACTTTTATAACAACAATTTACATCCGTTAACTTTATAGTTATGTACATTATAACCGTACAATAAAGAACAATATAAGTAATGATCTAAATATTTTTTGTATGGTTAACTATGCAATCCAAGTGATAAAAAACACAATCGTTACTACAATAAATGATAATAATAAGTATAATGCAAGTATAAAAAATTAGTATACAATATAATTATTTATATTAACTTTCTTAAGCCCAAAATCTGTTTAGACCGGCTCCAACGGATAGGGTCACCTTACCTCTTTCTGCCACATATTTGGAGGGTGTGTGAGGCACAATGGCCGGCCTGTTAGGACAACTCATTATGGCACGGTTTGCAGCGATTGGAGATCCTTACACCTTCTTTGATTTCGAAACTTCTCACATGCCTGCCATTAACTAGCTTCAATAAAAATTCAACACATTTGTCAGTTTAGCTGTTGTATATATTTTGTGCATCGCATTTTACCAAGACTACTATGTCTATAGTTGTAAATTATTTGGTTGAGGTGCACATATGGTTGTGTTTTGATTGGCTTTAGAAAAATATGATTGAAGTTCGTAAAAGAATAAGCGGCTGCACATATTTTTTCTCATAAATTTCATTAATACAGACACACATTAGAGTTCGGTAACACTTAACTAAGTTGCTAAACATCTCAAGTTATCAATCCCAACCACCCTGGGCAGGCAATTGTTACCTCTAACAAGACTTTTTGTCCTTCATTATAAATAAAGCAACCAGCACAAACGAGTTCATACAACAAGAACACACACAACACAAATGTATAACTAGAGAGTAACCTGGTTGGAGCAATAATACAAGTAAGCCCAAATAAAAAAAAGGTGAGAAATGAGATTGGGAAGAGGAGAATCCCCACTAAGAGATGGAGGTCAGCTCGACTCTTTGAGATCTGCTCAGATCCGGGAATTCTGGTGATTTGGGAAGTCGAAAATGGGCAATAGAACATCGGCATCCGTCGCACATTTGGTCCGGTGGAGACCCATAAATGGGAAGTGTTACGCTTCGCTCCCTCGCAGGCTGGGCAGGCGTTAGATGACTCCCTGAATGTGCTCGCATGGTCTATTTCAATCTCAGGGAGTTTTACTGTTGGTTCTGCCTACCTGGGTCCTTTTTAGGGGGGCCTATGGTATCTTGGGCCTCCATGTTTGGAAGGCGCCGAGGTCATTGAAGATTAACATCTTCACGTGTCAACTGTTACGCGACCACCTCCATGGGACCATGTGATGAGGCATGCTCTCTGTGTGCGGTCCCAGAGACGGGGACCCACATACTTTTTTCTTGCCCCGCAACTAGTTTCCTTTGGAGCTTCGTAGCAGAGGCGCAATGGCCTGAGTGGCAGGCTCTAGACCTTGGCAAGTTCCTGAAAGTGCAGACTAATCGGAACGGGAGGAGGAGGCATCTTTTCTAGTTAATATTCAGCGCAATGACATGTACTTTGTGGACTATTCGTAACCAGATGGTTTTATTTTGAGACGGTCCTCTAACTCTGTGTTTAAATTCTTGGCATTATTGCAGCAGGACATCCTCTCTGTAGACAACAGGGCGAGGAGCGGCTGGATGGCGTGATTCAGGACCTCGTGACAGCGGCTCGCCGACTCTATGCCACCTCCAACCATTGAGATGTACTACGTCCAAAGTTGTATCGCTTTACCTTTGTTGGTTTTCTTTGGGCTTTTTTGTGTTGTGGCCCCCAGTGGACCTTTTTATTTGTGTTGGTGTGAACTATCTGTATGATTGTGCATTGCTCTATTTATAAAGCGGGGCATGATACGTCATAAACATATCCCTAATTTATGATGCTCCATGATGATATTATACCAATTGCTCCATGTTTTCTCCCTTCTTTATGTAAATTTTATCGATGTTCCGGACTAACCTATTGACAAGATGCCACAGAGCCAGTTCCCTGTTTTCTGCTGTTTTTAGTTTCAGAAAAGTTGTTCTGGATATATTCTCGGAATTGGAAAGTTCAAAGCCCGGAAGTCCTATTTTCCCCAGAAGCATCCAGAAGACCGAAGAGGAGAAGAAGAGGGGCATCAGGGGGCCCACACCATGGGGTGGCGTCCCCCTTGGCCGCGCTAGGGGTGGTGTGGGGCCCTTGGACCTCCACCGCCTCTGTCCTTTTGTCTATTTAATCCCCCCGGATGGAAAACCCTAAGCACCTGATCAAAATCCCCGAAAAAGTTCCGCAGCCGCCGTCACCGTCAACCCGAGATCGGGGGGGGGGGGGGGGGTTCTGGAGCTGTTTTCCGGCACCCTGCCGGAGAGGAAATCATAACCGGAGGCTTCTACATCACCGTGCCTGCCTCCGGAGTGATGTGTGAGTAGTTCATCCTTGGACTACGGGTTCATAGTTGTAGCTAGATGGTTGTCTTCTCCTCATATGCCTCCATGTTTAGATCTCGTGAGCTGTCTATCATGATCGAGATTGATCTTATATAATTCTATATGTTGTGTTTGCTGAGATCCGATGAATATTGAACTTATGCCAAGTTGATTATAGTCTTTATTGCATATGTTATTTATGATCTTGCATGCTTTGCGTTGCTAGTGGTTGCTCTGGCCAAATAGTTGGTAGTGACTCCAAGAGGGAGTATTTATGCTTGATAGTGGGTTCATGCCTCCTCATTGCCTTGCTCAAGTGACAGAAACTTGAAGGGGGAGGATGTGTTGTTGCCATTAGGGAGAAAACAGCGGTGTGAGTGCCCGCGTGCATAATCATTGCTTACATAACACAGTTTGTTTAATGCAATTATCTGTTACTTGCAACTTAATACCTAAGGGGGTTCGGATGATAACCCGAGGGTGGATTATTAGTCATAGATGCAGATGGATGTCGATCTATGTATCTTGTTGTAATGCCTGCACTAAATATCATATTAATCATCATGTCATATTGTGCACTACGGAGCAACCTCTATTTGTCAATTGGACAGATGTAATTTGTTCACCCAGCATGCTATCTTTTATGGGGAGACACCACTAGTGAAACTATGAACCCCGGTCCATTTTGCACACTGTTAAACAAACCACAACAATTTCCTGCTTTCTTTACTTAGTGCAAGCATACACTGTTTTCCACACTATACGTCTAATCTTTGTTTTCAGCAAGACCAGTGAGATTGACAACCTCACTGTACCGTTGGGGCAAAGTATTTTGGTTGTGTTGTGTCAGGTTCCACATTGTTGCTGACACCGGTGAAGCGCCAGCACCACCGTCAGTGGCATCAACCTTCCAAAGATTCTCTTTCTCCTACTGGATTGATAACCCTGGTTCTTAACTAAGGGGAAAACTCCTACCACTGTTCTCATCACACCCTCCTCTTGGGGTATCCCAACGCAAGCATCAAGGATTTTTCTGGTGCCGTTGCCGGGGAATCTCAAAGTCATCAAGAAGCAACCACTCCCTCGTCAACTCTAGCACCAGGATTTTTCTGGCGCCGTTGCCGGGGAGAAAGAAGTCTTCTGGGAAGGGGAGTCTCTCACTCTCAACCTCTTTATTTTGTTTATTGTCTTGTTTTTATTTTTGTCTTGTTTTGCTTCTTTATATCGAAAATGCCAAAAAATTAGTTCTTATTCTAGTTGTTATTTTTTCTTTATCATGCTTGCTATCAATGTTTGATGTCTCTAAAACTAGATCTTATAGGAAAAGCGGGTTCACAGATGAACAACGAAAACATTATAAGGAACACCGCTTGTCATAAAAAGGAATACACTTGTGGGAGCAAATTAATAAATTGCATGACTATGCCATAAACTTGTGCTCTACTTATAATGTTACTTATTGCTTTGATAAATCTTGCTGCTGCAGGAGGTATAAACAGCTCCCTTTTCAATGTGAGTGTAATGATGATGTTACCATATCTCTTATGTTAAGGGAAATTATGAATTGTATGATGTGAAACAAATTGAAGAATTTATTGCTTGGAAGGGTGCATTCGAAATTGCTTATTTACTTGAAAGTATTGATGATGCACCTTATAAATACGAGATTTATGCTATACTTGAATATTTCTTTGATAATTAAAAGGATTGTAATTACTACATAATGGATTATCTTAATAGATTCTCTCCCCCCAAAGGGAGAGACTAATGCCTTGCAGGAAACTATGGAAGAAGAAATTGCTAAAACTGGAAGCTCTTTGGATGAAAAAGAGGAGGAGAGTGATGATCAAGAGGAGGAAGAATGGAACCCATGTCTACCTCCCAATGATAGTAACTCTCTACCTCATAATTGTGATGATCCTATTGATTCTTTTGAAATATCTCTTTTTGATGAGGTTGATACTTGCTATACTTGTGACCTTGATACTACTATGAATGAAACTTGTGAGAATAATATTGCTAATGTTACTTATGATAATCCATGCTACTTTAATAAATCCTATGAGAATCCTCTATTTATTACAACTATTGACATGCATGATAATGAGTAAGTTTGTTTAGAAAATTTATATGATAGTGCTCTTGATGATGGTCCTATTTTACTTGATGTTATAAATTATAATGCTACTGAAAATAGCATTGCTATAATGTGTCCTATAACTTTTATGAGTGAACAATCATCTTGTTTTTCTATTGCTAAAAGTGGGGAAAAAGAGGAGCTGATTTTAATTTTTGATCCCACTATTTTTGAGCTTGATATGAATTGTGTGCTTTCATACCATGACAAACATGCTTTATGTGATAATTATGTTGTTGAGTTTGTTCATGATGCTACTGGAAATTATTATGAGAGAGGAAAATATGGTTGTACGAATTTTCTTGTTACTAAAACACCTCTCTTTTTGTTGAAAGTTTTGAAGTTGCTCTTGTTCTACCTTCCCATGATTTCTAGTTTGAGCTTCCTTAATTTATTTCTTTACAATATTCTAATACATAGGAAGTGGGTTAGACTTTAAAAAAAAATTATTCTTTCTTCTTGATGCTCTCTTTTTCTTACATTAATATTTCTCATGTGAGCATCTTCTCAAGTTATCATGCCTAGCTGAAAGGCGTTAAAGAAAAGAGCTACCGGGAGACAACCCGTTTTATTTCTCTGTTTTCAATCAGTTTTCCTTTGTTTTATTTTGTGTGATTTGCACCTGCCTGTTGTCTATTTCCTTAGAAACCCCGTTGTATATTTTCTTTTGTGTTTTTTTTGAGCCAAGTAAAGCCTCTAGTGGAAAGTTGACACTATATTTCGGATTTCTGCGCAGGAAATAGATTTCTGCTGTCCACTGTTAATTACGTATAAAATCACAGAAAATTCAAAATGACCCGACTTGTTTTGTGCTTAATCCTGGACTACATACGCAACTTTTCTTAGTTGACAACTTTTTGATTTGAGCAACAGAAGATTTTCGAAAAAAATCGATCTCTGTCTACTGTTCTGTTTTGACAGATTTCTGCCAATTATTGCATTTGCATCTTAATCTCTTTCTTTTGGTGTTATTTTGAGAAAAGTGTTTTAAAAGAAGTTGTGACAGTAGCTAATGTGTTTTTTTTTTGAGTTCTAGTCTTGTGTTTAAACTGAACCATGTGAGTTTATGATTTCTATTGCACTAACGTTGCTAATGAAGATTGTGAGAATTTTGGTGTGAAGGAAGTTTCCCAGGGTCAAGAGAAGAAGATGATATGATGTGATCAAGAAGAGTGAAAAGCCTAAGTTTGGGGATGCCCCGGTGGTACATCCAAGCAAATTTCAAGAAGACTCAAGCGTCGAAGCTTGGGGATGACCAAGGCATCCCCTTCTTCATCAACAAATTATCAGGTCACTTCTAGTGAAACTATATTTTTATTCGGTCACATCTTATGTGCTTTACTTGGAGCGTCTTTCATTTTTGTTTTCAGTTTGCTTTTGCTTTCATTTTTTTTTACTTTTTCAATAATCTTGGTTGGACACCATCATTCTTTTATTGGAGAGTGACACGCTCCGCTTTTTCATGAGAATATGTTGTATTCTTAATCTTTGTCTAGCTATTGCATTTATTTAGCTCCCGTTTTGCATGCATCTCTTATTAGATCTGTTAGTTTTAGTAGTGTTATGTGAGTACTCTCATGTTTGCTTGATGTATCATAAAGATTATTTTTGTTAAAGTATGTTTTGTATGGTTCTTGTTGGGATAAAGAAAACTTCTGCTTGAAGTAGAATTTATAACAATACTAGTTGAAGCTTGTATAGACTGTGGCTAGTAATTTTTCATGCCATGCTAAATTTTATTTTAGTTTTAAAGCCTTGTGGTTATTGAGTAGCATGATTAGCCTCAAATAGCTGAGAGTGTTTAATATGTATTGAAAGATTCATGAGTTGTTCTTGTCATAGTAAAGCATCAATATATGGTATTCTCTTTCGAATGTTTTATTTGGTTGACTTGGCGCATGCTCACACCATGTTTATGACTACAAACCAGTCACGAATAGCCTTCATGACCACTTAGTTTTTGAACTTGTGATACTGCTTATGTTTTAATTAATGATGCTTATGTCGCTATGCATGATTTGTCGCTCCCAGTCTTTTGCTAGCCTCCACTTATACTGAGTATGAGCTATACTCGTGCATCCAAACTCCCTTAAACCAAAGTTTTTTCCCATTGTGTCCATCATACCTACCTACATGTGGTATTTAACTGCCATTCCATAGTAAAATGCTCATGTGTTACCTTTAAAACCTTCAAAAATTATTTCTGCTTTGTGTTCTTGTTTTTTCTAATGAGGACGTCAATAGAGAATCTTTATCTCACTTGTTGATTGGATTTCACACCCTGGACTAGTGACTTCATCCGCTTATCCAAATGATAGAAGAGCTGGTAGCGGGGTGCCCAGCCCCAAATTAATACAAAAAATTCTCTTCACTATTTTTGCCCCTGATCATATCAGTGAAAGCATAATTGTGTAAACAAATGAGAAAGAGGGATGACCTTCTATACCAGTTGCGTCATTCACCATGGGATCCGCTCTTGTGAATCCAGTTGGCTTGTGACGTACTGTATTGTCTGTTTACCATTCGTTGACACTAGCATACACCCCTCCTAAAATATAGACATTGCTCCAAAAATGTCAAACTTTTAATACCTCTGATTTATAAAATAAAAATCTCTATCACATGAGTGATCCCTGCTTCCCTATGCGAAGGGCCTTTGTATTACTTTTATGTTGACTCTCCATCTTCTAACTTTATGCACAGTTGAGAGAGCATTTTTGCCATTCTGAGTTCTATGTGCATTTGTCCCATAAACATCAATAATTGCTTCATAATGTGATATTATTTGTTTTTAAATTATTTGTTCTAGTCTACCTCATGAACTTTGAAGGTGTCCTGGCATTTATGTTTTGCCCTACTCTCAAGGACTATCGAAATATCACTTTGCCATGCTTTGTCTATACCTGAAACAAACGTCTACCTTTCTATGCATTATTATTCATGATCCTTTATTTGAGTTACTCTTCGTGATGCAAAGTAATTGCTATGCTTTATTATTAAAGTTTTATTTATCATGCCTGTGTTTAAAGTTTTATGATCTCAGTGTGCATATGCTTTTACATTAGATTGATCAAGTTTATGTTAGTACCATGTCACCTCAGAAATTATTGTTTTATCGTTTACCTACTCGAGGACGAGTAGGAACTAAGCTTGGGGATGCTTGATACGCATAAGCGTATCCCTAATTTCTGATGCTCCATGATGATATTATGCCAATTGCTACATTGTTTCTCCCTTCTTTATGTAATTTTATCGATTTTCCGGACTAACCTATTGACAAGATGCCACAGAGCCAGTTCCCTGTTTTCTGTTGTTTTTAGTTTCAGAAAAGTTGTTCTGGAAATATTCTCGGAATTGGAAAGTTTGAAGCCTTGAAGTCCTATTTTCCATGGAAGCATCCAGAAGACCAAAGAGGAGACGAAGAGGGGCCTCAGGGGGCCCAGACCACGGGGTGGCGCGGCCCCCCCTTGGCCGCGCCATAGGGTGGTGTGGGCCCCCTGGACCTCCACCGCCTCTGCCCTTTTGCCTATTTAATCCCCCGGGATGGAAAACCCTAAGCACCTGATCAAAATCCCCAAAAAGGATCCGCAGCCGCCATCACCGTCAACCCTAGATCAGGGGGGTTCTGGAGCTGTTTTCCGGCACCCTGCCGGAGAGGAAATCATCATCAGAGGCTTCTACATGACCATGCCTGCCTCCGGAGTGATGTGTGAGTAGTTCATCCTTGGACTACGGGTTCATAGCTGTAGCTAGATGGTTGTCTTCTCCTCATATGCCTCTATGTTTAGATCTCGTGAGCTGCCTATCATGATCGAGGTTGATCTTATGTAATTCTATATGCTGTTTTTGCTGGGATCCGATGAATATTGAACTTACGCCAAGTCGATTATAGTCTTTATTGCATATGTTATTTGTGATCTTGCATGCTTTCCGTTGCTAGTGATTGCTCTGGCCAAGTAGTTAGTAGTGACTCCAAGAGGGAGTATTTATGCTTGATAGTGGGTTCATGCCTCCTCGTTGCCTTGCTCGAGTGACAGAAACGTGAAGGGGGAGGATGTGTTGTTGCCATTAGACAGAAAACAATGGTGAGAGTGCCCGCGTGCATAATCATTGCTTACATTACACACTTTATTTAGTGCAATTATCTGTTGCTTGCAACTTAATGCCTAAGGGGGTTCGGATGATAACCTGAGGTTGGATTATTAGTCATAGATGCAGATGGATGTCGATCTATTTATCTTGTTGTAATGCCCGCACTAGATATCATAGTAATCTTCATGTCATATTGTGCACTACGGTGCAACCTCTATTTGTAAATTGCCCGGCTGTAATTTGTTCACCCAGCTTGCTATCTTTTATGGAGAGACACCACTAGTGAAACTATGAACCCCGGTCCATTTTCCACACTGTTAAACAAACCACAACAATTTCTTGCTTTCTTTACTTACTGCAAGCATACACTGTTTTCCACACTATACATCTAATCTTTGTTTTCAGCAAGATCGGTGAGATTCCACACTATCTTTTATCAATCTCGATCATGATAGGCAGCTCGCGAGATCTAAACATGGAGACGTATGAGGAGGAGACAACCATCTAGCTACTGCTATGGACTCGCAGTTTAGGGATGAACTACTCACGTATCACTCCGAAGGCAGGCATGGTGATGTAGAAGCCTCCGGTGATTATTTCCTCTCCGACAGGGTGTCGGAAAATAGCTCCAGAACCCTCCTGATCTAGGGTTTACGGTGACGGCGGCTGCGGAACTTTTCGGGGATTTTGATCAGGTGCCTAGGGTTTTCCATCCGGGGGGCTTAAATAAGCGAAAGGGCAAAGGCGGTGGAGCTCCAGGGGCCCCACACCCGTAACCGGCGCAGCCAGGGGGACCCGGGCCAGCCCATGGTGTGGTCCCCCTGCTGCCCCTCTTCGACTCTTCTTCGGTCTTCTGGATGCTTCCTGGGAAAATAGGACTTCCGGGCTTCGAATTTTCCAATTTCGAGAATATTTCCAGAACAACTTTTCTGAAACTAAAAACAACAAAAAACAGGGAACTGTCTCTGGGCATCTTTGAAGGGAATATGCCCGAGAGGCAATAATAAAGTGTTTATTATGTTATTCCTTGTTTATGATAGATGTTTATTTCTCATGCTAGAATTGTATTAACCGGAAACGTTGATACATGTGTGATTAATAAACAAACCAACGTTCCTAGTGAAGCCTCTCTTTTAACTAGCCCGTTGATTAAACAGATGATCAAGGTTTCCTGATCATGAACATTGGATGTTGTTGATAACGGGGTCATGTCATTAGGAGAATGACATGATGAACTTAAACCCTAAACTAAGTATAACAATACGATCAAGTCATTTAGTTTTGTTGTTATGTCTTACATTCGGAGTAACATTATTCCTTAGACCATGAGATCATGTTAATCACTAATACGGAAAGAATACTTTGATGACATCAAACGTCACACCGTAAAAGGGTGACTATAAAGGTGGCATTGGATATTCGGAAAGTATTGGTTGAAGCTCATGGATCGAGAATGGGATTTGTCCATCCAATATGACGGATAGATATACTCAGGGCCCTCTCGGTGATATCACATCGACACCGCTTGCAAGCAAGTGATTTGATCACTAGGATGTTATATCACAGGAACGAGAAAAGAGTACTTGTCGGATAACGAGATCGAACAAGGTATAGTGGATACCAATGATCGGATCTCGGACAAGTAATATATCGCGAGACAAAGGGAAATCGTTACGACGTTGAAAGGTTCACACGATCACGAGAGTCATCGTTGAATATATAGGAGTCATCACGGTTTTCCAGACCCCGCTGTTGATTATTGATCGGAGAGGAGTCTCGATCATGTCTATAATATTCACGAACCGTAGGGAGACACACTTAAGGTTCGATGAAGCGTTTAGAGAGGATATGGAATACCGAAGAATATTTTGGGCAGCTCCGGAATTGTTTCGGGGAAAATTGAAATAGTTCAAGGGGTTTTTCATCGAACGGTTGTTAATAGAATTAACAAATGGTTCGAGGTGCTGCATGCAAATGTTTGTTAATGGAATTAACAAATATAAATAAAGAAATAAAAATGTTTTATTTTTTATTAAAGAAAAACCTTTGGATTTTCCAAGTGGGAAATTAAGGGATTTTTGAGTGGGTTTGAGTGGAGCTTCCACTCACATGAAGAGAGGAAGGGGTGGGGGCACCCATGGCTGGCCGCACCCCCCTTGGGCTGCCTCCCCCTCCCCTATAAAAGGAGGGTGAGGGCTCTCTCTTCTCCACACACTTGCTCACACATTTTCCCTTCCATCCGCTGCTCCATTCCTTGGTCTCCGGCTTGGCGAAGCCCTGACCGTGGGATTCTTCACCACCACCACGCCGTCGTGCTGCTGGAATTCCGGAGGGATCTTCTACTTCCGCAACCCGCTGGAACGAGGGAACGGAAGTCTTCATCGAGCTGAACGTGTGACCGATTACGGAGGCACCGCCGGATTGCGGTGCTCTTCTTCTCGCTCGGGATCAGCGTGAGAACGACTACGCCAACCACGAGATCTTTTCTCGTACCACTTTGAGTCTTCGAGGGTATGTTATCTCAAGATTCTCTTTCTCCTCGTTGCCTTTCATCTCATAGATTAGATCTTGGCCTTTTGGGTTTATCGCGTGTAGGAAATTTTTTGTTTTCTATGCTACGTTCCCCTTCAGTGGTATCAGAGCCGGATCTATGCGTAGATGAATTGTACGGGTAGAACACATAGGAGTATGTGGGCTTTGATGATCATGTTTTTGTCTCTTTGAGTATTTTATGATCTTAGTGGCATAGTAGGATGAAGCGGCCCGGACTAACTTTACATGTCCACGTACATGAGACTTGTTCCACAACTGACATGCAACTTGAATTGCATAAGTGGCTTGCGGGTGTCGGTTTCTCCTACTATAGTTAAGATCTAATCTACAAAGGGTTGTTAAAATATATGTTGTATCAACGTTGTGGTTCTTGTACGTAGATATGAACGGTTCTATCCTCGTAAGCCCAAAGCCACATAAAATATGCAAAAATAAATTAGAGGTGTCTAACTTGTTTTTGCAGGGCATGTGATGTGATATGGTCAATGTTACAAACGTTATGTATGAGATGATATCTTTTGTAAATTATTGACATACCGGCTGGAGCCATATGGTTGTCTTATTTTATGGCCTGCGTGCTGTATGTCATATCCATGTGATATGTTGTAATGGACAATCAAGATGGAGGTGCCACGGACCTTGGTGCCACGCCGGTGGAATGATGGAGATCATACCATGATGCACAAAATGGAGATCAAGTGCAAGAAGGACCATATCATATCACATTATCCATGCATGTGATGTTTATCCTTTTATGCATCTTATTTTGCTTAGATCGCGACGGTAGCATTATAAGATGATCCCTCTCACTTAATATCAAGATAATAATGTGTTCTTCCTTAAGTATGCACCGTTAAGAAAGTTCGTCGTTTCGAGACACCACGTGATGATCGGGTGTGATAGACTCAACGTTCGCATACAACGGGTGTTTTCAAGCCTAGCATGTACAGACATGGCCTTGAAACACATGCAATACAATGGTTCTACTTGGCGAGCCTAGCATGTACAGACATGGCCTCGGAACACGTAACCGAAAGGTAAAGCATGAGTCATATGAATGATATGATGAACATGTTGATGTTCGCCTTTGCAACTACACCGTCTCACGTGATGATCGGTTTCGGTGTAGTGAATTTGGTTCGTGTAATCACTAAAGACAACTAAGAGGGATGTTGTTTTTGAGTGGGAGTTCATGGGATAATTTTAGAATTAACTTGAACTTAATTTATCATAAACATAGTCTAAATAGTCTTTGCAAATATGTTGTAGATCATGGCACCACCTACCTTCAATTTCAATATGTTCATGGAGAAAGAGAAATTAGCGAACAATGGAAGCAACTTTACCAACTGGGCACTTAACCTGAGGATTCTCCTCACCGCTTGCAAGAAGCCCTATGTGCTTGATGCACCTCTAGGTGACCAACCCGCTGATGATGCTTCTGATGAGGATAAAAATGTTTATCTGACTCAACAAGAAGACCACAGTATAGTTCACTGCGGCATCCTCTATGGATTAGAGCCAGAGCTGCGAAAACGTTTCGAGAACAGCACTGCTTATGCCACAATGGGAGAATTGAAAATTATTTTCGATACCCATGCCGCAGTTGAGAGTTATGACGCTTCAGAAAAGTTCTTTAGCTGCATGATGGAAGAGAACAGCTCCGTTAGTGAGCACGTACTCAAAATGTCTGCGTACGCTGATAAGCTCATAGCCTTGGGAATATCGATTCCCATTGAGCTAGGGATACATCGTGTTCTCCAATCTCTGCCACCTAGTTACAAGAACTTCGTGATGAACTATAATATGCAGAGCATGAAGAAGTCTCTTCCTGAGCTTCTCTCGATGCTTAAAACTGCTGAAGTGGAGATCAAGAAAGAACATCAAGTGTTGATGATCAATAAGACCACTAGTTTCAAGAAAGGCAAGAAAGGCAAGCCAAGGGTAAACTTCAAGAAGGGTGGCAAATCTGTTGCTACTGCTGAGAAGAAAACCAGGCATGGCCCTAAGCCTGAGACTGAGTGTTTCTATTGCAAGGGTACTGGCCACTGGAAGCGCAATTGCCCCAAGTATCTGGCAGATAAGAAGGCCGGCAAAGTGAACAAAGGTATATATGATATACTTGTTATCGATGTGTACCTTACTAGTACTCGCAGTAGCACCTGGGTATTCTATACTGGTTCGGTTGCTCACATATGTAACTCGAAACAGGAGCTGCAGAATAAGCGACCACTAGCAAAGGATGAGGTGACGATGCGCGTCGGCAATGGATCAAGAGTTGACGTGATCGCCGTCGGAACGCTACCTCTACGTCTACCATCGGGATTAGTTATAAACCTCAATAAATGTTATTTGGTGCCCGCATTAAGCATGAATATCGTTTCTGGATCTTGCTTAATGCGGGACGGTTATTCCTTTAAGTCCGAGAACAATGGTTGTTCGATTTATATGAATAATATCTTTTATGGTCATGCACCTGAGAAGAATGGTTTATTTCTTTTGAATCTTGATAATGTTGATACACATATTCATAATGTGAATGCCAAAAGAATTAAGTTAAATGATGATATTGCTACTTATTTGTGGCATTGCCGCTTAGGTCATATTGGTGTTAAACGCATGAAGAAGCTCCATTCTGATGGACTCTTAGAATCACTTGATTATGAATCATTTGAAACATGTGAACCATGCCTTATGGGCAAGATGACTAGAACCCCGTTTTCTGGATCTATGGAACGGGCGACAGACTTACTGGAAATCATACATACTGATGTATGTGAACCAATGAGTGTATCGGCACGCAGTGGATATCGTTATTTTTTCACTTTCACAGATGATTTGAGTAGATATGGGTATATTTACTTAATGAAACACAAATCTGAAACATTTGAAAAGTTCAAAGAATTTCAGTGTGAAGTTGAAAATCATCTTAACAGAAAGATTAAATTTCTACGGTCTGATCGTGGAGGTGAATATCTAAGTTACGAGTTTGGCATGCATATGAAACAATGTGGAATAGTTTCACAACTCACACCTGCCGGAACACCACAGCGTAATGGTGTTTCCGAACGTCGTAATCGTACTTTATTAGATATGGTTCGATCTATGATGTCTCTTACAGATTTGCCACTATCGTTTTGGGGTTATGCACTAGAGACCGCTGCATTCACTTTAAATAGGGCACCATCTAAATCCGTTGAAACGACACCGTATGAATTATGGTTTGGAAACAAACCTAAGCTGTCATTTCTAAAAGTTTGGGGATGCGATGTTTATGTGAAGAAGCTTCAACCTGATAAACTCGAACCCAAAGCGGAAAAATGCGTCTTCATAGGATACCCTAAAGAAACAATAGGGTACACCTTCTATCACAGATCCGAAGGCAAGATTTTTGTTGCCAAGAATGGATCCTTTTTGGAGAAGGAGTTTCTCTCGAAAGGTGTGAATAGTAGGAAGGTAGAACTCGACGAGGTTATTGAACCTTCTCTTCTTGGAATGGCGAGTAGCGCAGCGCCGGAAGTTGTTCCGGAGCCGACCCCGTCAGATGAAGAGAGAGTTAATGATCAAGATCATGAAACTCCAATAGAGGAAACTACCGCACCTCGCAGGTCAACTAGGGAGCGTGCAGCTCCTGAACTATACGGAGATCCCGTATTAAACTTCATGGTAGATGGAGGTGATGACCCTGCGACATATGAGGAAGCGATGATGAGCCCAGATTCCAACAAATGGCTTGAAGCCATGAAATCCGAAATAGGATCCATGTACGAAAACCAAGTTTGGACTTTGGTGGATTTACCCAATGACCGCAAGGCCGTTGAGAACAAATGGATCTTTAAAAAGAAAACTGACGCTGATGGTAATGTGACCGTCTATAAAGCTCGACTTGTCGCAAAAGGTTTCCGACAAATTCAAGGAGTTGACTATGATGAGACTTTCTCACCAGTAGCGATGCTTAAGTCAGTTAGGATTATGTTAGCAGTTGCTGCATTTTTCGATTATGAAATATGGCAGATGGATGTCAAAACGGCGTTCCTCAATGGTGACATTGAGGAAGAGTTGTATATGATGCAACCCAAAGGTTTTGTTGATCCTAAGGATGCTGACAAGGTGTGTAAGCTTCAACGTTCCATTTATGGACTGAACCAAGCATCCCGAAGTTGGAACCTCCGTTTTGATAAGGTGATCAAAGGTTTTGGATTTGTCCAAACATACGGAGAAGCTTGTATTTACAAGAAAGTGAGTGGGAGCTCTGTAGCATTTCTGGTACTATATGTGGATGACATATTGTTGATTGGAAATGATATAGAACTTTTAGAAAGCGTAAAAGGTTATTTGAACAATAGTTTTTCGATGAAAGACCTCGGTGAAGCAGCTTATATATTGGGCATCAAAATCTACAGGGATAGATCAAGACGCTTAATTGGACTTTCGCAAAGTACATACCTTGACAAGATTTTGAAGAAGTTCAAAATGGAAGATAGTAGGAAAGGGTTCCTACCTATGTTGCAAGGCAAGACGTTGAGTAAGACTCAGTGTCTAGCTACAGCAGAAGATAGAGAAAAGATGGATAAGACTCCCTATGCTTCAGCCATAGGTTCTATCATGTATGCTATGCTATGTACAAGACCGGATGTGGCACATGCTATTAGTTTGACTAGTAGGTACCAATCCAATCCAGGTTTGGAACACTGGACTGCGGTCAAGAATATCCTAAAGTACTTAAGAAGAACTAAGGACATGTTTCTCGTATATGGCGGTGAAGAAGAGCTCGTCGCAAGATGTTACGTCGATGCTAGCTTCGACACTGATCCGGATGACTCTAAGTCTCAGTCCGGGTACGTATTTATTATGAATGGAGGAGCTGTAAGCTGGAGGAGTTCCAAGCAATCCGTGGTGGCGGGATCATCAACAGAAGCGGAATATGTTGCTGCCTCGGAGGCAACACAGGAAGCAGTTTGGATGAAGGAGTTCATATCCGAACTAGGCGTGGTTCCAAGTGCGTTGGATCCAATGGTTATCTATTGTAACAACAATGGTGCCATAGCCAATGCTAAGGAACCAAGGTCTCACAAGAATTCCAAGCATATCAAGCGCCGTTTTCACTCCATCCGTGAGCATGTCGCAGATGGGGATGTGAAGATTTGCAAAGTACATACGAATCTGAATGTGGCAGATCCATTGACTAAAACTCTCTCAAGGACAAAACATGATCAACACCAGAACTCCATGGGTGTTAGATTCATCACTATGTAATATAGATTATTGACCCTAGTGCAAGTGGGAGACTGAAGGGAATATGCCCGAGAGGCAATAATAAAGTGTTTATTATGTTATTCCTTGTTTATGATAGATGTTTATTTCTCATGCTAGAATTGTATTAACCGGAAACGTTGATACATGTGTGATTAATAAACAAACCAACGTTCCTAGTGAAGCCTCTCTTTTAACTAGCCCGTTGATTAAACAGATGATCAAGGTTTCCTGATCATGAACATTGGATGTTGTTGATAACGGGGTCATGTCATTAGGAGAATGACATGATGAACTTAAACCCTAAACTAAGTATAACAATACGATCAAGTCATTTAGTTTTGTTGTTATGTCTTACATTCGGAGTAACATTATTCCTTAGACCATGAGATCATGTTAATCACTAATACCGAAAGAATACTTTGATGACATCAAACGTCACACCGTAAAAGGGTGACTATAAAGGTGGCATTGGATATTCGGAAAGTATTGGTTGAAGCTCATGGATCGAGAATGGGATTTGTCCATCCAATATGACGGATAGATATACTCAGGGCCGTCTCGGTGATATCACATCGACACCGCTTGCAAGCAAGTGATTTGATCACTAGGATGTTATATCACGAGAACGATAAAAGAGTACTTGTCGGATAACGAGATCGAACAAGGTATAGTGGATACCAATGATCGGATCTCGGACAAGTAATATATCGCGAGACAAAGGGAAATCGTTACGACGTTGAAAGGTTCACACGATCACGAGAGTCATCGTTGAATATATAGGAGTCATCACGGTTTTCCAGACCCCGCTGTTGATTATTGATCGGAGAGGAGTCTCGATCATGTCTATAATATTCACGAACCGTAGGGAGACACACTTAAGGTTCGATGAAGCGTTTAGAGAGGATACGGAATACCGAAGAATATTTTGGGCAGCTCCGGAATTGTTTCGGGGAAAATTGAAATAGTTCAAGGGGTTTTTCGTCGAACGGTTGTTAATAGAATTAACAAATGGTTCGAGGTGCTGCATGCAAATGTTTGTTAATGGAATTAACAAATATAAATAAAGAAATAAAAATGTTTTATTTTTTTATTAAAGAAAAACCTTTGGATTTTCCAAGTGGGAAATTAAGGGATTTTTGAGTGGGTTTGAGTGGAGCTTCCACTCACATGAAGAGAGGAAGGGGTGGGGGCACCCATGGCTGGCCGCACCCCCCCTTGGGCTGCCTCCCCCTCCCCTATAAAAGGAGGGTGAGGGCTCTCTCTTCTCCACACACTTGCTCACACATTTTCCCTTCCATCCGCTGCTCCATTCCATGGTCTCCGGCTTGGCGAAGCCCTGACCGTGGGATTCTTCACCACCACCACGCCGTCGTGCTGCTGGAATTCCGGAGGGATCTTCTACTTCCGCAACCCGCTGGAACGAGGGAACGGAAGTCTTCATCGAGCTGAACGTGTGACCGATTACGGAGGCACCGCCGGATTGCGGTGCTCTTCTTCTCGCTCGGGATCGGCGTGAGAACGACTACGCCAACCACGAGATCTTTTCTCGTACCACTTTGAGTCTTCGAGGGTATGTTATCTCAAGACTCTCTTTCTCCCCGTTGCCTTTCATCTCATAGATTAGATCTTGGCCTTTTGGGTTTATCGCGTGTAGGAATTTTTTTGTTTTCTATGCTACGTTCCCCTTTAATCTTGTTAATAGGTTAGTCCTGGAAAATGTATGAAAGTCCTATAAATAAGGGAGAAAACATGTAGCAATTGACATAATATGATCATGGAGCATCAGAAATCAGGGATACATTTATGACGTATCAAGCATCCCCAAGCTTAGTTCCTACTCATCCTCGAGTAGGTAAATGATAAAACAATAATTTCTGAGGTGACATGCTATTAACATAAACTTGATCAGTCTTATGTAAAAGCATATGCACGCTGAGATCATAAAACTTTAAGCACATGCATGAAAAATAAAACTTTAATAATGAAGCATAGCAATTACTTTGCATCATGAAGAGTAACTCAAATAAAGGATCGTGAATAATAATGTAAAGAAAGGTAAACGTTTGTTTCCGGTATAGAGAAAGCATGAAAAAGCCAGGACACTTTGAAATTTCAAGAGGAAGACTAGAACAAATAATTTTAAGAACAAATGATAGCACATCATGAAGTAATTATTGATGTTTATGGGAAAAATGCACATAAAACTCAGAATGGCAAAAATGCTCTCTCAACTGTGCATATAGTTAGAAGATGAAGACTCAACATAAAAGTAAAAGAAATGCCCTTCGCAGAGGGAAGGAGGGATCACTCATGTGCTAGAGATTTTTATTTCATTAAACAGAGGTATTAAAAGTTTGAAATTTGTGGAGGAATGTCTATATTTTAGGAGAGGTGTATGCTAGTGTCAACGAATGGTAAACAGACAATATAGTACGTCACAAGCCAAATGGATTCACAAGAGCGGCTCCCATGGTGAAGGACGCAACTGGTGTAGAAGGTCATCCCTCTTTCTCTTTTGTTTACACAATTATGCTTTGAGTGATATGATCAGGGGCAGAAATAGTGAAGACAACTTGTTTGTATTAATTTGGGGCTGGGCACCCCGCTGCCAGCTCTTCTATCATTTGGATAAGCGGCCGAAGCCACTAGTCCATGGTGTGAAATCCAATCAACAAGTGAGATAAAGATTCTCTATTGATGTCCTCATGAGGAAATACAAGAACACAACGCAGGAATAATTTTGAAGGTTTTAAAGGTAACACATGAGCAATTTACTTTGCAATGGCAGTTAAATACCACATGTAGGTAGGTATGGTGGACACAATAGGAAAAACTTTGGTTTAAGGGAGTTTGGATGCACGAGTAGAGCTCATACTCAGTACAGGTGGAGGCTAGCAGAAGACTGGGAGCGAGAAATCAAGAGAGCATAAGAGCCATAATCATGCAAGCGACATAAGCATCATTAATTAAAACATAAGAAGTATCACAAGTTCAAAAACTAAGTGGTCATGGAGGCTATTCGTGACTGGTTTGTAGTCATAAACATGGTGTGAGCATGCGCCAAGTCAACCAAAAAAATCATTCGAAAGAGAATACCATATATCGATTCTTTACTATGACAAGAACAACACATGAATCATTCAATACATGTTAAACACTCTGAGCTATTTGAGGATAATCATGCTACTCAATAACCATAAGTATTTAAAACTAAAATAACATTTAGTATGGCATGAAAAAGTTCTAGCCACAGTCTATACAAACTTCTACTATGACTGTTATAGGTTCAACTTCAAGCAGCAATTTTCTTTCTCCCAACAAGCACCATACAAAACATGCTTTAACAAAAATACTATTTATGATACAGCAAAAAAGCATGAGATTACTCAAATAATACTACTAAAATTAACAGCTCTGATAAGATATGCATAGAAAACAGGTGCTAAATAAATGCAGCAGCTAGACAGAGACTAAGAATACAACTTATTCTCAAGAAAAAGCGGAGCGTGTCACTCTCCAATAAAAGAATGCTGGGGTCCAAGAAAGCTTATTATGAAAGTAAAAACAAACTTAAAGAAAAATAAAAAGCAAACTTAAAACAAAAATAAAAGACGCTCCAAGTACATCACATAAGATATGAACGAATAAAAATATAGTTTCACTAGAAGTGACTTGATAATTTGTTGATGAAGAAGGGGATGCCTTGGGCATCCCCAAGCTTAGATGCTTGAGTATTCTTGGAATTTTCTGGGATGTACCACCGAGGCATCCCCAATCTTAGAATTTTCACCCTGCTTGATCACATCATATCATCCTCTTCTCTTGACCCTTGAAAACTTCCTTCACATCAAAATTCTCACAATCTTCATTAGCAACGTTAGTGCAATCGAAATAATAAACTCACATGGTTCAGTTTAAACACAAGACTTGGAATAAAAAACACATTATTTAATGTCACAACTTCTTTTAAAACTCTTTTTCTCAAAAGAACACCAAAAGAAAGACATTAAGATGCAAATGCGATAAATGGCAGAAATCTGTCAAAACAGAACATCAGGCAGAGATTGATTTTTTTAGAAAATATTATGTTTCTCAAATAAAAAAGTGGTCAACTAAGAAATTTTGCATATATAACTCAGGATTAAGCACAAAAAATCTCAGGTCATTTTGAATTTTCTATCATTTTTAACAGAATTAACAGTGGACAGCAGAAATCTGTTTTCTGCGCAGAAATCCGAAATATAGTGTCAACTTTCCACTAGAGGCTTTACTTGGATCAACAAAAACACAAAATAAAATATACATAGGGGTTTCTAAGGAAATAGAAAACACCCAGGTGCAAAGCACACCAAAGAAAACAAAGAAAAACAGAATGAAAACAGAGAAATAAAACGGGTTGTCTCCCGGTAGCGCTTTTTTCTTTAACGCCTTTCATCTAGGCATAAAAGAGAAACTCAAGTATTTTCGAGTGAAGAAGCATCAAAATAATATTTTTCTCTAATAATAGATTCAAAGGGTAGCTTCATCTTATTTCTAGGTAAATGTTCCAAATCTTTCTTGAGGGGAAGTTGATATTTAATACCCCCCTCTTTCATATCAATAACATCACCAACAGTTCTAAGAAATGGTCTTCCCAAAACAATAGGACAAGAAGCACTGCATTCAATATTCATAACAACAAAATCAACAGGGGCAAGGTTATTATTAACCATAATGAGAACATCATCAATTCTACCAAGGGGTTTCTTCTTAGCATTATCAGCAAGATGAACATCGAAATAACAGTGTTCTAGTGATGGAAAATCAAGAATATCATAGAGCTTTTGAGGCATAACAGAGATACTAGCACAAATATCACACAAAGCATTGCAATAAAAATCATTTACTTTTATCTTAATGATAAGCTCCCAACCATCATCTAATATTTTAGGGATAGATGTCTCAAGTTTCAACTTTTCTTCCCTAACTTTCATGAGAGCATTAGTAATATGTTTAGTAAAGGCCATATTCATGGAACTAGCATTGGGAATTCTAGCAAGCTTCTGTAGAAACATAATAACTTCATAGATATTAAAATCATCAAAATCAAAGTTATTATCATGAAAGGTAATAGGACCATTATTTTCTACATCTCTAAAAATTTCAGCACTTTTACTAGAAGCAGTTTCAGCAATTTGAGGCAATTTAGCACGTTTCACCAAAGGAGTAGAGACTTTATCAACACCAACTACTTTACCATTGATAGTAGGAGGTTTACTAGCACTTGGAACTTCAGTTTTACTAGTGGTTGTGATAGTACAAACTCTAGCAATATTATTCTTTTTAGCAAATTCATCTTGTTTTCCCCATCTAGCACGTAATTTAGCCATCAACCTAACATTATTGTCTATTTGAACTTGGATGGAATTCAAAGTTTTATTTTGTTTAACATCTTGTGGCAAAACTTTCAGTTTTAGAAAATCAACATCAATAGCAAGGCTATCTACTTTAGAGGCAAGAAAACATCTATTTTACCAAGCTTTTCCCCAACAGATTTATTAAAAGCAGTTTGTGTCCTAATAAATTATTTAAGCATGTTTTCAAGATCAGAGGTAGAGCTTTTATTATTATTGTAGGAGTTGCCATAATAATTACCATAACCATTATTAGGAGGATAAGGCTTATAATTGTTTCCACCAAAATTATTTCTATAAGCATTGTTGTTAAAATTATTATTTCTAATAAAGTTTACATCAACATGCTCTTCTTGAGCAACCAAAGAAGCTAAAGGAACATTATTTGGATCAACTTGAGCTTTACCATTAACAAGCATAGACATAATAGCATCAAGACTTCCACTCAAAGAGGAAGTTTCCTCAACAGAATTTACCTTCTTACCTTGTTGAACTCTCTCAGTGTGCCACTATGAATAATTTATCATCATATCATCAAGAAGTTTTGTTGCATTGCCCAAAGTGATGGACATAAAGGTACTTCCAGTAGCTGAATCCAATAGGTTCCTTGAGGAAAAATTCAGCCCTGCATAAAAAGTTTGTATAATCATCCAAGTAGTCAGTCCATGAGTGGGATAATTCTTCACCATAGTTTTCATTCTTTCCCAAGCTTTAGCAACATGTTCATTATCAAATTGTTTAAAATTCATTATGTCACTTCTTAGGGATATAATCTTAGCAGGAGGATAATATTTTCAATGAAAGCATCTTTACACTTAGTTCATGAATCAATACTATTTCTAGGCAAAAATAGCAACCATTCTTTAGCTCTTCCGCTCAAAGAGAAAGGAAATAATTTCAGTTTAATAATATCTCCATCCACATCTTTATATTTTTTCATCTCACATAGTTCAACAAAATTATTAAGGTGGGCGGCAGCAGCATCAATACTAATAGCAGAAAATTGCTCTTTCATCACAAGATTTAATAAATCAGGTTTAATCTCATAGAAAGCAGCAGTAGGAGCTGGTGGAGCAATAGGTGTGCAAATAAAATAATTGTTATTTGTGCTAGTGAAGTCACACAACTTAGTATTCTCAGAGGAACTCATTTTAGCAGAAAAATAGCAAGCAAGTAAATGACAACTATAAAGTAAACTAATTTTTGTGTGTTTTCAATATAGAGAATAAAAACAAGACAAAAATAAAAACAAGACAATAAACAAAATAAAGAGGTCGAAAGTGAGAGATTCCCCTTGTCAGAAGACTTCCTTCTCCCCGGCAACGGCGCCAGAAAAGTCCTTGCTATGTGTTGTTGGGATACCCCAAGAGGAGGGTGTGATGAACACAACGGTAGGAGTTTTCCCCTTAGTTAAGAACCAGGGTTATCAATCCAGTAAGAGAAGGAGGATCTTCGGAAGGTTGATGCCACTGACGGTGGTGCTGGCGCATCATCGGTGTCAGCAACAACATGGAACCTGCACACAACACAACCAAAATATTTTGCCCCAACGGTACAGTGAGGTTGTCAATCTCACCGGCCTTGCTGAAATCACAGATTAGACGTATAGTGTGGAAAACAGTTGAATGCTTGCAGAAAGTAAAGATAGCAGGAAATTGTTGTGGTTTGTTTAACAGTGTGAAAAAAATGGACCGGGGTTCATAGGTTCACTAGTGGTGTCTCTCCATAAAATATAACATGCTGGGTGAACAAATTACATTTGGGCAATTGACAAATAGAGGTTGCACCGTAGTGCACAATATAACATGATGATTACCATGATATTTAGTGCGGGCATTACAAAAAGATACATAGACCGACATCCATCTGCATCTATGACTAATAATCCATCCTCAGGTTATCATCCGAACCCCCTTAGGTATTAAGTTGCAAGCAACAAATAATTGCATTAAACAAAGTGTGTAATGTAAGAAATGATTATACACGCGGGTACTCTCACCGTTGTTTTCCGTCTAATGGCAACAACACATCCTCCCCTTTCACGTTTCCATCACTCGAGCAAGGTAACGAGGAGGCATGAACCCACTATCAAGCATAAATACCCCATCTTGGAGTCACTAGCAACTACTTGGCCAGAGAAACTACTAGCAACGGAAAGCATGAAAGATCACAAATAACATATGCAATCAAGACTATAATCAACTTGGCATAAGTTCAATATTCATCGTATCCCAGTAAACACAACATATAGAATTACATAAGATCAATCTCGATCATGATAGGCAGCTCACGAGATCTAAACATGGAGGCATATGAGGAGGAGACAACCATCTAGCAACTGATATGGACCCGTAGTCCAGGGATGAACTACTCACGCATCACTCCGGAGGTAGGCATGGTGATCTAGAACCCTCCGGTGATGATTTCCTCTCCGGCAGGGTGCCGGAAAACAGCTCCAAAACCCTCCTTATCTAGGGTTGACGGTGACGGCGGTTGCGGAACTTTTTCGGGGATTTTGATCATGTGTCTAGGGTTTTCCATCCGGGTGGCTTAAATAGGTGAAAGGGCAAGGGTGGTGGAGCTCTAGGGGCCGCACACCCCTAGCTGGCGCGGCCAGGGGGACCCGCGCCAGCCCATGGTGTGGGCCCCCTGCTGCCCTCTTTGACTCTTCGGTCTTCTGGATGCTTTCGGGGAAAATAGGACTTTCGGGCTTCGAATTTTCCAATTCCGAGAATATTACTAAGCGGAAAACTCCTACTGGATTGATAACTCTAGTTCTTACTAAGAGGAAAACTCCTACCGCTGTGCTCATCACACCCTCCTCTTGGGGTATCCCAGCGCAAGCATCAGGGCGTAAAACCTATTTCGAGGGATGAGAGCCGACGTGAAATAACCACCAGGAGATCAAGCATGACGTCCAGCTGATACATGTCCCGCTGGATCTTCTAGCAGGATCTAATCATGAGAACTCACAAGAACAACAAAAAATCATAATAATCCATGACGAATCGAATCCCCCTTCTTTCTGCGGGTTTTTTCTCCGGGAGGAACACAACATTTCACGCACGTACACCGATACACACACTTGACTTCCCTTGGAGGTCGTTGTCGCAAAGGCCACCGAGGTAGCAGTATGCCGTGGGCTAAGCATTGTTCAGGACGGCCAAGAGGTCAGGGAGTTAGCGATGACAAAGTTTGCTCACCGCTTTGAAGAGCAGGCATCCGCGGATGTCCTCGCAGCCATGCGAGCTCTCTTCAAGGCGAGCTCACTTGATGACAACGCGCTTGATGAAGCTTTTATAGGCCATGGCGGTGCGGTCAGCCTAGACCATGATGCTCCTGAAGATGGTATCGATGCTATCAATGTATAATCAGTTCGTGATGTCGTGCTCGTATGCCAAGAGTTCATTTAGTCTGATGATTTTGTTGTTTGCTGTTTATGGTAGTTGTATCCTTGCACATGTTCTCGTCAAACGAGGTCGCTAAACTGCAACATTATTCTATTGCTATCAGTGATTCCACTTTTTTTTTGCTTAGCAATTACTCAACGGATCGGCGTATCTATACTTCGTATAAAGCAAAACTCCACTAATATGCATTAATGTTTTTTCTATCTCAAATTCTCAACATGCAAGCTATCCACATTATCCATTGTCTTAGCCAATCAATCGTTCATGTCATCTCCACTAATATTTATTAATCACTACATGCAAGCTATATATCATATATTTCTTAAACAATCAAATTATTTATAGTAATAATTTAAAATATATATACTACGATTAAATGAATTTTGCATATTCACGTAGAAAGAATAATATATCACATCTCTTATAAAATTTTGGTTACAATATACTTTAGTTTCTAAAGCGATCGCCGTAGCAATGCGCGGGGTATCCTTCTAGTTTATATGATAATATATATAGCCGGTGTTCAACAGAAGATTGTTGGGCACTGAATCATTTGGTACCTTTTGTTTGCGACTGTACTAACTAGATCATCATTTGTAAATTAGAAGGAAAACCGTCCGTGATATTTGGTAGAAAGAGATACGACTCCACAAGAAGTGAGACGGAGCCAACATGTGCGACGTTAGTCTGAGCGGCAACTGATTTCTGGCGAGAAAACAGAATTAAGTTCTAACAAGAACCAGACGACGGACGGACAGGCCAGTGGTGCGTGCACGCACCGTTCCTCCCAACATCTTCTTGCGCGAGTTCAAGAGTTGGAGGGGGAACCCATGCTGCTTCTCCATACTTTGCGCCCACACTTAAAAATACCACAATACAAAGGAAAACACAGTGTAAATATCACGAGCATGAAGATAAAAAAATTCCTCGGTTTAGGTCATCACTTGTATCACGAAAAAATTACAGAGATGCAAACGCTGCATAACGACGGTTCAGAGATTCAAAAGTTAATGGTACATGCAAATCATACGGAACTTCAGAAGTTCATCTACCCTAAAACTACGCAAAAGAGATCAGGCATGCTCCACAAGCATTGCCGGAGGGTCCTAGAGAGGAAGCGGTGTTTCTTCTACCGCATTCACGACGGTGGTTCTTGTCAGCTTGGTGTTATGGGGTATCGGTGTTGTATGCGGGGCGGCGGACGCGCGTAGGGAGGTGGTGTTGTCTGGTGCCATGGTGGCATCGACGGCAGGTCTGACATGGTGGATGCTTTGATCGCTGTCCTGAAGACGGGTGAGCGGAAGACGGCGGCAACTACTTTCCGAGCGTGTATATCGGTACGCGCTGCGGTGTGCTGGACCGATTATGCCCCTTGTCAGCTATCGGGCGGCATGGAGAGGCCTTCGGCTTTTGGATGAGGCGCGTTGGTGGGTTCTCAGAGTATCGGCTCTGTGATTGTCCACCCCCTTCATAAATATTGGCAGTGAGTTTTGTTTGGTGCATTCAGGTCTAGCTGTTTGTTGTATCCACTTGTAAGACATGATGTTTTCTGTTCTATCTTTTAATAAAAAACGGCTATGTGCATCATTTTGATGCAGAGGCTGGGGGCAGACCTCCATTTCTAAAAAAAACAAGCATTGCCGGCTGCACCGCCGTGTTCAGTCATCGTCGAACTCGCGGAGGAGCCACTAAGGCCATCTCCAGCCGTCCCCCCCCAGCGCCCCCAGGACGCGAAATAGCGCCGTTTTTCTACCAGCCGGCCCCCCGAACCCCAAATAGCGCCGTTTTGGCGGAAATTAGCGTCATCGCACCCAGGCGGAACCCGGCCCGTTGGATTCGGCTTGGGGGGGTCGGCGGAAGGAAAAGCGCGCGTGGGCCAGCACTGTCGGCGAGGCAACACCATTTTCCCCACTTTCCCCATCCTGACTCGCCTTTTCCTCTCACTCGACTCGCCGTCGCCAACCCGTCGGCCACCCCCACGCCGCCACCGTCGGCCACCACCACACACGAGCGACGAGCCAAACCGCCGCCGCCACGCCACCGACGCCGTTTACTCGCCCCTCCGCCACGAGGGAGGTTGTGCCCAGGCGAAACGCGTCCACCCCCCGCAAGGTGTTCGATGTTCTGCCCTGCCCATGGATTCCGACGCCGAGGAGATGCTCGCCGAGCTATTCGACGAGGAAGATCAGGCCGCCATCGACGACGAGGAACACTTGCTGGTCCTGAGCTGCCTGGCCGGCTTGCAGGCCCAGGCCGCCCAGCCGCGGCGTGCTGGATCGAGGCCCGGTCGCCGCAAGAGCAAGCCGAGGCAGCTGTACGAGGGGTACTACATCCTCTACTCGGACTACTTCGCCGAGGATCCCACCAACGACGAGAAGGTGTTCCAGCGTCGTTTCAGGATGAACCGCAAACTCTTCCTCAAGATCATGCATGCCATCAGGGAGTTCGACACCTACTTCAAATTGAAGAAGGACTGCACTGGCACGGTAGGCTTTACCTCTTTTCAGAAGTGCACGATGCCCATGAGGTTGCTTGCATACGGTGCTCCCGCAGGTGCCTGACAGCGAGGCAAACACACCATTCTACCGGCAGGGTCCTCTTGCAGATGTTGATCACCAGGTGCCGGCATCATCGACAGCCTTCCTCGCCAAGCGGCAGGAGATTCGACACGCTGGAACACACCAAGCTCTACAGAATGACCTGGTGCAGCATTTGTGGGCGCGAAAGGGGAATGGCAATGTTGAGGACGATGACAATGCGTAGTGTAATTTATTTTATTTGTTTAAATTGTTGAACTATTTATTTGTGTAGCAAAAAACTATTTATTTGTGTGGCAAAACTCTATTTATTTGTGTGGCAAAACTCTACATGCCCAAATATGTCCGAATCGCCAGCTAGTGGTGTGTGTGTGTGTGGGGGGGGGGGGGGGGGCTGGGTTCCACAGCTGGGAAACGCGCCCCCCCAGTTTCCTGTTTTGCGCCGTTTCGCGCCGCGGCGGCCGAAAAAGCGGAATTTTCGCGTCCTGGGGGGCCGAACGGCTGGAGATGCCCTAAGGCCAGCCAAGGTCGTGCATCTCGCGGATGAGGTGGACCTCGAGCTTTCACTCCCTCTTCCCAACCACTCCTCGTCTGCGGGGAGTCCGTGCTCCATGCGATCTGTGTTGAACGTCGGCGTCGTCGACACGCTGCTCCTTCGCCCACCGCTCCTCGAGCGGATGAACTTCGTGGCTAGGACGGAGCGGAGCTCACTCTCGGTTCTGACGCTGGAAAACTCAACGTACGATCACTCGTCACCGCTTTTGTCCGTCGGAGGAGCCGACAACAATGGCGACTTGTGCCCGTGCATGGACGACATTGCGAGACCCGGCCTCCTCGGCGTCGTCGGTACCGTGCCCTAATCAAGGCGATAGACGGTCGCGGTTGCGGCCTTGCTCGGAGCGGGTCGCGCTCATGCTCTCCACCTCCTCCGCGGACCTCGACGGCGACGGCGAGGCACTCTAGCCGGCCGGCCCACGTCCGATTGAGAACTCACGCGGCCTTACCGTGAGGCGGCGGTGGCGGATCTGTATGGGCGGCACATAATTTGTCTCCAGCGACGAGTGCGGGGTGGTGGATTTGACAAGCTGCAGCGGCGGAGTGGCACATATTTTCGCCTGTGTCTAGGCGTCCAAATGGTAGAAATTTAGGTCGACTCGCGGGATTATCAGGGCCTTGTAACTATTTTACAGGTCAGGCTGGCAATACGAGGTCTGTCACTAGTAGTACCCTCAAACCCTCATAAATTACCGTTTTTACGGGTTGGAACGAAAAAACGCAAAGACTAGAACCCCTACCCCCCCCCCCCAAAAATTTAAAGGTTGGACCCCAGGTCGCCCTCCCAACCTCTAAAGGTGAGGGTTGGAGAGGGGAAACAACCCCAACCCCTATTCCTCCACTGTGAACGCGCGGGAGGGAAAAATCGGCCCCGTCCCCTTCCTCCCGCCGCCTGCCAAGCTCGCAGCCGCCGGCTGCCGCACGCCATGGAGTCGTCGCCGCCTCCGTCATCCCTCCTCACTCGCCCCACCCGCCACCCCGCCCCCAATCACCGCCTCCGCGGCCGCCAGTCCCGAGCCAGGCGCAGGTGGCGTTGGTGGTCGCCGCCACCTACGTCAGTGCCAATCAGCGGCGTGCTGGCAAGCACGTCGTCCCTCCGCATCCCGCAGTCACTCCGGCCCCCGCCTCCTCCCTCGCCCCGCCGCAGCCGCCAACCAAGAAGCGCCGTCGGGTGACGTCGTCGCTTGGGCCGAAGGGTGCTGTGGCCGCCAAACTCGCCGCGGGAGGGACCACGGCCATGAAGAGGACCACCTCCCAGAAGAAGACCGCGCCCGCGCCCCCAATGGCCGACCCTCCGCCCGTCCTGCACGAGGTGCTCGACGGTATGCCCACAACGACGACATCGTTCATAGGGCTTCTCCAAGAATATTCCGTTGTAATGGTTGGGTTTGAGGGTTCTAGTCTTTGTCCCAGTTTTTCAACCCTTAAAAGTGCCAAAAAATGTCAATTCTCAACCCTTAAACTGGTTTGAGGGTTTGAGGGTACTACTTTTTTTTTTTGACAAACAATACCATGATATATTCATTGTAGCAGATAATACATGGTAGGGAGACACAAGCTTACTACAACAATTACAAAATAAAGTCTAAAACAAACTAGCAAATCTTCGAAATCTTCAAACTATTTCTTCTTCCATGACATAATCTTGTACTTTTCTGAAAGCAGCCATAGAAAATAGAGACCAAACCATAAACATGTAAATACCAACGAGGGTTCTTCCATAATATGTTTGAGCCGCAATACCAAGACTGCGAGCACGCAAGCAGCCATTAAAGTAATAAAGTAATATCGGCAGAAGTACCAACACCAGTATTGCAGGGAAAAATAACCGAACAACCAGGTCCACGTCGATGGGAGCCGAGAGTACGAATCACCATTGTCGAAGTCGTAGCAGTCGGGACAAATATTGCGAGGACATCCCTCATCGCGACAACCATGAGAAAATATCCAAAACCGATCCGACGAAGTAAGATCTAAATGACCATACCTAGACAAACTGAATCTTCCAAAACCACCATTGACGTCGGGAAGAAGATCCCGTCGTCGAACAGTGGGCCAAATATCACTTATTCCACACGATGCCATCTCCATTGACGAAGAAGACGGTCACAAAACCCTAACCTATTCTATTGAAAAACTCTACTTCTAATAAAAACTCAACGCATAGATCGGGTTCCCCACCCCTCCTGGCGCCGGCAAGACCGGCCGGTGGAGAGGGGAACCGACTATGGAGGAGACAAAAGTGCAAGCGGCGGCGCGCTGTATTTCTTAGGCGGCGGAACTCCGGCTTCGCTGGGGTTTGAGGGTACTACTAATGATGCTCTCACAGCCCAAAAGATGGCCCAAAAGTATAGTCTCACGGATTTCGTTGCAGAGGCCGGGTGTATTTTGTATCTTTGTGATATTAATATACTTCCCTTTATCAAAAAAAAAAAAAAAAAATAGTCTCACGGATTTCTTAGTTTTGCCCCTTTTAGTGGTTCTGCTATAGATCCTCTAACTATGCGCTCTACATAAATAAACATCTTAATTAGCATGTTTTTATTCTTCTATAGCCAATCGTGTATAAAGAAATGTCGCGGCAAACAAGTAGCAGTGGAGTACGTGTTACGCAAAGCAGGAGCTGGAGCTCATGTCGTTTTTCGAGTACAGTAGCCAGGAATATGCATGGATTCCCCGTGAGAAAAGTCAGGCGTGCACGAGTGTCGCAACGAGAAGCATACTCGGCTAGCTGAGAACAAATTTAGCACACCGTGCATGTGCCGATTCGTCTGAAATTCGGCAACGCCAACTTGATCCCTGCAGTGCACAGCCCAGCGGGGTATGGACCTCCATTCCGATGTCACCGTCAGTTAACCGCTTCCGGCACACACTGAAAGGAATAAAGGATGGACCCGGGATTGCAGTTATCTTGGGATGTTCATTTGCAGATAGGCAGACATAATATGGTCAAGTTGGCACGAGTAGGATCTGACGTGACTGGCCAACGCCCAACAAACGGCAGCGATCAGACCGGCCGGCGCGATCGAGCCCATGGTATTGGTACCGATCAGTCCTTTACCCCGTCGCGTGAAACTCCGCCGGGCCCTGCTTGATAGTAGCATCGGCATCAGTCACAAATGGCTGTGTCCATCCGAAGCTTTTCAGTTAGCCGAATGGTGGTGAGGCGTCGTTGCGTTGTCCGCGCCCATGTAAGCCTCGATGTGTTTGTGGAGTCCGCGTGAAGCAAGGGATCCGTGGAGCCGCCGGTGGTGGTGGCACGGTGCGCTCGCTTTCGGCAAGAATCCTCACACGAGCGCATCGTGATCCCGTCAGTTCGCCATACGATGCTCTATCTGATTTGATCGATATTTACTACCGCCGCTGCTGCTGCACCGCCTCCGCATCGGCCTCGCTTTCTGCCTCTTTGGATTGGATTCCTGTCTTTGTGCTTTATTCTTTTTGTCACTGTGAACGGCCCGATGGCAAAAGATCAGGATAGACAAGGCCGACTCGAAACCTTCGTCAGTTGAAAGATGAATAAAGTCTCACGAGAATATTACAGCCTGATTTACAGAAGTGCTGCAGGGACCCTTCCCATATGTATGTACAGCACTAAAGTGCAGACACAGTGCTTCATTTTCTTAAATCTTAATCTATCAGTGCAGATCAAGCGACAGCATCGCTGTTCAGGTCACAGCAAGCAGACGAACAGCAGGATAAATCCACGGTACCAATTTTCTAAATAAATATACTCTACGACTTCGCAGTTATCCAATTTATCCCTCTCTAAACCCAATTGCTAAAAATATCCTGGTGGAATAATGGAGAAGAAATGGGGGCTGGGGCCGGCACATTCGCCCGCTGAGATGGCAGAATGCACTTTCCACGAAGAGAGATGGCTGGAAGTTACTCTCCGCGTCCCCATTTGGCGGGCATTGGCTTCGGCTAAGATCTTTGTCACAAGTCATCTTCCACCAACTCACTAGATGGGAAGATATGTGTCGTCTTGCCAGCTTTTCGCAGGATACTTTTTACAATTGCGTTTAGATGGAGCTGTTTTTGACAATTGCAACCGGAGATAATTATATTCGTAATAAATAATCCACCGTACCCGATGACGCAAACGAGGCCACAGAAGAGAGGCGGAGAGATCATCCGGACGCCGCGTGTAGCCGTCCTCAATGGCTACCATGGCTGATCCATATGGTGGGCAACCTCCTCGGGCCTGAGAGGCAAGGAGCCAAATACTTAATTATAGCCATAACCATTATAATGTTATCCTTTATGTCCAAAGGAGTATTGAATATGTGAAATGAATAAAGTGATCAATTTGCATGAGGAAGTCCACATCACGGGCGATAGTGAGTTTAGTTGGATGCTAGTCTCTCTTCGAAAGACGCCATATGTGTTGTATTACAATCTATGTTTCCTTTTATCAGAAGAGGAAATACCATAGCCTCTGCATCGGTCGATTTATATAAACTTTGTTTTTTGCAATCTTATTATTCAAAGTACTACGAAGGCCACAAAGAGTGGATGGAAAGATCAACGAGCAAAACATAAACAAAACATATAGCTCTTACATATCATGGATTCCATTATTGCACCGCTATCCACAATGCCAGAAAATCACATGTGACCATCTTCGGCTTGTTATGTCCAAAAGTCCACGAGTTTGTACTCCTCCACTGATAATTAGGACTATAAACTTGGGTTATCTAGATATACATTTTTAAATTTGTGCCAACATTTTCATTTGAGAAATTGTTATCAGCACTTATATACATTGCATAAAACCAGGCACATTTGAGACGAGCATGCGAAATAATCAATGTAGAATATATGATAACATTATAGTAATCAATTACCTATATAGTATATACTATTTCAATACAATGTACACAATATGCACATGTTGTGACTGAACCTAACTTGCATAATTTTTTGAATGGCTCATTTTATACACTAGAAGTTTCCATAACATAACTTACCAAATACTCACTCCTCAAATAAGTATACATTTATCTTTTATGAAAGTTAAATATTTTAAAGTTTGACCAACTTTATCAAAAAACGTAACAATATTTATGACACTAAATTAGTATTAGTAGATCCGTTTTAAAATTAAATTTCATAATAAACGAATTTTATATGTTGATGGCATTTTCTATAAAGTTGGTCAAAATTTTAAAAGATTGACCAACACCAATGCTAGAGGTACACTTATTTGGGGACGGAGGGAGTAGTACACTAGAAAATAGATGAGATATTTTTCGAATGTACGCTTTTGAATCCCCTATCACGACATTTAAGGTTTTTCAAGTATATACAGTAAAACACATCACATACAAATATACACACTATAATTTATGTAATTGTAAAAAGATAGTTCAACAAGAACTTAATTGCAACAATTCAAAATCGATAAAATTTATAGTTATATACATTACAATCGTACAATAAAGAACAATGCAAGAAATTATCTTAAGAAATTGATGTTTTGTTAACTATGCAATCTAAGTGATAAAAAACACACTCATTAATACAATAAATGACAAGAATAAGTGTAATATAAGTATAAAAGTTTAGTACAAAATATAATTATTTATATTAATTTTCCCTAATACTAAATTTTTTTAAACCGGCACTGACAGATAGAGTCACCTTACATGCCGCTCGCACATATTTTCTCACACATATTTGGAAGGTTCGTGACCTGCAACGGCCGGCCGACTAGGACAACTCATTATGGCTCAGACTGCAGTGACAGGGGATCGTATATACCTTGTCGTTTGATTCCGAATCCTAGCACGGATATCATTGGATGGATCGACGGCTCACACATGCAGGATATCTACCCTTGTTTTCAGTAAATCCGTATTTATTTTTATTTATGTGACGGTACAATAAATACGATTAGAATACACATATTTGTGTTTTTTTAAAGTTATAATGACCCATTTTTTCATTTTTTATTTTCACTTTTTCCTGTTATGGGTCAATATGAACTTAAACATTTAAATTTGTAACATAATTCCTTTTGAAATAACCATATAAAAAATAGTGGGTGCATATATATATATATATATATATATATATATATATATATATATATATATATATATATATAGGGAAGCGCTATTTGACACCCAGGGTATAGAATAGTTATTCTACACCCACCCTCTATCTCCACAACGGTATATGATTTTTACGTCACGTAAATTTTGTAGTATTCCTTATGTCGAGTAGAACATAATAAAATATATCCATGTCGTAAAAAAATTATCTATGTGACGCTATAAAAATATGACAAAAATAGACATATTTATGCTATTTTAATGACTTTTATGCTGCTATGAACTATATTTTTTTAATATTTACGCCAATTTTTCTATTATGGATCAACATGGACGTAAATATTTACACATGTAATATAATATTTTAACTTAACAATATTAAATAAAATTATGTGTGCAAAATAAGTTCTCTGCACCCAGGGTGCTGAATAGGGTGTCTATATATATATATATATATATATATATATATATATATATATATATATATATATAGACACCCAATTGAGCACCCAGGTTGCAGAAAAATTATTTTACACCCACGAATTATATTACGTATGTAAATATTTACGTTCATGTTGATCCATAGCAGAAATTCCGGCATAAAAAAATATGAGTCATAGCAATATAAAATTCATAAAAAAATATAAATATTCGTATTTTTCATTTTTTTTTTGGTAGCGTCACGTAAATAAAAAGTTTATGTCATATTTATAGCTTATTACATTCTAGTTGACATAAGTGATTTGACAAAATTGACGTGATGTAAAAATAATTTACGGTACCAAAGATACATGGTGTCAAATAGCGCGATATAAAGTTAAAGTTATTGTACACCCATCCGGTATCTTTTGAACCGTACATAATTTTATAGTATTTTTTGCCTCTTGGGGCCTCGCCTTGGATGTTCCACCGGCCTGTGGGAGCCGTGGGGTGATGGTGGTTGGTGGCGGCATCTTCGTCGTTGGCTAGGCGGTGCGCGGCCCTGGGGCAGGCGTGGATGTCGGAGCGGCGGCTCCGGATGACTTGCATTGAGGTTGTCTCCATCGTGTTTAGTGTCGGCTTTGGTTGCTAGGGAAACTTGGTCGTCAGCTAGTTTTGGGGCGCGGCCTTGGGGCCGACGTGGATGTCGGAGCGGTGGCTCCGGGTTTCGTCTTGCGTTGAGTTTGTCTTCGCCGTTGTAGTGTCGATTTTAGTTGCTAGGGCGACATGGTCATCGGCTAGTTTAGGGGTGTGGCCCTGGGGCCAGCGTAGATGTCGGAGCGGCGCCTCCTGGTTTTCGTCTTGCGTGAGGTTGCCTCCACCGTGGTAGTGTCAGCTATGATTGCTAGGACAAAATTGTCGTCGACTCGAGTTGTATCTTTTTTTAGGCATCGTCCTTCCTGTTTGCTTCTTCTATATCAATGTAAAAGGCAAAGATTTTGTCTCGTTTAAAAAAAATGGCCCCGGTCCATATAGTCGCATGGGATTTCTTAGTTTTGCCCGTTTTATGATTCTGCTATAGAAGTATAGATCCTCTGACTATGCGCTCTACATAAATAAACATCTTAATTAGCATGTTTTTATTCTTCTATAGTCAATCGTGTATAGAGAAATGTCGTGGCAAACAAGTAGCAGTACGTATTATGCAAAGCAGGTGCTGGAACTCCTGTTGTTTTTCGAGTACAGTACGTAGTAGTACCAGATCGATACCATGTCCTAGTAGCCAGGAATATGCATGCATGGATTCCCCGTGAGAAAAGTCTGGCGTGCACGAGTGTCGCAACGAGAAGCATGCTCGTCTAGCTGAGGACATCTTTTGCACACTGTGCATGTGCCGATTCGCCTAAAATTCGGCAACGCCAACTTGATCCCTGCAGTGCGCAGCCCAACAGGGTATGGACCTCCATTCCGATGTCACCGTCAGTTAACCACTTCCGGCACACACTGAAAGGAATAAAGGATGGACCCGGGATTGCAGTTATCTTGGGATGTTCATTTGCAGATAGGCAGACAGAGTATGGTCAAGTTGGCACGAGTAGGATCTGACGTGACTGGCCAACGCCCAACAAACGGCAGCGATCAGACCAGCCGGCGCGATCGAGCCCATGGTATTGGCATCAATCTTCACCCCGTTGCGTGAAACGCGGCCGACCCCTGCTCGACACCGGTCGGCGTCAGTCGCAAATGGCCGTATCCATCGGTCTGCCCAACTGCCGAAGCTTTTCATTTAGCCGAATGGTGGCCATGCATGAATGTAAGCTTGGATGTGTTCGTGGAGTCCGCGTGAAGCAAGGGATCCGTGGAGCCGCCGGTGGTGGGTTCCCCGGTGGTGGTGGCACGGTGCGCTCGTTTTCGGCAACAAGCCTCGCACGAGCGAGTCATGATCCCGTCCGTCCACGATACGATGCTCTGTCTGATTTGATCGCTGTTTACTATCGCTGCTCCTCCTTCGCATCTGGCCTCACTGTTAGAAAAAAGGCCTTCCATACGCCCCTATTAGTCCCCAAACTTCGCGCCCCGTGACTAAAGGGGTTTTAGTCCCGGGTCGAGAGGAGACCCGCGACAAAAAGTCATGCGTCGTGGGTTGGGAAGCGCGTGGAGGGCTTTAATTCCGGTTGGCGTCGCCACCCGCGACTAATGATCCAGTCCGCTGGCCTCCCTGCCTTTAGTCCCGGTTGGCCTGGCCACCCGGGACTAAAGATACAAACTGCTCGCCTCCCGCGCGGCGGTTTTATTCGCGAGCGAGAGGCAGAAGGGCGCCATTGCTACAGTGCGCACCCGAGTCTCTGTTTCTTCTTCTCTCTTCTCTTCTCTTCCTCTCTTCGATCTTCCTCCACCAAGCACCCATGGATGAAGTTTGGGAGACTGTCCGTGTGGCCACACTATGCGGCAAGAGTATCGATGTGGCCTACACCAATAATTGCGAGAGGCTCCCCGGTCTTTTTGAGCATTTCGGCTATCTCTATGGACAAGCCGATGAACACCATAGGTTCTTCGGGCTTGATCTAGAGTATACGGCGGATCAACGGGATGTTGCCGTCATCCAGATTGCGCTTAAGGAGTTCGTTTTGGTCTTTCAATGGTCAAGGTAACGCACACGTACAATCTTGCATTTTCGATTTGTTTGTTGCATCTGAAGAATACATGTGTTGCAACATATATAACACGTTCTATTTTTGTTGTTGCAGTAGTTCAAAGGATTCTACGGCCCTTGTTGATTTTCTTGTCAACATGGGGTACGACTTCTGCAGTGTTGACATCACTCAAGACCGGCAGAAGTTGATGCGATTGGGTATTGTGATACCTGAAGATCACTACATTGATCTTCATGATCTTATCCATTTTGATGATTTGTTCGGTCACAAGACCGGGATGGCTTCGATGGCAACCGCCTTCATCCACGCCGACTACAAAACCATGAAGTCTGGTTTCCTCTCCAAGAATCACAGGCGTTGGGGGAAGACCCCACTGGAGCGGACCAACCTCAACTATGCAGCCATAGATGCATATGTTTCCTACGAGTTGTTCCGCATCTACTCGACGGAGCTCGAGTAGATGGTGTTTGTACCGCATGTCTTGCGTTCGATATCTTGCGTTCGATATATGCATGTAATGGATATATATTAGTATGTAATGGATATTTTTTCTATATTAATTCGTAGCTATATTATTTCTATATTATGTCAAACACACATTTCAAAACAAAACAAACAAAAACACATCAAGAAAACAAACAATAACACATCAAGAAAATAAAACAGTAAAACTACCGTTTATAAATTAATCGAAGCCATAGATGCATACGTTACTACGAGTTGTTCCGCATCTACTCGACGGAGCTCGAGTAGATGTTGTTTGTGTACCGCATCTTGCGTTCGATATATGCATGTAATGGATATATTAGTATGTAATGGATATATATTATTATGTAATGGATATTATTTCTATATTAATTCCTAGCTATACTATTTCTATATTATGTCAAACACACATTTCAAAACAAACAAACAAAAACACATCAAGAAAACAAACAAAAACACATCAAGAAAACAAAAAAAACACATCAAGAAAATATATATCTAGTCAATACCAAACTCATCCAGTTGGATTTACTTCCAAATACATTTTTGAACTCATTCTAAAAATAATAGAAGAGCCTACTGGTCTTTTTAAGATTTTAAAATGAATTGGTATTATTTTTCTTAATTTTTTCATATATTATTTGTATTTTTTAAGATTTTAAAATGAATTGGTTGTATTTTTCTTAATTTTTTGATATATTATTTGTATTTTTAAGATTTTAAAATGAATTAGTTTCATTTTTCTTAATTTTTTGATATATTATTTGTATTTTTAAGATTTTTAAAATGAATTAGTTCCATTTTTCTTAATTTTTGGTATATTATTTGTATTTTTAAGTTTTTAAAATGAATTAGCTTTATTTTTCTTTATTTTTTGATATATTATTTGTATTTTTAAGATTTAAAATGAATTAGTTTTATTTTTCTTTATTTCTTGATATATTATTTGTATTTTTAAGATTTAAAAATGAATTAGTTTTATTTTTCTGAATATTTTGATATATTAATAGTATTTTTAGAAATAATACAAATTAAAAAGTTAATGTTTATTTATTTATTCAAAATTATTAATTACATCATTACTTTTGTTTATTAAAAGATTTATTTGAAATTCAAACAATAAAGAAATGTGGCATCGACCAACATGTTAATAGGATTGATATGATACTACTATCACATACATGCGTGCGAAACACTTGGATGCGGGACGGGATGGAACTCGGAAGTTAAGCGTGCTAGTGCTAGAGTAGTGGGAGGGATAGGTGACCGAGCGGGAAGTTTGACCACGAGTAAGTAATTTGACTAGAGATAATTGTAGTTAGACACTAAGCAAATAATACAAATTCTGAAGAAAAAAAAGGGAGTGAAAAATTGGAGTGAAAAAAGGGAGTGAAAAAAAGAGAGTGAAAAATTGGAGTGAAAAATAATTAGAAACCCAATGAATTAAAGAAATTACGAAATAAAGTTTAGTCCCGGTTCGTGTGGCCAACCGGGACTAAAGGTCCTCCGCCCCCGGCTCACGCCACCCGCCCACGTGGCCGGGCCTTTAGCCGCGGTTCGTAAGAGGCGCGACTAAAGGGGGGGGCCCTTTAGTCGCGCTTATTTAGTCCCGGTTGCGCGGCCGGGATTAATGGGTCTGGCGAATCGGGACTGTAGGCCTATTTTCTACCAGTGCCTCCTTCGATTCTGGTCGGTGGACGTACGCAAAGTGGCCGTCTCTTTCGCTGCGTATCCGTTCCCCTCTCGCTTTCTCTCTTTCGTTGGGGTTCCTATCTTTGTGCTCTTCGTTTTTCTTTTCACTCTGAACGGCACGACGGCAAAAGATCTTGATCCACAAAGCCGTCCTCGGAACCAACGGCGAGTCCAAGAATTATTTGCAGGGTAGTCTCAAAGTTGATGACGACTAACTAAACGACCACTTCCGTAGAAAATAAGCCAATATATATAAGACATAAAATTATTTAAGATAAAATACCACAAATTTTCAAGTTAGAAGCATCACCGGTAGAAAATAGGCCTTTAGTCCCGGTTCGCAAAGGCCATTAATTCCGGCCATGCAACCGGGACTAAATATGCGCGACTAAAGGCCTCCCCCCTTTAGTCGCGCCTTTTACGAACCGCAACTAAAGCTCCGTCACGTGGGCAGCTGACGTGCGCCGGAGCAGGGAGCACCTTTAGTCCCGGTTTGTGACACGAACCGGGACTACAGACTATTTCATTATTTTTTTTAATTCATTTGGGTTTCTAATTATTTTTCACTCCCTTTTTTTTCACTCCAATTTTTCACTCTCCAATTTTTCACTCCCTTTTTTTCAGAATTTTTATTATTTACTTAGTGTCTAACTACAATTATCTCTAGTCAAATTACTTACTCGTGATCAAACTTCCCGCTCGGTTACCCATCCTCCTACTACTCTAGCACTAGCACACTTAACTTTCGAGTTCCATCCCGTCCCGCATCCAAGTGTTTCGCACACATGTATGTGATACTAGTATCATATCAATCCTATTAACATGTTGATCGATGCCACATTTCTTTATTGTGTGAATTTCAAATAAATCTTTTAATAAACAAAAATAATGATGTAATTAATAATTTTGAATAAATAAATAAACATTAACTTTTTAATTTGTATTATTTCTAAAAAATATTCAGAAAAATAAAACTAATTCATTTTAAAATCTTAAAAATACAAATAATATATGAAAATATTCAAAAAATAAAACTAATTCATTTTAAAATCTTAAAAATACAAATAATATATGAAAATATTCAGAAAAATAAAATTAATTCATTTTAAAATCTTAAAAATACAATTAGTATATCAAAATATTCAGAAAAATAAAACTAATTCATTTTTAAATCTTAAAAATACAAATAATATATCAAAATATTCAAAAAATAAAACTAATTCATTTTAAAATCTTAAAAATACAAATAATATATCAAAATATTCAGAAAAATAAAACTAATTCATTTTAAAATCTTAAAAATACAAATAATATATCAAAAAATTCAGAAAAATAAAACTAATTTATTTTCCCCTTTCCTAAGTCTCTTCTATTTTCCAGCCTTATGAATGCATCATGTCCTTTTTAACCCGTGATTTTATTTGGGCCATTTGATTAGCCTATTGCTACATATATATCCACTACATATATCGAACGCAACATAGCGGTACATATATCCATTACATAATATAGAAATAACATAGGAATTAATATAGAAATAATATAGGAATTAATAGAAAGACATATATCCATTACATAATATATCCATTACATATATCGAACGCAACATAGCGGTACATAGATGCGGTACACAAACAACATCTACTCGAGCTCCGAAGAGTAGATGCGGAACAACTCGAACGCAACATATGCATCTATTGCTGCATACTCGAGATTGATCCGGTCAAGTGGGTTCTTCCCCCAATACTTGTGATTCCTCGAGGGGAAACAAGTCTTCATGGTTCTGTAGTCGTGGTGGATGAAGGCAGTTGCCATCTGAGCCATCCCGGTCTTGTACCCGTACAGCTCATCAAAATGGATCAAGTCTTGAAGATCAATGTAGTGGTCTTCAGGTATCTCAATACCCAACATGCGCATCATCTTCTGCCGGTCATTTGTGATGTCGACGCTACAAAAGTCGAAACCTCTGTTGACAAGAAAATCCACAAGTTCTGGACATTGCTTTGAACTACTGCAACAACAAAAATGGAACACGTGTTAGATATTGTTGCAACACGTGTATTCTTCCAATGCAACAACAAATCGAAAATGCAACAACTATCCTACAAGAGATTGTACGTGTGCGTACCTTGCCCATTGGAAGACCAAAACGGTTTCCTTGTAAGAAATCTGGATGACGGCCACATCCTTTTGATGGGCCGTGTACTCGAGATCAAGCCCGAAGAACTTGTGGTGTTAATCGGCTTCATAGAGATTGCTCAAAAGGTCAAGAGCTTCGGGGAGCCTCTCGCATCTGGTGGTATAGGCGACGTGGAGATTCTTGCTGCATGGTGTGGCCACATGGAGAACCTTGAAAACGGGAGAATCCATGGGTGGAGGAAGAAGAAGAGAGGAAGAAGAATAGAGAGCCGCGCACTGTAGCAATGAGGCCTTCTGCCTCTCGCTCGCGAATTAAAACCGCGCGGGAGGCGAGCAATTTGGAACTTTAGTCCCGGGTGGCCAGGCCAACCGGTACTAAAGACAGGGAGGCGAGCAGTTCCGACCTTTAGTCGCGGGTGGCCAGGCCAACCGGGACTAAATCCCTCCGCGCGCTACCCCAACCGCCACTCAAGACCTTCAGTCGCGGGTCGCCTCCCGAACCGCGACTAAAGACCCCTTTAGTCACGGTTCGGACATTTTAGGGACTGACGGGGGCGTATGTAAGGCCTTTTTTCTACCAGTGCATACAAATCACACACTAATACATCCGGAACTAGAGAAGCAACAACAAAAGGACAAAGTGAACTCTCTAATAAAACTAGTAAACCAATGTACCTCTAAGAAACCACATAATACTTTCGCGGTAGATGTCCTCTTCGACCCCTCAATTTCTGAAACTGTATAATGATCTGATCATCATGAATGCTTCTGAATATCTCTTTCTCACAGTAGCACACCATTAAATCATTTAGCCATTCATCGGACATCTTATTGCGCATATCTGTTTTAATAATCTTCATTGCTGAAAATATGCGTTGAACCGATGCAGTTGCCACAGGAAGAATAAGAGCCAACTCAATGAGACAATACACCAATTGGAAAGATGTGTGTTTTGTTGTTTGAACTATCAACCGAGGAAGTGTGGACAGATTTTGACATCCATTAAATTCTTCACTTCTCCTAATGTTCATAAGAAATCTTGGAAGATCAATTCTTAGCAACAACCTGTCAGCTTCTGTGAAGTCCTCAACATAAATTTCAGCAAGCTGAATAAGTTTGTCAACATTAAACTTTGAGAAATTGTTTGCTCGACTAAGACATGCCATACAATCAAGTAACTCGGTGGAAACTTCATTGAATCTATGATTCATTTCAGCGAGAGTTGCATCAATGGCAACATTGAATATGCTAACCTTGTAGTAGTGGAGTCGAGTCGTCGTGTTCTTGGTGGTGCGAACAGTTTGACCCAAAGATCCAACATGATCATTCATATTTGGCACTTCAATCTCATGTGTCTCACAAAATCTCTTGGCTTGGCTGAATAAAGAATCCAACTCATTGTCCCTCATCTCTTGCAAACTTTCTTTCACATCCAAGACCAAGCGCATGGCTTCAACAATATTTTGATTCTTCCTTTGCAAAGCTAGTGAGAGTTTTGTAGTGTTTAACATGTTTATTAAGACCAACATGATGAACACAAATTTGAAGCATTGCATCTTAATCAGCAAACCAAAATTCCCACCTTGACATGTGTGTTCCCGAGCATCAATCACTATAATTCCAAGAACACCCACCACAGCCTTCCACATTGTGAATATGCGAAGCAAGGTTCTCAAGTGTGAGCCCCACCGGGTGTCTCCTGGTCTTGTTATGCTGGACTCTTGATGCATCCCGGTTCGTGCTGAAATCATCCCATTCTCCAACAACTCTAACAATTCATTTTGGTGTTTTGAAAGTAATGCATATTTTCACTTGCAAGACGAACCAACTTGAGTCACTATCAAGGGAATAATGTTGAAGAAATTAGCAATAGCAGGACTACATTGAGCAACCGTGACAACCACCAACTGCAACTGGTGAGCAGAGCAATGAACATAGAATGCATATGGAGCTTCATCTCTAACCAATTTTTGCAAACCATTGAATTCTCCTCTCATATTCGAAGCCCCATCATAGCCCTGTCCACGTAGCCTACAAATTGGCAAATCATGATAATCCAACACAGCAAGGAAAGCTTCTTTAATTCCAGCAGATGTACAATCTGTGATGTGCTTAATCATAAGAAATCTCTCTTGTAGCAACCCATGATCATCTACAAATCTACATGCATCAAGAAATTAACCAGATCAGTAAATAACAAATAACAATATTAGTGCAATACAATAAAACAAGACAAACCATGGTATGCATTACCTCACAATCACTGCCATTTTCTCCTTTATTGAGCAATCTCTAGCCTCATCAATAAGAATTGAGAACTTCTTATCTCCAATGGCATCCTTAATAACCTTGGTCACCTCTATTGCGCAACATGCAGCAAGGTCCTTCTGGATGTCCGAACAAATCATCTGTGCATTTCCTTGCCCCTTATCAAATGCCTCCTTCACATCATCCTTCTTATTCTTGTACCAGTCCAATAACTCCAAGAAATTGCCCTTGTTGATGGAAGTGGAGGATTCATCATGCCCACAAAAAGCCTCCTCTTGTGCTATGATATACCTTGCACAATCTAATGATGCAGTTAGACGAATTTTATATAATATCTCAGACTCCTTGCTATACACACGAAATTTGGTGGCCACACTTGCTCGTTGATTGTTGAAATCATCACAATCATCCCTAGCAATGTTGTGGCGACTAGATAGACCCTCCCAACATGCTTTTTAAAATTATCCAGACTTGTTTTCCATCGAGCGTAACCATCTTTTGTGAACACATCATTTCCCAATCTGCAGACATGTGATGGCTTTTTGAAAAAATAGCAATAGAAGCAAAAAAAAAACAGCCTCCTTTTCCACACCGTATTCCAACCAATCAAACTTATCCAACCAATGTGGCTGAAATGATCTCCAAATAGTACCATCTTGTGTCTTCTTGAATTTATGCCCCACGGCCTTATTTCGCCCATTCAACAAATAAGCTCTTCTCACATCACTTCTTATTTCGGGGGCATAATCATCTATTGGTATTCTAAGTCCTGGATCATGAATAATTTGAGTTGGATGAAATTGTTGAATAAGCCGACTTGGTTGGTTTGTACTCTCATCAAATGTGGTGGCATTGCTCTCCTCAATTTGGGGACCAGCTTCAGGTTGAGGTTGAGGTCCTTCATGTTCAAGTTGAGGTTCAGCTTCAATTTCGGGTGTAGCTTCAATTTTGGGTCCAGGTTGAGTGCTACCAACAGAACTAGTTCTATTATAGCTAAGGATGCTCACATGTTTTCTCTTCATTTTTACAAATCTGAAAATATATTACATAGATACATTAACCTAAGAGCTAGAACATAATTGCAATGTTGCAACAGATAAATAGCAAAATAGTATGAGAATTGGACTATTGGAGGACAAATACCACCGAAGAAGGCAGATGATTTCGACACCGATGATGCAGCGTCGAGGCTTAAACTTTCTGCTGGGCGCGTGCTCCTCAGCCCCGGGCCCCCGCCCCAGCCCCCGGCATGCTCCCCAGGCCCCGGCGTGCTCCGCAGCCCCGGTGTGCTCCAAAGCTACTCGCCGGCCGCGGGCTAGGGTTTGGCGTGGCTGGGCGCGTCCGCCGTTCGCGCGTCGGTCCGGTCCTGCCTCTTGCCGTCGTGCGGTCGTGCGGCGTTCCACCGGTGCCCAGCGGCCCAGCCCTTCCTCGGTCGCTGGCTCGCGCCCTTGCCGGTTGTTCGGTCGTGGCCGCCTCTGTTTCCTGCTCTGTTTCATGAGAGGGAAGGAGGAGCGAGGGATGTGAGATGCCGGTATGAGTGCGAGTCGTGTCGCCTGTGCCTGTGCCTGTGCGAGTATGCGTGCGATGTGTGAGTTGTAAAATTGGGCTGGAGCTAATGGGCCTGTTCGGAAGAGATTAGTAGTAGTAAAATATTATTTTACAATTTGGCAGGTCAGGCTCAAGCCTGTTTAAGCCTGCTTACTGCTCTCTCTTTTGCTCGGAACCTGTTTCAGATGAAGGATAAATAAATTCTCGCGAGAATATTACAGCCTGAATTACAACACTATGCTGCACGACCCTGACCACATGTACTTAGAGGGTGTTTGGTTGGGTTGTGGCTGTCAAATAAGCAGTTATCAGCTATGGGCTATGAGAAATCTGCTGTCCTGGAAAGCTGCTGTGAGCAGTGGAACCGTTTGGCAAAGTGACTGTCGGCTGCCGGCTGTTAGTGATGAAAAGTCTAGAATGCCCTTGTGATGCTGAGAGTCCGTTTAACTATTGAATTACCGACAGTCCAACACTGGCCTAGTATATTTGTATTTCAACTATATTTGAAGTATTCTACATATGCAAATTGATAAATTACTAGATTTTTTTTGCCATATTCTCTCACATGAAGCAATGTTGTCTCTGAAAAGCGAAATTCTCCTCGACAACTATGATCTATGGCATATGTATCATGTATTTCCGTGGGAACATGAAGGTAAGCAGCAGGCACGAGAAAGTGTTGCTACTTGCACATGAGGCATGTCCCAATGCATAGTTTCTTAGCACGTTACCATAGGTGCATTATAATTTAAGAGACTACTGATGGCTAGGTTGAGACTCCAAGTGCAGAGTGTGTAGCTAGTGGCAAGCCTTCTTCCTCACGTGGGTGACTCGAGGGTTTATATCGAACTCTTGGGGAGCCAGTATTTCAGCAGTTGACTTCCAAGCTTCCTCCAGGATCCTGCAAACAAGTAGAGAATTTTGTGCCCTCAACCTCACCAAGTGGTTGTCAAGCACAAGGTGTGAGACTTCTAAATTACAATGCAAAAATGAAAGTAAATGTGCAATAATTAAATCTACTACTAAATTCAAATAAGAAAATAAATATGCAATGGATTGTTTTTGTATTTTTGTGATGCAAGTGGTGATGGAGATAATGTAAATTCGAATTGGAGATGCAAGTAAAGTAAAGTGCAAGTAAATTAAATTGCAGCAAAATAACTAGAGTGTTTTCTTATAATTAAAATAGGACCGGGGTTCACGGTTTCACACTTGCATTCTCTCAAATAAAGTGGTAGACGGTGGACATAAAGAATTACATATGAGATTACAATAACATGTTTAACATTGAGTACTTTCATATGGGCATCACGTCCTAGCATAGATATCTCTACGGTCATATTGATCCCTCTTATACTCCACCAATATGCGAAATAAACACCTCGATAATTAAGGAAAAACCAGAGTATAGCTTTAAGCAATGTGACATGAAGTTGAAGTAAGAACTTGCTAGATCTAGTCATGGAGATTGATTAGTGTCACATAAAATCCCCGGTAACAAGGTACTCCTTTTTATCCCTAGTGAGGTAACTAAGAAAGGTTTAACAAAACCTAAGTGGATCGCTGAACTTCTGTCACTTTCACAGCACTAGCCACCCCCCGTTACTCCAACTAATGCACCATCACCCCACACACGCTCTCAAGAACTAGATTGATCAAATCTAGCAAATAATAACGGGGTACATAAGATACATCTACTCAAATAACTCAAGAGAAACAATTGCAATTTCAGATTCAATAACTCATAGAAAAGATCCACCACATAGGAATTACAACGGTGCCCGTAATCATGTGAGGCAGCTCATACGGATCTAATTAGTGAAGCACATAGAGAGAGAGAGATACAAGTGCTACTTCCACAAACCCATAGCCCTGGGGTGGGCTACGCCCTCTTCATGGAGATGTCGATGGAGATGACGCTGGAGGGGTAGGAGATCACACCGGCGGCGCCCCGCCGGAGTTTTCCCCCTCCAATCTGGAACTCCAGGTCTCTGTTTCGGTGTTTCGACGGCGCTCCTCTCCGTAAGGGTACGGGGGACCCTTTTTATAGTCGGTTTTAGGTCAAGACAGAGTCGGTAAGTCGAAGATGGAAGGAATTGGGGCCACAGGGGCCAAAAGGGGGCCTCTCACGCGGCCAAGGAATCTGGCCGCGTGGAGGGTCCTCTTTTGGGCCTCCTTGCCCAATTCTCGTGGATTCTTCGCTCGCAAGTCTTCTCCTTCCAAGAAAATGACCCCCGCAGATTTTCAGGTGATTTCGCGGAAGTTTGCCCCCTTAAACGTCAAAAATATAGAAAACGGGGTTTCTGAACCCCAGGGTTAATTCCATGAAAGTTGGGGGATTTTGTAATTTAACCCCAAAATACTATAAAAACTTTGAATTATACCCTTATATGATGCAATATGTAATAGAAAACCATGTGAAAATATGCAAAATTCATCTATGCATTTTACATGCATCAACATCCCCAAGCTTAACCCATGCTCGTCCTCGAGTATGAAGGTGATAAAACTAAGATGGGTTTTGCATATTGAAACAATCATGGGATATCAAGGAGGATTATTCATGCTACATATAATCAAATGATTAATACTAGAAATGAATAGCAATATACAATTCATGTTGTAAGAAATATCAAATATGCAAACAAAGATGCTTCATGAAAGTTCACAAAGTGTATAATGAAATAAAAGCACTATGGACCAAATGAATACACAAAATAAAAAATAAAATCCTATATTGGTCAAAGAATAGCATAATGGAGAATAGAAAATATGGTGGACACTTTGGAGAAAATTGAGTAGAGGTAAAACATGATCAAGTCTTATTTAGCCTCTAAATTATTCAACTAAAATTACTAATTGAAATGTGGTATCCATTGATCTAGGACTCTCATTGCCCCTTTATCACTAGCATCTTAAAATTGTGAGTATTGAAGTAATGAGAATGACAAGGTGGTTGAAAGCCTCATGCCCCGTGAGTGTGAAAACCTACTCCATGATTACTCAACTTAAGATTCCTAATAAGCTTTGTACAATCATAATAAGTATTAATGACATCATAGAGAACCGCAAAGAGGTACCTCTTGCCCCATGACATGGAAACAAGCCCATGTTACAATGACAAGATGAACAAACGGAGTAGACTCATCATCCTTTTTATTTTCATTCACTATTATGCATAGCTTCTTATTTATTATAGGATATGTTGTAGAGTCACTCAAGCTGTAAGTAAATTTCCACCATGATAAAGCATGGCTTGGGTTAGCGGCCCAATGCGTTTCTCTAGTCATATAGATACTTACTCATCAAAACTTACTATTCCTCTATTTCATTTCGGCATGGCAGGAGTCCAAAAACAAAAGTACATGATATCAACCAAATGTAAATTTTTTGTGCAATGTTGAAAGCTTTCCGGTGATACACGTTTATAGCTAGCTCCCAACCACACACTTGTCAAACGCAAAACTTGTGGCTCCCATTATTGGGTCATGTTTATTAGATGCATAAAAAGTAAAGTGTGCCTTCAAAAGTTCGTGAGAGTCCTATTCCTAGTTCAACCCATGAAAATTAATAAAGTGAATATCTTAATTTAGAACATAAATAACACAATAACATGGTGAACATACTCGGAATAGCAATGAAGCTAATGGGAAGATATGGTGGACTCACTGGAAATACTTGGCTAAGGAGTGTTGGAAACAAGTTTTTACTTGTTGGAATTTTTAAATTTTTGGGCTAGCAAGAGGGATATAGTTGACCAGCTACTATGCATGCATATGTACATAGAACTACTCATTTCATGATAAACTAAATAAACCAGAAATTAACATCAAGGACATGAATAAGAGATAGCTCAAGACAACATTATTGCAAATTTCTACACATAAAAAGCCTATAAATCGTGCAAACATATGTAGCTCTTCAAATCAACCATGGCATCCCTATTCCAAGTCATAATACTAGCATCCAATACATTCCAACCCCAAACTCCAGTATCTCAATATCATATAAAATGATGGTGGTGGTCTTATCAAAACAAAAATAAAAACAAAAACTAGACGCTTCAAGTCTCTACGATAAATGCTTTGCTTAGAAAAACAGAAAGTAGACGTGTGCTAACCAAAAGAGTGTAGCTCCAGTGGGGTGTTCATCACATCCCCAAGATTATGGCTTTCACCATTCTTGGATGTCTTGAGGCGCAGCTCCTCTATTCCCTGTGAAAAAACTTCACAAAACATGTTTCTCCCATTCTTTTTCTGTGGGGTGAGATTAGCAAGGACAAACAAATCACATGCTTGCTGTGCAATATTCCAAATCAAATTCTCCAGTAGATAGATAATAAGGTTAATTATGTTGTATGTTCACTCTCTTGCTTGAAAGAATCATGGAAATTCGATTCCAAGCCCAAAGAGTGCATGAAACAAAAGAAGGCAGAATCTGTCCAGAAAAGCAACAGCGACAAAACGAACGTTTTTTCCTAAGCTAGACTCGTCAAACAATTAAGCCACTGTTTGTGCTTACAGAGAACGAAAAGTTGCAGAACATACTAAAAAATTAGCTCAATCCGATATACCAATAAAAAACGTAAAATCATACGGTGAGCAGACTCGTGCTGAAACAGAAATTTCATGCACTAGGATAGCAACTTATAAGTCCAAATAGGTTTGACTTGACTCTTTATTGAAAACTCCAGAGTTAAAAAAGAACTAATCTCTTGAGACAACAAGAGGACACTAGGAAAATCCAAACAAAAACAACCGGGTTGCCTCCCGTAAAGCGCTTTCTTTATAGCCATATAGCTAGGCTTTACTTACTTGACAATCAAGAGGGATAAAGCTCATGAGGGAGCTTGTTCTTCAGAGTGCCCCTCTTCCTTGGGAAGTGCTCCATGCTTTTCTTGTGAGGGAACTGAAACTTGACATTCCCTTCCTTGGAGTCTATGATTGCACCTGTAGTACGAAGAAAAGGTCTACCCAAAATAATAGGACTAGGGGATTTATCCCCCATATCCATAATAATGAAATCAACGGGTACAAAAGTCATGTGCAATTCAATCATAACATATTTTACTTGTCCTACAGCATGTTTAGTAGAGTTATCAGTAAGGACAAATTCACTTAAGCATTTTTCTAAATTTTCTAGTTCTAGCAATTCATATAATTCTTTAGAGAGTACCGATACACTAGAACCTAGATCTAACATAGCATGGTGAATTTCTTTTCCAATTGAAATCAGCACCTTGGGGATCCATGCATCCCCAAGCTTAGGAGGTATCATGGCCTCATTCTTGTACCTAGCAATTTTTTCTTGCAAGACATGATTAGCAATATGAGATCCAAAGCCAGGTTGATTAACATTTATAGTGGGATCACTAGCAAATTTTTGTAGAGTAGAAATAAGTTCTTGCAAGTTACTTTTTTTCTAAATCAAGCAATGGATCCTTAATTTCAGTAAGCATCATAATTTCCTCTACTTTACTCTCTAATTTAGCTAGCATGCTTGATTCATGAGGACTAATTTCATCTTTGCTAGCAAGATAAGACATATATGGAAGTAAATATTCAGGGTACTTCACTATTTCATTCAAAGTTTCTTCTAAGCTAGTAGGGACATGCTCACTTGTATTCTCAGCAATATGATCAATATTTTCAATAATAGGAGCAGCAATAGTAATATAATTCATTCCTACACTAGGTTGTGCTTGTGGCTTTCCTGCTGACATGCTCAATAGAGTTGCTTGATTATCAGCTAATTTTGACAATGCTTTATCTAAATTCGAAGATTGAAGTTGCAATCCTTTAATATAACTACTAATGGATGCAATAGACTTATTTAACTCATGTATCATAGCATTTTGACTAGCAACTTGTTCCATAAGCAATTTGTTAAATTCAGAAATTTCACTAGAAGACTTCCACTTATTTTCATTAGCATTAGGATATGGAACAAAAGGTTTATTTGGCACATAAGGAGGTTTACTATATGAATTGTAAGCATTACCAAAACCATTTATACCATAATTCCTAACAAAATTAACATCCACACTTTCAAAATTACTACCAACTAGCTCCTGCAAAGGCACATTCTCCATATTTTGTTTATTAATAAAAGCAAGAATAGTGTCCATTTTAGAAGACAAATCATTGGTTTCTTCAATTGAGTTTATTTTCTTAGTGGGATTGGGTGCTCTTTCAGTATTCCATTGACTATAATTTTGTACTCATAAATGCACCTCCAGCAGCAGAATCAAGTATATTTCTAGACATGTAGTTTAGACCATTATAAAAAGAGTGTAGTATGGTCCATTCATTTACTCCATGTGATGGGCATGTTCTAAGCATTAATTTAATTCTATCCCATGCCATGGCTACATGTTCATTATCATTTTGCCTAAATGAGAGGATATTATTCCTATTTTGCAAAATTTGAACGGGAGGATAATATTTCTTAATGAAAGCTTCTTTTAAATCATCCCAAGACTTTATACTAGATATAGGTAGTGAAAGTAACCATTCTTTAGCCTTTCCTCTAAGTAAAAAAGGAAATAATTTCAGTTTTAAAACACTACTTTCCACATTTTTATATTTTTGCATATCACATATTTCCATGAAATCATGAAGATGCATAGAGGCATCCTCCATAGCACTACCACCAAATTGCTCTATAGTAATTAAATTCAATAAACTAGGACTTACTTCATAGCTTTCAGCTTGTATTTCAGGTGTAGTAATTGGCCTAGCAATGACTTGGTCATTGGGTGTATTTGTGTAGTCACTTAATTTAGTTCTATCACCCATTTTAACATTTTTTATGTAGTTTTTAATTTTTTATGCAAAACTGAAAAGTAAAGTAACTAGGAAAATTCGAAATACTAAAATAAACTAGATAACTAAATGCAAAGCTAAAATGCAAACTAAAATAAAATATGCAAGACAAAACAAAAACAAGACAAGAAACAAAACAATCTACTTGAAAGAAGGTGGAGATAGAAAGGACGGTACTCACGTAGGTGCAATCTCCCCAAGCTTAGGTGTTTGCAAACCTTGTTGGTGATGAAGACTTCTTGTGAGTTCCCTTGGACAACTCCTTCACCTATGGCTCCCCGGCAACGGCGCCAGAAAAACGCTTGATGGCTAGGTTGAGACTCCAAGTGCAGAGTGTGTAGCTAGTGGCAAGCCTTCTTCCCCACGAGGGTGACTCGAGGGTTTATATCGAACTCTTGGGGAGCCAGTATTTCAGCAGTTGTCTTCCAAGCTTCCTCCAGGATCCTGCAAACAAGTAGAGAATTTTGTGCCCTCAACCTCACCAAGTGGTTGTCAAGCACAAGGTGTGAGACTTCTAAATTGCAATGCAAAACTGAAAGTAAATGTGCAATAATTAAATCTACTACTAAATGCAAATGAGAAAATAAATATGCAATGGATTGTTTTTGTATTTTTGTGATGCAAGTGGTGATGGAGATAATGTATATTCGAATTGGAGATGCAAGTAAAGTAAAGTGCAAGTAAAGTAAATTGCAGCAAAGTAACTAGAGTGTTTTCTTATAATTAAAATAGGACCGGGGTTCATGGTTTCACACTTGCATTCTCTCAAATAAAGTGATAGACGGTGGACATAAAGAATTACATGTGAGATTACAATAACATGTTTAACATTGAGTACTTTCATATGGGCATCACGTCCTAGCATAGAGATCTCTACGGTCATATTGATCCCTCTTATACTCCACCAAGATGCGAAATAAATCATAACACCTCGATAATTAAGGAAAAACCAGAGTATAGCTTTAAGCAATGTGACATGAAGTTGAAGTAAGAACTTGCTAGATCTAGTCATGGAGATTGATTAGTGTCACTTCAAATCCCCGGTAACAAGGTACTCCTTTTTATACCTAGTGAGGTAACTAAGAAAGGTTTAACAAAACCTAAGTGGATCGCTGAACTTCTGTCACTTTCACAGCACTAGCCACCCCCCGTTACTCCAACTAATGCACCCATCACCCCACACACGCTCTCAAGAACTAGATTGATCAAAGCTAGCAAATAAGAACGGGGTACATAAGATACATCTACTCAAATAACTCAAGAGAAATAATTGCAATTTCAGATTCAATAACTCATAGAAAAGATCCACCACATAGGAATTACAACGGTGCCCGTAATCATGTGAGGCAGCTCATACGGATCTAATTAGTGAAGCACATAGAGAGAGAGATACAAGTGCTACTTCCACAAACCTATAGCCCTGGGGTGGACTACTCCCTCTTCATGGAGATGTCGATGGAGATGACGCTGGAGGGGTAGGAGATCACACCGGCGGCGCCCCGCCGGAGTTTTCCCCCTCCAATCTAGAACTCCAGGTCTCTGTTTCGGTGTTTCGGTGTTTCGGCGGCGCTCCTCTCCGTAAGGGTACGGGGGACCCTTTTTATAGTCGGTTTTAGGTCAAGACGGAGTCGGTAAGTCGAAGATGGAAGGAATTGGGGCCACAGGGGCCCAATGGGGGCCTCTCACGCGGCCAAGGAATCTGGCCGCGTGGAGGGTCCTCTTTTGGGCCTCCTTGCCCAATTCTCGTGGATCCTTCGCCCGCAAGTCTTCTCCTTCCAAGAAAATGACCCCCGCATATTTTCAGGTGATTTCGCGGAAGTTTGCCCCCTGAAACGTCAAAAATATAGAAAACGGGGTTTCTGACAAGCAGGGTTAATTCCATAAAAGTTGGGGGACTTTGTAAATTAACCCAAAAATACTATAAAATATTGAATTATACCCTTATATGATGCAATATGTAATAGAAAACCATGTGAAAATATGCAAAATTCATCTATGCATTTTACATGCATCAACTACTAGTCCAGTGCATTGTTTCTTAGAGGTTTCTCTAAATTTAATGATTTGGTGCTCATGCATGGATGTGATTGGGCTATTAACCATTTTTACCTATGATAGCGTACCAATGTTGTATCTTAGCTAAGATATAACCTCACTATCTCTCATCATTAATTAGTGTGCCACATAAGCAAAACGTCTATGAACCCGAGCTAAGAAACCCCCATTGGGACATGCCTGATTATAGCAAAACAATATCATGGTAACTTGGTAAGTGCAATTCTCTATTCGGTTTTGTTTAATAATTAAGGATCTGAACATGAGGCACATCAACTTGTTTACTTACAATTTTAACGATACCAAATACTGTCATTTAAGGTATAGAGAAAAGTCCTAAATCCATACAAGAAAACAAGCAGAAAATAAGAGAGAGCGGAATCCACGTTCTGCTGTGAGGAGCAGCAGCAACCGACAGACCTACAGGTTCATGTGATGGAGGATCAGCAAGCAGCCGGCCAACAGAGTTCAGAGAACAGCAACGGCTTCGGCCAGCCAGTCCAGCGAGGTCGCCGGAGGAGCAATTCGGTTGGCTCGTGGCCGCATGAAGGAGACCAGGTGGGCGAGCTGCGCCTCCACGCCGCCGGTAGGTGCCCAGATCGGAGGTGGAGCAGGATATTTGGGAGCGGGGAGAGAAGGGACGACAACCGGAGGAGGAGCTTTGGGGAAGACGTACGGCGGCAGCGGCCAGCCAAGCATACCGACGCCGGAAGGGTGGATCCAAGGCCGGGGGCGCCAGGACTAGGGTTCGAGCAAGGCGGGGAAGAATGAGGTACGGACGGAGAACGATTCGTTCGTTGTGCTGGCTCGGTCCATATATCGGATGGAATTTTCTCCGTTATTTCGCGTAAAAGCCAGTGGTAGGACGGGCGTGGGATCGGCACAAAGCAGGGAAAGCAGCTCCAGACGTGCCTTGGCCTGGGAGTGCAAATAAGCACGTTCGCTGCGCGAAAGCGCGTTCAGTTTTTGACCCTTTGGTTAGGCTTTGGCTTATAAGTATGGAAATACATCGTAAAAGCCTAACCAAACACCCTCTTAATTGTTATTTTGAGGTGATCTAAATTCACTTCTGCTGATAAAAGGCCGAACTTCTGACGAGTAGAGCATAGCGCCTCGAGTTTGAAGTTAGCCCATCGCGTTTGCACGACAAACGTAGCTGATATGTCTACAACGTATCTATAATTTCTGATGCTCAATGATGATATTGTGCCAGTTGCTACATGTTTTCTCTCTTCTTTATAGCATTTTTACACGTTTTCCGGGACTAACCTATTAACAAGATGCCACAGAGCTAGTTCCCTGTTTTCTGCTGTTTTTAGTTTCAGAAAAGTTGTTCTGGAAATATTCTCGGAATTGGAAAATTTGAAAGCCAGAAGTCTTAGAAGTCCCGGAAGCTTCCAGAAGTCCCCAAGAGCCCCGGAGGGGGGGCCACAGGGTGGCCACACCATGCGGTGGCACGGGCCCCCCTGGCCGCGCCACCTGGTGGTGTGGGGGCCCCAGGGCTCTATCGCCTTTGCCCTTTCGCCTATTTATTCTCCCCCGAGTGAAAACCCTAAACACATCAACCTTTTCCACAAAATACATCCGTAGCTCCGCCGCCACCATTCACAAGTTTCAGGGGACCGATCTCTGTTCTGGCACCCTGCCGGGACGGGGAAGTGCCCCCGGAACCCATCTCCATCGACTCCACCGCCATCTCTATCGCCGTTGCTGTCTCCTATGATGAGGAGGGAGTAGTTCTCCCCCGAGGCTGAGGGCTCTACCGGTAGATATGTGGTCCATCTCTCTCTCCCATGGTGTGATCTATATGTGATCGTGAGCTTTGTAATCTAGTTGAATTCGTAGATGTTACTCTTCATCTTTTGCTACTCAAGTGCTTTATTAATATGAACTTTGGAGTCACCTTGTCCTGCGGTCTGAAGGTGACAGTGTGCACATCGTGTGTGTCTCCTCTATGAATTGTGGTGTTTGTCTAGTACCTTCTAGGACGCTCATAGTGACAACATGGGGTTAACTAGATTCGGGAATGCTTACTTTAAGGAATGTTTTTTGCAGCCCTACACAATGATTAGTGTTCATTATTTGTTATGAGATCTCCGTAAACGCTTTGATCACGGTGTAAAGGTGACAGTGTGTGCACCGTGTGGTTTAGCATTATATTTATATTTTGTGTTGGATAACCCTATGAAATTGTGGTGTTTGCGTGGAACCATTTGGGTCCCATGGTGATAGCATGGGGGTTACTTGGTTGGGAAAGTGCTTACTCCGAGGAGTGCTGTTAAAGCCCTACGCATGGATTGATGTTGTTATTCGACCGGAGAGTGGTTAAGAGTAGCATAGTGAAGAGAAGATATTTAGTTATTCAATTATGTGATCATTGTTGAGAGTGTCCACTAGTGAAAGTAAGATCCCTAGGCCTTATTTCCAAGCATTGAAACACCGTTTTCCGCTTGTTCTGCTACATGTTTGTTTGCTGCCATTTTTATTTCAGATTGCTATTATCACTTATTATCATCCATATTACTTGAATTTTACTCTCTCTTCGCCGAACTAGTGCACCTATACAACTGACAATTGTATTAGGTGTGTTGGAAACACAAGAGACTTCTTGTATCTTGATTGCAGGGTTGCTTGAGAGAGATATCTTTGACCTCTACCTCCCTGAGTTCGATAAACCTTTGGTGTTCCACTTAAGGGAAACTTGCTGATGTTCTACAAACCTCTGTACTTGGAGGCCCAACACTGTCTGCAAGAATAGAAGCGTGCGTAGACATCCAGCTCTTTTCTGGCGCCGTTGCCGGGGAGGTAAGGTAAAAGGTACGCACATCCTCGGGTGTGAGTGCTCGAAGTTATTTCTTTTCGATTCTACAAGTATATCTTTTTGTTTCTTGTTTTTATTTTCACTAGTTAGGCTTAATGGAAAACAACAAAAATATGAGAGAGGTTTATAATCTTTATCTTGACTTGTGACCTGAAGTGTTTGAAGTTTGTTTGCATAATAGTGATAGCAATATTATTAGTATGAATTCTTTGAACACCATTATTTCTAATGCTATTGAAAAGTCTAAGCTTGGGGAAGCTAGTCTTGATGAATATGATATTTTTATTCCCCCAAGCATGGAGGAACAAATTTACTTTGATGATACTTTGCCTCCAATATATGATGATTATAATGATTGTGGTATTCTAGTTCCACCTGTTTACAATGATGAATATGATATTTTCAGTCCACCTACAATAGAGGAAAATATTAATTATGATTACAATATGACTCCTATATTTAATGATTATGGTGATGAGAATAATAAGGATAGCTATTTTGTTGAATTTACTCCCACTACTATTAATAAGAATGACTTTGCTTATGTGGAGAGTATTAATTCTTTTATGCATGTGGCTCGTGATAAGAATGTTATATATGATAGTTACATTGTCAATTTTATTGATGATGCTACTGAAAGTTATTATGAGAGAGGGAAACATAATTTTATGCATCTCAATGATATCAAGTATCCCCTATTTATGTTTAAAATTTTGAAGTTGCACTTATTTTGCTTTCCTATACCTGTTGCTTTGTGTTTTCATGACTTTTTTTCTACAAGATTATTTTTCATAGGAAGTGGGTTAAACTTAAATTTGTTTTACATTTTATTCTTGATGCTCTCTTTTTCTTCAACTCATATTTCTCATGTGAGCATCTTCTAAAATTATCATGCCTAGCTAAAAGGCTTTAAAGAAAAGCACTTCTTGGGAGATAACCCATGTTTTTATTTTTGCATTGTTTTTCTCTGTTTTCTTTGAGTCAAGGGGTTGTAAACTTCTGTAGCAACTCCTTTGTATCTTTCTTTTCATGTTTTACTAGTGCCAAGTAAAGTTTCTGACAAAAATTGGAGTTAGTTTTTGGATTTCTGCTGTCCACCACAAAACATCGTATAAAATCCTGGAAGATCAGAATGATCTGAAATGTTTTGTGCTTATTACTCAGATAAATTTGTAACTTTTCTTAGCTGACCACTTTTTGATTTGAGCAACAAAAGTTTTTCGAAAAAAATCATCTTTACGTGTTGTCCTGTTTTGACAGATTTCTGCCAATAATTGCATTTGCATCTTAATCCCTTTCTTTTGGTGTTCTTTTGAGAAAAAGAGTTTTAAAAGAAATTGTGACACTAGCTAATGTGTTTATGAGTGTTAGGCTTGTGTTGAAACTGAACCATGTGAATTTATTATTTCTATTTGCACTAACGTTGCTAATGAAGATTATGAGAAGTTTGGTGTGAAGAAAGTTTTCAAGGGTCAAGAGAAGAGGATGATATGGCGGGATCAAGAATAGTGAAGAGCCTAAGTTTCGGGATGCCCCGGTGGTACATCCCAGCAAATTCCAAGAAGACTCAAGCGTCTAAGCTTGGGGATGCCCAAGGCATCCCCTTCTTCATCGACAAATTATCAGGTCACTTCTAGTAACACTATATTTTTATTCGGTCACATCTTATATGCTTTACTTAGAGCGTCTTTTATTTTTTTGCTTTCAGTTTGTTTAGTTTTCTTTGCTGTAGTTTATGGTTGGATCTTATCATACTTGTGTGGGATAGAGACACGCTCCGTTTTCATTGCTTAGAACACTCTAGTTGTCATTCTGATTGTTCTGTGAGTGTTCACTTTTTGCTAGTACTGTGTTTAGCCTTTGTTTTCATGCATCTCATATTCAGAGTTGTTAGTTTTAGTAGTTTTATGTGAGTAATCTCATTTTCTTGCTGTATCATGTAGATAATTTTTGTTAAAACATATCTTGTATGGTGCTTGTTGGGTAAAGAAACTGCTGCTTGAGGTAGAATTTATAACAGCGCACGTAGAAGCTTGTATAGACTGTGGCTAGAACTTTTTCATGTCATGGTATATGTTATTTTAGTTTTAAAGCCTTGTGGTTATTGAGTAGCATGAATAGCCTCAAATAGCTGAGAGTGTTTAATATACCATTGAAAGATTCATGAGTTGTTCTTGTCATAGTAAAGCATAAATTTATGGTATTCTCTTTCGAATGTTTTATTTGGTTGACTTGGCGCATGCTCACACCATGTTTATGACTATGAACCAGTCACGAATAGCCTGCATGACCATTTAATTTTTGAACTTGTGATACCGCTTATGCTTTAATTAACGATGTTTATGTCTCTATGCATGATTATGGCTTTTATACTCTCTTGATTTGTCGCTCCCAGTCTTTTGCTAGCCTCCACTTGTACTGAGTATGAGCTATACTCGTGTATCCAACTACCTAAAACCAAAGTTTTCCCATTGTGTCCACCATAGCTACCTACATGTGATATTTCACTGCCACTCCAAGTAAATTGCTCATGTGCTACCTTTAAAACTTCAAAATTACTCCTGTTTTGTGTTCTTGTTTTTGCTCATGAGGATGTCAATGGAGAATCTTTATCTCACTTGTTGATTGGATTTCACACCCTGGACTAGTGGCTTAATCCGCTTATCCAAATGATAGAAGAGCTGGCAGCGGGGTGCCCAGCCCCAAATTAATGCAAACAAATTCTCTTCACTATTTTTTCCCTGATTTATCAGTCAAAGCATAATTGTGTAAACAAAATAGAAAGAGGGATGACCTTCTACCCAGATTCATCCTTCATATGGGATCCGCTCTTGTGAATCCAGTTGGCTTATGACGTACTATATTTTCTGTTTACCATTCGTTGACATTAGCATACATCTCCCAAAATATAGACAACCCTCCAAGGTATGTGATTGTTGGCTGGCACCCGAGGATTCAGTTAGCCATGGTTTGTGAAAGGTGGATGGGAGGAGTGTCAAACTTTTAATACCTCTGTTTAATAAAATAAAAAGCTCTACCACATGAGTGATCCCTGCTTCCTTCTGCGAAGGGTCTTTCTTTTACTTTTATGTTGAGTCTCCATCTTCTAACTTTATGCACAGTTGAGAGAGCATTTTTTCCATTCTGGTTTTTATGTGCATTTGTCCCATAAACATCAATAATTGATTCATGATGTGATATTGTTTGTTCTCAAATTATTTGCTCTAGTATTCCTAATAAACTTTGAAGGTGTCCTGGCATTTATGTTTTGTCCCACTCTTAAGGACTAGCGAAATACCACTTTGTCATGCTTTCTCTATACGTGAAACAAACGTATATCTTTCCTTGCATTATTATCCATGCTCCTTTATTTGAGATACTCCTCATGATGTAAAGTGATTGCTATGCTTTATTATTAAAGTTATATTATCATGTTTGTGTTTAAAGTTCTATGATCTCAGCGTACATATGCTTTTACATTATAATGATGAAGTTTATGATAGTAGCATGTCACCTCAGAAATTATTGTGTTTTATCGTTTACCTACTCGAGGACGAGTAGGAACTAAGCTTGGGGATGCTTAATACGTCTCCAACGTATCTATAATTTCTGATGCTCCATGACGAAATTATGCCAATTGCTACATGTTTTCTCCCTTCTTTATAGCATTTTTACACGTTTTCCGGGACTAACCTATTAACAAGATGCCACAGAGCCAGTTCCCTGTTTTCTGCTGTTTTTAGTTTCAGAAAAGTTGTTCTGGAAATATTCTCGGAATTGAAAAATTCGAAAGCCAGAAGTCTTAGAAGTCCCGGAAGCTTCCAGAAGTCCCGAAGAGCCCCGGAGGGGGGCCACAGGGTGGCCACACCATGGGGTGGCGCGGGTCCCCCTGGCCTCGCCACCTGGTGGTGTGGGGCCCCAGGGCTCCACCACCTTTGCCTTTTCGCCTATTTATACTCCCCCGAGGGAAAACCCTAAACACATCGACCTTTTCCACAAAATACATCTGTAGCTCCGCCACCGCCACCGACAAGTTTCGGGGGACATATCTCTGTTCTGGCACACTGTCGGGATGGGGAAGTGCCCCCGGAACCCATCTCCATCGACTCCACCGCCATCTCCATCGCCGTTGCTGTCTCCTATGATGAGGAGGGCGTCGTTCTCCCCCGAGGCTGAGGGCTCTACCGGTAGCTATGTGGTTCATCTCTCTCTCCCATGGTGTGATCTTTATGTGATCGTGAGCTTTGTAATCTAGTTGAATTCGTAGATGTTACTCTTCATCTTTTTCTACTCAAGTGCTTTATTAATATGAACTTTGGAGTCAGCTTGTCCCGTGGTGTGAAGGTGACAGTGTGCACATCGTGTGTGTCTCCTCTATGAATTGTGGTGTTTGTCTAGTAACTTCTAGGACGCTCATAGTGACAGCATGGGGTTAACTAGATTCGGGAATGCTTACTTTAAGGAATGCTTTTTGTAGTCCTACACAATGATTAGTGTTCATTATTTGTTATGAGATCTCCGTAAACGCTTTGATCACGGTGTAAACACTACTGCGGAACAGGGCATTTGCCCCGGTTGGTAAGGGTCTAATGCCCCGGCTAGCCAACTGGGTTCCGCAAACCCGGGCTAAAGGCCCCCCTTATTCCCCGGTGGGGTTACCAACCGGGGTAAAAGGCGCGCCCCACGTGGGCTCTGCACTGCGAGGAGTCCGGCCCCCCTTTTACCCCGGTTGGTGTTACCAACCGGGGCAAAAGGTTTTTTTATAGCTGTTTTCGTGTTCTCTACGCTAGATTAGAAATTCTATATTCTTTTCTGTTTTCGTGTTCTCTGCACTAAACATTTATATTAAGAAAGATGAAAAATTATCGCACAAAAACACAGATGAAAACGAACAATAACATAAATATATAGTCTTCCACGAATACAATATTGTTCGACACAATGACATAATTAAACATAGTTCGACATAGCTAGACATAGTACGACAATATAGAGCGACATAAGTACGTAAGCATAGATCGACAGTAACATATATACTACGCATCGGCATCGGAGGAAGCATTGCCCTTGCCCTCGGCGTCGGAGGCAGCCTGCTCGGGCTTGACTCGCCGGAGTCAGACTCGGAGTCGGAGCTTCTCTCAGACGAGCTATCTTGGCAGCAAAGGGGGCGGACTAAGGTGTCGTCGAAGATCTTCACCTCCAGCACGTGGGCCTCCTCGTCCTTGAAGTACCTGAATGTGAGCATGTAGCCCACATTTAGCTTGTGCATGCGCGCGAACTGCCCCCACCCATAGCGCAGGTAGAGGTCATCGCCACGTCGCTGCAGGACAACGCGCACGGGCCTGTTGTCACAACCCTCCAACCGGAGGGTGAAACTATAGGGCCCGCCCTTGCGCCCGAGGAGGATCGCCGATATCTTCTCTGGAAGATGAAGCTTGTCCTCCTCTGGGGGAACAGGTGGACGTAGAACTCCGGTAGCCGGAGACCGTCCTTCTCCTCCTCCTCCTCCTCCTCCTCCTCCTCCTCCTCCACCGCCGCAGCCTCCTCCTGCTCCGCCGCAGCCTCCTCCTCCTCCTCCTCCGCCGCCGCCGCAGCAACAGCGTCACGCCGTTTATGGCGTGTTGACCCCTTTGCACCGCGCTTTGCCCACCTTGCAGCGCTTGATGCCCCCGTGCTCCGCGTCCACGTCCACGTCCGCGAGTAGGAGGCGTCGCGTCCTCCTCCTTGATGACTATGGCGCCACCACCACGTGCATTCGATGCACGTGGACGTCCAGGTCGACGTCCACCACGTACAGGGGTTTTTTCGACGGGGACGACGCCGCGCCCACCGCCGGTTACACGCGAACCACGGGGACGTCTCGCCATGGCTAAAAAAAATAGCAAATAGCATCAATTTCATCAGTTCGCAACAATTGCATATAATCTAATAAAAATATAGCTAATAGCATCAATTTCATCAAAATTGCTTATAGATAAAAGCTAATGGTACTAATAGCTAAACAAGTCCGAAAAAAGAGTAACTATATGTTCCAGATCCTCATTTCAATTATAAATGCAACATTGATGAAATATTTAAACGTATGAATACACATCAATAGTTACATAGCTCGGGTTCATTTTATTTAACCCTAATACATCACGATGCAATAATATCACTTATACATGCATATTCATGAAACATCTTTCAAACTAATTAACTCCGACCGGGTCCTAAGCCGCGGGGTGCTGAGTCGCGGGTGCTACGGGCCCATAGGTAAGGAACCCTCACAGGGTCATAGCTCACGTGGTAAGGAACCCTCCGAATAATCGACCAACTGTTGCTATACTCCGTATCGAGCAACTACATATAGCGACGGACGTGCTCGTCCTCCTCCCTGATACGCTGATGTACCACCTCCTCAGGGGCCGGCTCTCTCCGCACCGACCGTGGCCCACGCGATGGCCACCAAAGAATATCCGGGTCGACCACGTCACCCGGATTTCTCACCAAGCCGCGTGTCCCGGTAGTAAGGACCTCCAAGTGCCAGCCCGGCGGGGCCTAGTCCCGGACATCGCCCGGCGGGTCCAACAGAGACATAAGCTAAAAACAGACCCGGACTAAGTAAATATTTCTAATTAAGTAAAATACCTTAGTGTTTCTAACTTAGTAAAAAATAGTAAATGGAGAAATATGACATAAATAAGATGAAAGTTAAACACAAAGGATCAAATTGGTAAGGAATATGACTAGCAGGTCTAATCGAGTCATGCCGAGTAAAGTTGCGACTCGAACGTGACATAACAGTTGTAGCATCCCAGATTATCCATATCATGTGTGAAAACGTTGAAGAGGAAGTGATCTGCAACGTTTTCACACATGACTGGATAATCTAGAATGATGTTATGCCCCGTTCTAGTCACAGGTTTATTAGGAAAGAGTGGATCTGATCTGCTAGTCATACTCCTGCCTAGACCTTCACATTTTGTGTTTGCTACGAGGTAGTACACGTGATGGTGGTCCGGAGAAGGATGAAGACAGGGGTTTCTGGAAATCTTTGAAACTAAAAAAAATCATATATGTAATATCGTGAGATCCGAACAAGGTTAGACCCTTTTGTCCACATACATAATGGGGACATTCTTCATAACCCCGGAAGGGATTTCTGAGGAATGTCACCATTATGAATATGCACAAAAGGGTTCAACTTCGTTCGGATCTCACGATATTACATATGTGACGTTATTTAGTTCCAAAGAAATCCAGAAACCCTCATCTTCCTCCTTTCCCCGGACCATCACCGTCTGTAGTACCTCTTAACAAGGAACAAGATGGTCGTCGTGCCTTGATGTGAAGTTGGACCTTCACATTTTGTGTTTGTTACGAGGTAAGTACACGTGATGGCGATGCGGGGGAAGGAAGGGTTTCTGGAATTCTCTGAAACTAAACAAAATCATATATGTAATAGTGAAATCCAGAAAAAACTAGATCCTTTTATACACATACATAATGGGGATATTCTTCATAACCCTGGAAGGGATTTTTGAGGAATATCACCATTACGAATGTGAACTAAAGGATTCAGCTTCATCCGGATCTCATGAACCATATTACATATGTGACATTATTTAGTTCGAAAGAAATCCAGAAACCCTCATCTTCCTCCTTTCCCCGGATCACCACCGCCTGTAGTACCTCTTAACAGGAACAAGATGGTCATCGGGACTTGATGTGAAGTTGGACCTTCACATTTTGTGCTTGTTACGAGGTAAGTACACGTGATGGCGATGCGGGGGAAGGAAGGGTTTCTGGAGTTCTCTGAAACTAAACAAAACCATATATGTAATAGTGAAATCCGGAGAAAACTAGACCCTTTTGTACACATACATAATGGGGACATTCTTCATAACCCCGGAAGGGATTTCTGAGGAATGTCACCATTACGAATGTGCACTAGAGGGTTCAGCTTCATCCGGATCTTACGAAACATATTACATATGTGACATTATTTAGTTCAAAAGAAATCCAGAAACCCTCGCATTCGTTTCTTTCCCCGGATCACCACCGCATGTAGTACCTCTTAACAGGAACAAAATGGTCATCGGTCTGTATGCCTCATATTTAGGGTGGATACATACAAGCAGCCTTGGTGGACCCGGCGCGTCAAGTGGGATGCACAAGATCCTAACTTTGTGAAAGTCACAAGGCGCACCGAACCAGCAAGGCCATCTGGGTGTGAACCAACTCTTTCAATCATCGACATTTATTCAAAAGATCGAACGAACATCACAAGTAAAACTACAATAACAGTTTCAAATTTCTAACACAAAGTAAAAAAAAAAATCTAACTTACTGAAATTTTCTAATTTAGTGAAAATTTCAAACTTACTGAAATTTTCTAACTTAGTAAAATTTTCTAACACTAACTTACTGAAATTTTCTAACACTAACTTAGCGAAGTCCAAAACCTAAGTTTTTTCTAAGTCTCAAAAACCTAAATTTTTTCTAAGTCTCCAATATCTAATTTTTTTTCTAAGTGTCCAAGACCTAATTTTTTTCTAAGTCTCCAATACCAATATTTTTTCTAAGTTTCCAAATACCTAAATTTTTTTATAAGTCTGCAATACCTAATACCTAATACTAATCTAACACTAATACTAAATCTAACACTAATACTAAATCTAACACTAATCTAATACTAAATCTACCACACACTAAATCTAACACTAATCTAATTAATACTTAATCTAACACTAATACTAATTTATCTAACAGTAACTAATACATGCAGTGAGGAGGATGAGGGCGCGGAGGCGATCTCACATGAGGAGGGCGGCGCGGGCGAGGAGGAGGGCGGCGCGGGCGAGGAGATGGCCGGCGGCTATCTCTCGGGCGCGCGGCGCGAGGACGTACGGGAGGCGCGGGGATGGGCGCGGCGCGACGTAGAGACGCAAGGACGGGCGGCGTCGAGGAGCGGCGGCGACGAGGATCACCGGCGTCGAAATCGGGCAGCCTCACGGCGTCGCTCTGGATTTCGGCGCCGGGGACTTAGCGAAATCTGCGAACTGCTCTGTGTTGCCCCGGACGGTTGCGCGGCCCGGGGTTATATAGCCGGGAGCCTTTTGCCTCGGTTGGTAAGGTGGGCCCTCGCTTGCCCGCCCACCTCCCCCTTTTGCCCCGGTTGGTAACACGAACAGGAGCAAAAGACCCAAAATTTCAGTTTTTTTTTCTGCCGCCAATTTTTTTCTTTCGAACATTTTAAATACTATTTAAAATACGTTTTCAAATATATTTGAAATGGTTTAGAATTTGGAGAAACTTTCAATATAAAAAGTGTTTAAAATTGCGTAAACATTTCAAATACATTTTCTGTTTTATAAAATAATTATTCTAACTATTTAAACTAGTAACAATTTTTTTAATTTTAAACATTTTAAAAAACCTATTTTATGAATGATTTACAATTTGGAGATACTTTGTATATGAAAAGTGTTTAAAATTAAGTAAACATTTCAAATACATTTTCTGGTTTATAAAATAATTATTCTAACTATTTAAAATAGTAACAATTTTTTAATTTTAAACATTATAAAAAACCTATTTTATGAATGGTTTACAATTTGGAGATACTTTGTATATGAAAAGTGTTTAAAATTGCGTAAACATTTCAAATACATTTTCTATTTTATAAAATAATTATTCTAACTATTTAAACTAGTTTATGACTGGTTTAATCTGCAATGTTTGATACATAATTAAAAAATAGTCTAGCAATATTACATGAACCATGAAGGTTTAATACGTTATTACCAACTATTGCCGCCATTGTTTACTTCTCTGTCGTAGCCATGGAGCATCTTTCTTATTTAACGCGATGCTTGGGCCAGTTTTCACTCTAAAGGGCGGAATTTCTTCAAATTTATTATAATCTTCTAACATGTCTGTCCTGTCCTCCACTCCTACAATGTTTCTTTTCCCTGAAAGAACTATGTGTCGCTTCGGCTCACCGCACGATATACTAGAATTCTTATTTTTTTTTCTTTTCCTCGGTTGGGTAGACATGTTTTTCACATAGAAAACTTGAGCCACATCTTTGGGTAGGACGAATGATTCGCTTCTGTACGCAAGATTGTTGAGATCCACTGTTGTTATTCCGTACTGCTGGTCTACCTTTACTCCTGTCATCTTGACCCATTGGCACCGAAATAGAGGGACCTTAAAATTAGGTCCATAGTCAAGTTCCCATATATCCTCTATGTAACTATAATATGTGTCCTTTGTCCCATTGTATCTGTTTGCATCGAAACGGATGTCACTATTCTGGTTGGTGCTCTTTTTATCTTGTGCGATCGTGTAAAATGTATTCCCATTTATCTCGTACCCTTGGAAAGTCAGTACAGTCGAAGATGGTGAACTGGCCAACAAGTAGAGCTCATCTCCAACAATGTTGTTATTCATGAGTTCTGCCTGCAACCAGGCGCCGAAACTATCGATGTATTCATCATTAATCGAGGATTCAGACAACCCCGGGTTTTTGGACCGTATAATATTCTTGTGTTCCTGGATATAAGGAGCCACCAAGGTAGACATTTGTAGAACTGTGTAGTGTGCTTTAGTGAAAGAATGTCCATCCATAAATATCTTTGCTTTCCTTCCTAGCGTGTCTTTTCACTCATTCTTCCCTCATGCCGCGATTCGGGAACACCAATCGACTTAAGGTCTGGAAGAAAGTCAACACAAAACTCAATTAACTCCTCTGTTCCATAACCCTTGGAGATGCTTCCTTCTGTCCTAGCACGGTTGTTAACATATTTCTTTAAGACTCCCATGAACCTCTCAAAGGGGAACATATTGTGTAGAAACACAGGACCGAGAATGGTAATCTCTTTGACTAGGTGGACTAGGAGGTGTGTCCTAATATTGAAGAAGGATGGCGGGTACACCAACTCAAAGCTGACAAGACATTGGACCACATCTGTCTGTAATGCTGATAGACTTTCTGGATTGATTACCTTCTGAGAAATTGCATTGAGGAATGCGCATAACTTCACAATGGGTAGTTGAACATTTTCTGGTAGAATCCCCCTCAACGCAATCGGAAGCAATTGTGTCATCAACACGTGGCAATCATGAGACTTCAGGTTTTGGAATTTTTCTCCGCCACATTTATTATTCCTTTTATATTCGACGAGAAGCCAGACGGGACCTTGATACTATTTAGTGTTTCAAAAAAGATTTCATTCTCTTCCTTGGTAAGAGCGTAGCTGGCAGGACCACCTAGAAACCGCTCAGGATTCTTGTCGTCTCGTCCTTTCGTATGTTGCTGGTCCTGCCTTGCTTCAGATGTATCTTTTGACTTCCCATACAAGTCAAAGAAGCCTAGCAGATTCACGGAGAGATTCTTCGTCAGGTGAATCACGTCGATCGCAGAGCGGACATGTAGGATTTTCCAGTAGGGTAGTTCCCAAAATATAGATTTCTTCTTCCACATGAGTGCGTGTCCGTCAGCGTCATTCGGAACAACTTGTCTGCCCGGACCCTTTCCAAATATTACTTTCAAATCCTTCATCATATCAAATACATCATCACCAGATCGAAGGATAGGCGTCTCCCAGGTATCTGCCTCACCATTAAAATGTTTGCCAGCTTTTCTTAAGGGGTGCTTGCGCGGAAGAAAACAACGATACCCAAGGTACACAACCTTTTTACATTTATCCAGATATACATTTCGGTGTTATCTAAACAGTGTGTGTATGCATTGTATCCCTTGTTTGTATGTCCAGAAATGTTACTAAGAGCAGGCCAATCGTTGATGGTTACGAACAACAACGCTCGTAGGTTAAATTCTTTTTGTACGTGCTCGTCCCACACAGGTACACCTTCTTCATGCCACAATTGTAAAAGTTCATCGACTAATAGCCTTAGGTACACATCAATGTTGTTGCCCAGTTGTCTCGGGCCTTGGATCAGCACTGGAACTTCCTCTTCATGCACAACCAAGGAGGATGGTTATAGATACATAGACTTACAGGCCAGGTGCTATGGTTGCAGCTCTGCTCACTAAATGGATTAAAATCCATCTGTACTTAGACCAAACCATAAGTTCCTTACCTGACCTGCAAAGCGCGGGAACTTTCTCTCGATTTTTCTCCACTGCGACCCATCAGCGGGGTGTCTCAACATCTCATCTTTCTTACGATCTTCTATGTGCCATCGCAAAAGTTTGGCATGCTCTTTATTTCTGAACAAACGTTTCAACCGTGGTATTATAGGAGCATACCACATCACCTTTGCAGGAACCCTCTTCCCGGGTCGCTCACTCTCAACATCGCCAGGGTCGTCTGGTCTGATCTTATACCGCAATGCAGTGCATACCGGGCATTGTTCCAAATTCTCGTACTTCTCACCACAGTAGAGGATGCAGTCATTAATGCAGGCATGTATCTTTTCCACGTCTAATCCTAGGGGGCATACAAGCTTCTTTGCTTGGTATGTACGGTCGGGCAATTCATTGTTTTTAGGAAGCTGCTTCTTCACTATTTGCAGCAACTTTGTAAATCCGTTGTCAGTCACACCGTTCTCGGCCTTCCTTTGGAGCAATTCCAGTGTGATGCCCAGCCTTTTCTGCCCATCTTCGCAAGTTGGATAAAAAAATGTTTTGTGATCCTTTAACATCTGGTCGAATTTCACCCTCACCTTTTCAATATCGCTTTCTGTCTTTGCATCCGTAATAGCCTGGGCAAGATCATCGATGGGCTCATCTGGTGCCTGCAACTCTGATTCCACTTCATTGTTATCTTCCATTCCAGTACCGGCACCGTATTCAGGGAACTTGTCATGATAGTTGTCATCATTCTCTTCTTCTTTGTTGTCTTCCACCATAACCCCTCTTTCTCCGTGCTTGGTCCAACAATTATAGCCGGGCATGAAACCGGATTGAAACAGGTGGAAGTGGATGACTCTGTGAGAAGAGTGTTCCTTCTGATTCCGACATACAACACATGGACAACAGATAAAATTATTCCGCTTGTTTGCCTGGGCCACCTCGAGAAAATAACCCACGCCTTTCATGAACTCGGCAGAGCGTCGGTCAGCGTACATCCATTGCCGGTTCATCTCCATTATATGATTATTAATTAAGAACTGTTACAGAACACCATGAATAGAGAAATGACCAATGTTACATCGACAGATGAAAGGTTAAAGTTGGTACCTCGACTGAGGAGGAAAGAAGGACGAGAAAGCTTATTTAATTAAGTGTGGCTCGGACAAATTAAATCGTGCTTGTTTTCTGCGAGCTGAGATGGCGTTATTCTTCCGGGCATTTCATCAAACACCTCTTGTGCATAGGAGGGAAAAAAATTGAGCACACACCACACAACTAGAAACATGTCCTCCAAAGTGAGTGGCATGAGAAGAAGAGAGGGCTGGCAGGGTTTATATATAGTGGGGGGGGGGGGTTATTTGCCCCGCTTGGTGGCTCCAACATTAAGTGAGTGGCATGGGAAATCTCGTGTCCCCGTTGGTTCGATCTTGTTTAACTTCATCGTTGTTTTGCTATTGCCTATAACATTAAGTGCAGATACAATGCTTCAGTTTCTTAAATCTTAATCTATTAGCGTAGATCAAGCGCTAGCAACAGCGTTGTTGAGGTCACAGCAAGCAGACAAACAGCAGGATGAAATCCACGGTGCCCATTTTTTATAAATATATACCCTTCTACAACTCCTCAATTTTTTATAATTATCCCTCTCTAAAACCAATTGTTAACTATATCCAGATGGGGCAAGTGATATTTGGCACATTCCACCAACTGAGATGGTAGAAAGGACATTCCACGAAGAGAGATGGTTGGAAGTGACTTTCCGCATCGATCCTCATTTTGTGGAAAGTGGCTTCGCGAAGAGTGATGGTTGGAATCGACTTTCCGCATCGATCCTCATTTGGTGGAAAGTGGCTTCGTCTAAGGGCCGCCAAAGTGTACGCTAAATACCATTTCTAAATTGAGTTTTACCTTTTGAGAGTATTGTGGAGCATAGTTTTGTTGGCCCCGAAACTTTTTATAGTGATAGCAACAAGAAGATTCAATGCCAAATTCATTTAAGTGAATAAAATAATATGATGGAGGGGTGAGACTAGAGGGGGTGAGCAGCCAAAAATATTTTACTATTACTTTATACATAGTGGGCCATACAATTAGTGAATTTCACATTTGGTTTTGACTTTGCCATATTGTAGCTAATATAGCAAATTTAAAACATATCAAATAAATCTATGTGGCAAATTTAGCTTTGACAACATTGTGAATGCTCTAAGGCTTTCACGCGCTCACTTGGCCCAAAGTCATCTTTCGTCGACCCAGTTGGCGAAAGATACATGTCACTTTGCCAACTTCTCGCATGATACTTTTAAAAATTGCATTTAGACAGCTATTTTTGACAATTGCAAGCAAGCGCATAGAATTATATTTGTAAAACAATTCACCGTACCCGATGATGTGTACTAGGCTAGGAAAGAGAGGCGAAGAGAGACCGTCCGAACATAGGGTGGGGATGTAGGGTGGATGCGTACTAGTCCATAGGGTGGGGATGTAGGGTGGATGCCTCGAGCCCTGAGAGGTGAAGAGCCAACTATCATAACATTATATTGTTATCCATTATGTCCAAAGGATTATTAAATATGTAAAAAAAAAATACTAAAATGCTCAATTTGCCTGAGGAAGTCCACGTCACGTGCGATAGTGAGTTTAGTTGGATGGTAGTCTCTCTTAAAAATATCCTATATAGGTTGAAATAAAATCTATGTTACCTTTTATCGAAAGGTGAAATTATCCCTAGCCTCTGCATCAGTCGATTTATACACACATTTTTATTGAAATGTTATCATTCAAAGTGTTACACGTGTCACGGAGAGTAGGTAGAAAGACCAACCAGCAAAGCAGGAACAAAACATATAACTCTTATACATCATGGATTCCATACTAGACCGCTATCCACACTTTTTAAGTCAATTAGATGTGACCATCTCCATCTCTAGATGATTGTATCCAAGAATCCGCAAGCTCAAGCTCCTCCATCGATAATTAGGACACCAAATCTATTTTATCTCGATGTCCATTTTCAATTTTTTTTGCAAACATTTTTATTTGAGAAATTGTCATGAGCAAGTGTATGCATTAGATAAAACCAAACACATAAGAGACCAGTATGCGAAAAAATCAATGTAAAACATGCGACAACATAATAATTAATTATTAGTATTACATGCACTATTTCAATACCGTGTACACAACGTGCATATGTTGTCACAGAATCCAACTTGCAACATCTATTTTCTCAACTGTTCAACTTTTATACTCTAGAAGTTTTTATAACATTACTTACCAAATAGTATACTGAACCACAATTTGAGATATTTTTCGAATGTACACTTTAGAGTACGTCCTCTATCATGATATTAAAGTATATACACTAACACACATCACATACAAATATATACACTATAATTTATGCAATTGTAAACAAATAGTTCAACACAAACTTTATGACAACATAAAATGTAAATTTACCACAGATAAACTTTATAGTTATATACATTACAACCATAAAATAAAAAGATATATAAGTAATGACCTGAAAAATTGTTATTTTGTAAACTATATAATCTAAGTGATAAAAATATCACTTTACAATACTATAAATGAAAGAATAAGTGTTAAAAAAAATAAAACTTTAGTATAAAATTATTTTTATTCTCCCGTTCTCCCCTGTACTTGTGCTTGCCACTGACCACCTGCAAAATCTCATAATTTTGCAACCGATAGGGGTCCTTTTTATCGATTATAAGGTAGAGTATCCCGGATTAGATGTTCACTCTATGCGGATGATGATGCGTTCAAGAAGAATATAACTCACCACCATTTTGTCTATATTTGGCGAGGTTACTGAATTCATTACCAAATGTAGAAGTGCCTAGTTTCCCCCATTAAATGCAACTCCATGGAGTTGACACATGTGCTACAGAGATCCCCGATGGTGCGATTTAGCTTCCCCATAAGATATATCTGCTTCCGATTGTCCGTGTCATAGAATGAGAAGAGTAATTATACAACACATTAAAGACAAGGGAAAAACATCACAACTATCAGACGCAGTGCACTAATAAAATTGATGCTTACCTCACAACTTATATATCACCTAGCACCACTATTCTCTCTCAAGGACTTTTGGCCAACACGGAAAAATTGAGCACACATTCCTTTGCGCTGACAGAAAAAGGCTTTAGGCCACATTCGTTTAATCCATGGGTGGCACGGCTTGGTCCTGGTTGGCCAGCGCGGCGAGGTAATTTGTCCAGCCCAGAAAATTTGTGGTCTTACTTTAACCCCCGTTGGGCTTCTGCCTCGAGATATCACGTCCATCCTTCAATCAATTGGTCTGAAAAATCAACACCCGAGATGTGGAGTAATTTCCACGATCTGACATAGCAAGAGCCAACTAGCGAGCGAAGGAACGCTAATACAGAGAAGGGAATAACCGAATGGAAAAATAAGTATGAGGGATTACTGAGAACGGTTAGGATCAATTCAATCAATGGCTGGATCAATTCCACTTCTGGTTTCATTCCCAGTAAAATGAACAAGACCTTAGGGGAAAAGGAAAAGTTAACTAGAAGACGTTTTACGAGCCAGCCAAGCTAGAAGGACTCAATTCCTCAACATTGACAAACTCATGGGAGCCCCTCGGCTACGGTGGCCTTGGTTTGGAAGGATCTGGATAGGCCATCGGTGAGAACCGGTACCCCATATGATGACATCGAGATGTAACTCTTCTACGCGGATACGCCCATTACCATTTGGAATGGTAAAACATATGACTTGACGCACTCCAAACCTACAAGGACTCATGCTTAAAGACGTTGCCAATATAATATTCACACTTTCCGCTATGGCCATGGAGGAAGATACTTGGGTATACATAATCAATATTTCAAGGTATCACCATTCGTAAAATTGAACAATTCTACTCCCTTTCGAAGGGAATATGCCCGAGAGGCAATAATAAAGTGGTTATTATCTTATTCCATGTTTATAATAAATGTTTATTTATCATGCTTAAATTGTATTAACGGAAATGTTAATATATGTGTCTAATAAACAAACAAGAGTTCCTAGTAGCGCCTCTCCTTTAACTAGGTTGTTGATTAACTGATGATCAAGATTTCCGGAGCATGACCATTGGATATTGTTCATAACAGGGTCATGTCATTAGGAGAATGATATGATGAACATAGACCCAAAGAAAAGTATAACAATGCGATCAAGTCATTAAGTTTACATTTTTATATTCATATGAAGTTTCCAATGTAATATCTTGAAAACTGATAGGTGTAGTAAAAGAAAATGGTAGCCAGGTTGTAGGAAAACTGGCAAGTTCTTTTACCTTGGTTAGCTATATGGAAACCATCAAATTTGCTTGGTTTGATCCATCGAGTTGTAAATCTTCACCACTATTCACTTTGTGTACATGCAGTTTAATCAGAGTAATGGAAGAAGTTACCAATTGAAATGATTTCATTCTCCTTTTTTTGCAACAGGCTTTGAACCGGCTACAATGGTGCAAATCATCGAAAGGATGATCAGTCTATTATTTTCCAAATCAAGGCATAGTCTTCTAGTTTGTCTGTGAAAACTTCATTATCTAAACTAGCTAGTTGTTTTTCTTGTTGTGGAGGACTAGATCTTACCACTATTTCATGATTGTCCTACTATTCATATTTGTGTGCTACTATGTCATGCTTCTCGTACAATTTGATGGATAATATAAAAAACATGGTTGTTTTGTTCAATTTACTGCATGATTTTTCATAATTGCTGCCCTAAGTAGGGAAACTAGAGAAAATTAGAGTAGTTTGTCATCAGGTTTTGATTTTTCTGAAACTTGAAACCACGGGAATAGTTTGCAGGAGGTTTTGAACCATACTTGAATTCATTATAGCACTACGAGTAGGGGTACATACTTCTGATGCAGATTTATGGAGAGTTCTCTAATTTTTTTGTTTGATTTCTGAAGCTCCCAGCTCTGGTAAGCTTAGTTCTGCCTTTTTCTGGGACGAGCTGGGGTGGACTCCATGATCCCGTGAGAGTTGTCTTACGAAGGAAGAAGGTGGGGTTATGGTTGGTTTTTGTACCAGTCAAACTAGGATTTGTCAGGCTGTCGTGGGTAGTAGTTAGGCCGGTTGATCGCGGCCTATTTAAATGCCCAACTCACACGATAGTTAACCGCCGCTCGGGTTGACATGCGTACGGCGCCGTGACTATGTCGGGAAACGTTCCGAACTGCAATCGCTGGAAAACACGTATTAGCTACCTTTTGGCTTTGTGCCTCATATAGAAAACCTTCTTGTTATGTTTCGAAAGAAGGAGATCATGTTATTCATATATCCCTACATCACGAACCCATACGTGTCGGTCGGAGTAGAGGCGAAACTCAGGGTGCAAGTGGGACTACATGCGGGAGTCCCGCGAAATGCCGAAAATACTCGCATATTATATGTGGGATTATGCGGGTAGCCCACATAATCTTCGTGGGTACCCGTGACGTCCACATAGCCCACAAAACTTACACGTACTAAAAAAAATTCAAAATACAAAAAACGATTGTCCAAATACCAAAGACAGACAATGTCGCCTTAGAACAGAGGAGCATACGACACCCATCGCTACAGCAGACATCTTCCCTAAATAATTTAGTTATCTGCTCAAAACTATTTATGTTCATTAGAATAATACATAGAAAGGAGTTTCCTTGCGTCCATAGCAGCTACCAAGCTGGAGCGAGAAATAGGTGAACGAGTGAAGGGAGGAGATCCGTCCACTCCGGCGGCTGCTCTGTATAAACATCATCTTTGATGTGATGACCCACAAGTATAGAGAATCACAACAGTCTTCGGGGGAAGTTAAACCCAAATTTATTGATTCGACACAAGGGGAATCAAAGAATATTTATAAGTCTTAACAAATGAGTTGTCAATTCAGCTGCACCTGGAAGTAGACTTGCTCGCAACAGTTCATCAGTATCAACAGTTTTAGAACAGTAGCAGTAGTAAAATAACAACATGAATAAAATAGAAATAGCGGTAGCAATTGTGAGAAACATCAGGATTAAAATACTGTAGGCATAGGGAATGGATGAACGAGCATTGGATGGATAAGATAGTTTATGTAATAATCAAAACATGGACATTGCAGATAGATAATAATAAAGCATCCAAGTACTATGTAACCATAAGCATGTGTTCCATATTTAGTCATACGTGCTCGCAATGAGAAACTTGCACAACATCTTCTGTCCTACTAGCCCGTTTGCAGCGGGGCCTCAAGGAAAACTACGGGTAATTAAGGTGCTCCTTTTAATAAAGCACCAGAGCATGAACACATGTGATCCTCATATCTCAGTCATCCCCTCCGGTTGTCCCAATTGCTGTCACTTTAGGGCATCGGGTTCCAGACAACGACATGTGTAAACAACTTGCAGGTATGATAAAAAACATAATTATCCTCATAAAATAATAACATGTTCAAATATGAGATGATGGCACTCGGTCACTAGTGAAGCATTAAGCATATCAAGTTACAACAACGATAGATAGCACTAGCAACGGATACTAGGCACTATGCCCTAATAATCTGATATTATTACATGATCGATCTCATCCAATCCCTACCATCCATCTCAGCATACAGTGGGGATTACTCACACACGAATGGGGAATCATGGATGGTTGATGGATAAGTAGTGGCGATGACGATGTCGATGATCTCCTTCGAATCCCCGTCCCGGCAGGGAGCTAGAATAAGAACTTCTGATCTCCGAATTGGGTTTCGAGGTGGCGGCGGCGCTCTGGTGTGTTTCTCTGGAATATGACGAACCCCCTCTGTTTTTAGGTCAAAGGGTTAAGTAGGCGAAAGGGGGACCCGAGGGGACGCCCGAGGCGGCCAGACCATCAGGTGGCACGGCCTAGGGGGGCTCCGCGAGGTGGTGTGGGCCCCTCCTGGCCCTTTTCCAACTCATCTTCTGCCTCCAGGGGTCTTCGGGTAAAATAGAAGCATTGGGACTTTTTCCGGGCATTTTCTTGAAAGTTGATTTTCTGCACAAAAACGAGACATGAGGGCAATTCTGCTGAAAACAGCGTTAGTCCGAGTTAGTTGTATCCAAAATTCACAAGTTTAGAAGAAAACAACAGCAAAAGTGTTCGAAAAAGGAGATACGTTTTGCACGTATCAACACACCTCAAGTTTAGCTTATTGCTTGTCCTCAGGAAATTAAGTTAACAAATGAGTGCGATAAAACAACTTTTACGAACACATTTGCTTCATATGATGTAAATATCCTCACTATATGATCAAGTACTTAGGCAATTCATAATAAGAAGTATGCAAAATAAAGTCACCTAATAGTTATGCAAACCATGAAGAGAAATGTTTGTCGACAGTTGTAGGCTTTTGTTATATGGTTCTCGAGTATCAATTGTTAGTGGAAATATCAAGCACCCTTGATGACTCTTCACGATTTCCCAATACATAAGAGAATTGTGCGCAGAGAAAAGTCGTCACAAACAAGTACCAGTACTCCTTCCGTCCACGAATAAGTGTACATCTACTTTTACACTTAGTCAATTTTTTTAAACTTTGACCAAATTTATAGAAAATTGTGGCAATATATATGACATCAAAATGATATATTTTAAAACTTTATGTCAAGACAAATCTATTGATATTAATTTGGTGTTATAAACGCTAGTACTTTTCCCGATAAATTTAGTCAAAGTTTAATAAATTTGACCGACGAAAAAGGAAAATATACAATTTATCGTGGACGGATAAGCACGGATTTTGCAAAGCAGGTGGTGGAGCTCATGTTGTTTTTGGAGTACAGTAGTGTCAGATACCATGTCCCGGTATTAGCCAGGAATATGCATGGATTCCCCGTGAAAAAAGTCTGGCGTGCACGGCTGTCTGAACGAGAAGCATATTCAGCTAGCTTGCGGACATTTTTTGCACACCGTGCATGTGCGGATTCGTCTGGAATTCGGCAATGCCAACTTGATCCCTGCAGTGTGCAGCCCGCGGGTTATGGACCTCCATCCCCATGTCACCGTCGGTTAACCGCTTCCGGAACACTGAAAGGATGGACCCGGGAAAGAGAGTTATCTTTTTTTTTTTTTTTTTTTTTTTTTGTACAAAGTTTGGGGCCTAGACCCCGAGTGCTGCAGATTTCATAAAACGTGGCGGTTACATCTTGCGCAAAGGCCCTTCTCAAAATCTTGCACAGAAGACCTAAACTTCGAAGGAAGGGCCTGCGAAATTACACAACACACGCTCAGACAAAAAGAAAAAACACGATCAGGTCCTCGGGAGAATCCGCCACTGGCCGCCGGCGATCTCCAGGCGAGAAGCTCGCCGAGATCGGAGCCCCTTGAAGCACCCGAGCTCTCCCTTCCGGCGGAGCACCTGTAACGCCGGCAGACGCACAGCCACCAGGGACGCACCACTTGGCGGCAGCGCTCTGTCGGGCTCCGACGACAGATGCAGTTGACCTCCGTCGACGCGGAGGAGGAAGAACGGCCACCTTCTTGGCCTGAAGTGGCGATGGCGCATCTCGTCATCGCTTGATTCGCTCGTCGTAGCAGCAGAAGCCATCCGGCGGCGTGCCAGGAAGCGTCACTCTTTCGCACCCTCCTCTCGTCGCCACGATGAGGCAGAGGGTGGTGAAGTTCCTTCTTCGCCAGATCCACCGAATAGCCGATAAGGCAGGCGGGATTATTGAATCGACCTTGAGGCTCCGCTCCTGCAGACAAGACCCACCTTGGACAAAATCTGCAGAAGGAAGAGACCCGAGTTCTCGCGCCGCTGCGAGCTGCAAAGAACTGGCCGGCGGGGAAGGAGAACGCCATGTTACACGCAATAGCAAAACAACGATGAAATTAAGCAAGATCGAACCAACGGGGACACGAGATTTTAACGTGGAAAACCCTTCCAAGGAGGAAGAGAAAAAACCACGGGCGCCAGCCAGCAATACTTCACTATTTCGGGTGAGGTTACAATCGCGCCGGGATTTACAATGTATGGCTTATCCCGTGCGGCGGCTTACAAGAGGTATATAAAGGCGGTCCTGACCTAACTAGGTCGGTAACTGTGAAACCAACTCCAACTCGGTATCGACTCGTACCGTACCGCGGGGGGCTGCCGCCCCCCGCACCCCCCTCCGTGCAGTCCACGTTTGTGCGGGGCGAGTGTTGGGCCAACTTCAAGACTTCGTTGCGCCTCCGGCTCCACTACGTCTTGAAGTTCGGCCTTATCAGTATATACGAATATGAATTTGGATCACCATAAAATAACACGCCATAGCGGCGACTACAAGCACACAGGCTACACCTAACCTAGCTCTACTGCTGTACAGACCGTGACGACATCCTAGCACATCACCACACCAACCAGCCCGACGACTAGCGGCGGGGATGGCCGGAGCCTCACCTCGGCGACGGTAGACTCTCAAGCTGCGCAAGCGGTGGGTGGGGAAAGGGGAAAAGAGTCACCGCTGAAAGAGAGTTATCTTGGGATGTTCATTTGCAGATAGGCAGGCAGAGCAACGAGCATTGTCAAGTTGGCAGGAGTAGGACCTGACGTGACTCGCCAACACCCAACAAACGGCAAGGATCAGACCGGCCGGCGCGATCAAGCCCATGGTATTGGTATCGATCAGTCCTTTATCCCGTCGCGTGAAACGCGGCCGGCCCCTGCTTGAAAGTAGCATCGGCATCAGTCGCAAATGGCTGTGTCCATCCGAAGCTTTTCAGTTAGCCGAATGGTGGCCATGCATGAATGTAGGGTTCGATGTGTTTGCGGAGTAGGACCTGACGTGACACGCCACCACCCACCAAACGGCAGCGATCAGACCGGCCGGCGGGATCGATCCCACGGTATTGGTATCATCAATCCTTCACTCCGTCGCGTGAAACGCGGCCGGCCTCTGCTTGGCACCCGTCGGCGTCAGTCGCAAATGGGCTGTGTCCTTCGGTCTGCCCAACTGCCGAAGCTTTTCAGTTAGCCGAATGGTGGTGAGGCGTCGTTGGTTGTCCGCGCCCATGTAGGCTTCGATGTGTTTGTGGAGTCCACGTGAAGCAAGGGCTCCGTCGAGCCGCCGGCGGTGGTGGCACGGTGCGCTCGCTTTCGGCAAGAAGCCTCGCACGAGCGCGTCGTGAGCCCATCCGTCCGCGATTCCATGCTCTGTCTGATTCGATCACTGATTACTACCGCTGCTGCTGGTGCACCTCCTCCGCTTCTGGCCTCCGTTGATTCTGGTCGGTCGACGTACCGGACGTGCTGGTCTCTTTCACTGCCTATCCGTTTCCCTCTCGCTTTCTGCCTTTGGTTGAGATTCCTGTCTTCGTGATTTGTTCTCTTTTTTTTCCACTGTGAATGGCCTATGGCAAAAGATTTGAATCGACAAAGCGGACCTGCGTCCGTTGAAGGATGAATTAAGTCTCGCGATATATTACCGGCTCAATTAAACCAGTTTCCAGCAGTGACCCTGGCAACATGCATGTTTGTTTGAGGTAGCTTATCACGTGTGCCACGCGCTGACACGCCTCTACTAAGGCGCAGATATGGTGCTTCTTTTGCTTAAATCTTAATCTATATGCTACAGATCAAGCGATTAATATATACCTCTGTACGACTTTGCAAGCACACAGTTAGCAGGTCGAAGTCAACGGTACCCATTTTTTTATAAATATATACCCTGTACGACTTTGCAATTGTTGAGCATTATCCCTCTCTAAATCAAATTGCTAAAAAATATCCTGGTGGAATAGTTGGAAACTGGCATGGGGCACGTTGCATCAACTGAGATGGCGGAAAATATTTTCCATGAAGAGAGATGGCCGGAACTGACTCCCCCATTTGGCAGAAATGGCTTTGGCTAAGAGCATCTCTAGCCGATTCGGCCTCAGGGCCAATTTTCGGCGTAAAATAGCGCTTTTTGGGGCTATCCGGCGCTATTCACGTCCTAGGGGCCGACGGTTTCTAGCGGCGTACCCAGGCGACACGGCGAGATTTGACACAATCAATGAAAAAACAGCGAAATTTTGGCAAACTACTACGATTTCATTGAAGATGGCCGAATATAGACGATTTATACAAATTTATAGGGGATTATTAAAAAAAACGGCTACTACATGCCGAGGGCCTTGTACATCTTGGTGTAGTCGTCGTCATCGGAGTTGCTCGGCGACTCCGCCTTCGGGGCGGCGCTCTTGCCCTGCCCTAGGTCACCGAGGTACATCGGCGGGGGAGGGCAGGCGTCGTCGCTGTCGAAGAGGAGGATAACATCGCCCGCCGACTGTGGAGGAGCTCGCTCTTCCGTGATGACGAGGTTCTAGCTCCGAGTCCGCGGCGCGGCGGCGCTTCATCTGCCTCCTCCTTGACGATCACAAGAGGAACGGGAGCGGGAGCAGGCGTGTCCATGCTGCGGCGGTTCCTCCCCCGCCTCATCTGCCACTCATGTGGTCGAGGTCCCAGGCGAGAGTGCGCCCGGGTTTGCTCCACCAGATGCGGCTGCCCGCGGCGTTGTTGCGTCCCGAAACAGGGCCGTGGTTGGGGATCTCGCCGAGCTCCGCCTCGAAGCGGTCCTCGAAGAACGCCGTCCAAGAGGCCTCGTTGGCGGGATGCCACTGCGGCTGGCGCCGCTCCTCCGGTGACATGCGCGCCTGAATCTCCTCGATTTTGGCGACACGCTCGGGTCCGATCGGTGGCGGAGGCACGGATACACCGCCTGCGCTGAGCCACCATGTCCTCGACGCGCTCATCCCCGACTGCGCGTGGAAGTTCGCCTCGTACAACAGCCTCGCCTCCCAGAGGTGCAGGGTTCGACGGCCGAACCCATTGGCGGCCGCGCCGACGAGGTGGTGCCTGTGAACCATGGCGAGGAGAATGGCGAGAAGAAGGCGAGGAGAGGAGGGGAAGAATGGAGAGGAGAATGGCGACGGGGCCGGGTTTATGTAGCCGCGGGTGGGCAAGACGAACCGGAGGCAACGCCATAACTTTGCCGCGTGGGCGATTGGACTGCTTCGCCGCCGCCTGTCGTCTTGACTGACCGGAGGCGTCAATGCGCGCGGCAGCCGAGACGATGAGGACGACAAACCACCCTCTCACTGACAGGGCGGGTCCGCGGGCGAGAGAAACGGCGGGAATGTCCTTCGCGCGGTTTCGCGCCATTTTCTCTCCATCCGGCGCCCCAGTTGCCCCCCGGTGCGCTGGGTTTGGCATGAGTTCGCCGGGCGCTAAAATGGCCCAAACCGGCGCTATTTGGGCTCGTGGGAGGCGACCGGGCGAAAAACGACGTACCTACGCTAAAGAAGTCGCTCTGGGAGATCCTGGGGGTGCGTATGGAGATGCTCTAAGACCTTTTTTCACGTGCTCCAGCTTTTCGCATGATACTTTTGACAATTGCGTTTAGACAAAGATTTTTTTTATAAAGAGAATATATTTATATCAAAGATACCAAGCCTCTGCAACTTGCCAAGAAGAAAAGATACTAACACACCTACTGTTCCCCTTATTTTTTATTCTTGCCTTGCCTAGCTTAAACAGAAGAGGCTTGGTTAGCTTCCTTCCTATCAGCAGCTGTTCTTGCAACCAACTTTTAAGTACGCTGTGAGTAAGCTAATAGGGCCCTTGCTGGCACTAGACGCCACAAGAATCGTTGGTATACAGCTTGTGTGCAATTGCAAGTCCGGATAATTATATTTTTAAAACAATCCACTGTATCGGGCGACGCAAACTAGGCCAGGAAAGAGAAGCGGAGAAATCGTCGGGACGCCGGGTGTAGGCGCAATGGTTACCAGGGCCGATCATATGGTGGGCAAGCAGCGCGACCTCCTCGCGAGGATCCAAGTACTAAATGTATAGTCATAACCATTATAATGTTCGGACTAGCTCTTAGACGGGTAACCGTAGCCATGATGCGCGTGCGCGTTCTGCAACGAGCCATGCTGCATCTCAGCGTTGTGATGCATGTGAGGCGCAGACTACCTGTCCTAATATCAACCGGGGGAACGGTCACCCGTAAACTAGTCATCCCCTATAATGTTATCCTTAATGTCCAAAGGATTTTTTGAACCGATCAATTTGCATGAGTAAGTCCAGATCACGGGCGATGGTGAGTATAATTGATGTTGGTCTCTCTTCTAAAGATGACATATATGTTGTATTACAATTTATGTTTCCTTTCATCAAAAGAGGAAATACCATGCCTCTGCATCGTACGATTTATAAAAGAAAAATTATCGCAATGTTATTATTCAAAGTACTACAAAGGCCACGAAGAGTGGATGAAGAAATCAACGATAAAAACAGAAACCAAACATATAGCTCCGACACATCATGGATTCCACTACTGGACTATCCACAATGTCTAAAAATCATATGTGACCATCTCCGGCTTGTTGTATGCAAAAGTTCACAAGTTTGTGCTCCTCCACTGATAATTAGGACAATAAATTTGGATTATCTAGATGTTCATTTTTTTATTTGTGCCAACATTTTTATATATACATTGGATAAAACCAGGATATTATAGACGAGCATGCGAAATAATCAGCATAGAATATGCGACAGCATTATAGTAATCAACTACTTGTATAATATATACTATTTCAATACTATGTAGACAACATGCACATCTTGTCACTAAACCTAATTGAATGGTTCAGCTTATACTCTAGAAGTTTCATAACATTACTAACCAAATAGTACACTAGAAAATATATGAGATATTTTTCGAATGTATGCTTTTGAATTCCCTATAACGACATCACATACAAATATCCCCACTATAATTTATGTACCCCCTCCGTCCCGAATTGATCGTTGTAGATTTGTCAAAAATGGATGTATCTAGACGCATTTTAGTGTATTGATACATGCATATTTGGACAAATCCACGGCGATTAATTCGGGACAGAGTGAGTTACTGTAAAAATATAGTTTATCAAGAACTTAATTGCAACAATTTACAATCGATAAAATTTACAGTTATATACATTACAACCATACAATAAAGAACAATACAAGTAATGATCTTTAAAAATTGATATTTGGTTTACTATGCATTCTAAATGATAATAAAAACACTCGTTAATAAACTAAATGACACGACTAAGTGTAATATAAGTATAAAAGTTTAGTACAAAGTATTATTATTTATATTAAATTACTCTCATACCCGAAAATGTGTAGACCGGTTCCGGCACAAAGAGTCACCTTATGTGTGTCGCTCACACAAATCTCCCCTCGCGGATTGGAGGTGCATGATGCCCAACGGCCGACCGGATAGGACAGCTCATCATCGCACGGGCTACGGTGACCGGAGATCCTACACGCCTTGTCTTTTCATTCTAAAACCTCTCGCCAATCAGTCATTAGCTAGCTTAAATGAACTGCATTTTATCGATCCTATTGTGTCTATAAGTGTAAATTATTCGGTTGAGGTGCATGCATATGGTTGTGTTGGACTGTCTTTAGAAAAACAGTAGTAAGGTTTATAAAAAAAGTTGGCTGTTCAACACAGTTTTCTCATAAATTTCATAAATATTGCCTCATATTAGAGTTTAATAACACTAGTCGTTAACCCGTGCATTGCATGGGCTAGTCATTATCTTCCGGTGTTTAGGTTGTTTGTAAGCACGGTAATTGTTTTCTTCACGATTTATCGGAACAGTTAGAACCAATAAATTATTAATATGATTATGAATTAGAACGTCAAAACATGGAGCAAAGAATATTTATTCTTATATAATCATGAAATCAAAAATATTCCTAATAAGCATGTTTAATTCAGCATTTTTAGCTCTTATCGAATTTACTCTATTTTTTTTTTGCGGAACATAGTACAAACTCACATACACGCATGTACCCCCTATGAACGCACACACACCCTACTCCTTTTAGCACCTTCATGAGATTGAGCCGGCGAGTCATGACTTGAGATTGACGAGTTCACCATTGGCACCTCACTGTCGATAGTAACTCGTCCCGCTGAAGAATATTAACTAATGTTAATGAGTAAACTAAAAAGCTACCTGAGAATCATGGCTTATACTGTATATTTGTACTACTATTTAAAAGTAAAACCTTTTTTTGTAAACCTTATTTCAAAACAAATGATTGCTTAGCTAGATGGAATCCTACCTGTATTTGTTGATATGCAGTACGTATATGAGAAAGAAAAATGTTGTCGTGTATGATATTTTTTTCAACTACATAATTCAAAACCGTGGATGCATTGGATGTATATACAATGATGGAGCTTGTTAGTACATTACTATATTCGTCATTGCTAATGTTGAGTTTTCTAAGTTTGTTTTCATATTAGAATATCAAATCATGATAGCAGGCTTCATTAGTAGTAGAAATGCATTAAGGAGATGAGCACTAATTTATTATGCAGATATATGATACTTGGTGCAATGAGGTCCTCATTATAGGACAATCTCAATATATTTTAGATGAGAGTGAGGGCCTTGTCCTCCTAGGTGCATCACTCCTGAATATCTCTTCAAAGTTGAAGTTGTCCATTTCTGAAATTTTTAACAAGCGTCACAAAAATTGATTTCAAGCAACGATATGGTGGAAACTACTATACAGACTTGTAGGAGAGCTAAACACGCATCAAAACTATATTATTTCAACTTAAATCAAGCATGCAAACTCACATAAGTGTCAATTACTGTACCAAAATACTCCACTAAACAAAATTCTACTTGGATAATCGGAGGAGTCACATACCGGAGAACAAATGTACCGATTATCAGCAACAAATGTGGTCTGAGCAAAGAGATCGAAAAATCTCGAGGAAGAACAGCAAGAACTCGGATTCCAGGAAATGTTTTGAGTTTGGGGTGAGAGAGAGGAATATTTGGCAGGGGAGAGAGTAAGTGGAGGGCCAGGGGGCCCCACACCATGTGCTGGCGCTACTAGGGGCTGGCCGCGCCACCCTATGGTGTGCCGGCATGGTGGGTCCCCTGGGGTATCCCAGGCGCTTCTCTGCCTCATTTTTGACATACAAAAATATTACAATTTTTCTGAAATTTTTCGAGATACTTTATTTGAGAGGTATTTTTAGAATTTAATAATTAATTATAAAACTGTAAAAAAAATTATGGAATGTTGGAAAACAGAACCAAAACCAATTCTACAGAGGTTCTAAGACATTCTAATGTGTAAATACCCAGTGAAAACAGCGGTGAAAACAAAAGTAATCACTGTGAAAACAAAAGTATGGATGGTGAAAACAGAGGTATTGATTACGAAAACATGTGTGGCATGGTGAAAACAATGATGGGTATGGTGAAAACAATGGTGGGCATGGTGAAAACATTATTTCCTTCATTTCAAATCACTTTGTCAACAAGATTGATCAAGTCTTGTTACCAAAAAAAAATTATGAAGCAAAACTTTGTTTACCACTAAATGATTATGTTACCTCAACTTTGATAGACATAGTACCAATCATAATAATTTCATATTCTTTTGGTAGCTTTGGAATAGGGCAATAGAATTCTCCAATCTTGATAGTCTCAATATTTTCAATTGAATTTAGACCATATCTTCTATCAATCTTATTGGGAAAAAAACTCAGTATGCTCTTTATCATTAACATTGAAAGTAACATTTTCTTGGTTGCAATCAATAACATCCCCTGCAGTATTAAGAAGAGATCCCCGAAGAATAGTAGGCATATTATCATCTTCGGACATTTCCAAGACAACAAAGTCAGTTAATATCAAAGAACTTGTAGCCACTTGAACAGGAACATTCTCGCATATGCCAACATGAATAGCGATAAATTTATTAGCCATTTGCAAAGATATATCGGTGGGTATTCATTTTTCCAAAGAGAGTCTCGTATAAAGAGAAAAAGGCATAACACTAACTCCTTCTCCCAAGTCAGATAGAGCAGTTCTAACATAATTATTTTAATGGAACATGGAATAGTGGGTATACCAGGGTCTCCAAGCTTCTTTGGGACCTTGCCATTAAAAGAGTCATTAGCAAGCATAGTGGAAATTTCCTCATTAGGAATTTCCCTTTTCTTAGAGACAATATCTTTCATGTATTTCGAATAAGGAGGCAGTTTAATAGCATCAGTCAAAGGAATTTGCAAAGACAAAGGTTTCATCCACTCACAGAATTTATTATAATGTTCTTCTTCCATTGATTTATGTTTCTTGTTAGGAAAATGGATTGGCTTTTTTACCCAAGGTTCTCTTTCTTTACCATGTTTATTAGCAATGAAATACTCCTTAGTGTAGTTTGCAGTTTTAGTTTCTTATCAGGTTCAACTTCAGATTCTTCTTTATCAGAAGCATCACTTTTATCATTACCACTTTTAGTTTCAGCATCAGAAATAGATATACTATTAAGATCTTTAGCAGGTTCATGAGATTCTACAACAATTTGATGTTTCTTTTTCTGAGAAGAAGCACTATTGTTTTAGGTTGTTGAGAATCTTGTTCAATTCTTTTAGGATGACCATCAGGATACAAGGGATCCTAAGTGGAAACACCACTTCTAGTAATTTTTTCATAAACATGTTTTTCTCTAGAAGCATTAGCTAGCAAATCTTTTTGCACTTTAGTAAGTTGATAGTTTCGAGTTCGAACCATATGAAAATGTTTAAGAAGCATTTTAACATCATTATATGTTATCTCAATAATACCATGAAAATTATCAGTAGCGCTCTAAAGTTTTCCATTAGATGATTCTGCATTCTCGTATTAAAAGTATCTTGCTTAACAACATAATTATCAAATTCATCTAAGCATTGATCATGTGGTTTAGAATAGGGAATATCTCTACTATCAAAATACTGAAGGGAGTGTACCTCAACTCTAGAAGTAAGAGGAATTGGCTTACATAACTCTTCTTTAGGAGGTAAATTCTTCACACATTTAGATTTAATACCCCTCTCTTTAAGATATTTCTTGGCTTCCTTCATCACTTCATCGTTTAATTCAATCATTCCCTTCTTCTTTGGTGTTGGTATAGGTGTTGGTGTAGGTGTTGGTGTAGGCTTAGGTATAGTCCAATCATCATGATTCTTTCTTATATTAGAAGTAATTCCTCGGCTTCTTCTGGAGTTCTTTTCATGAAAACACAACCAACACAACTATCCAGGTATGTCGTAGATTCTATAGTTACTCCTTTATAAAATATTTCTAGGAGCTCATTATTAGGTAACAGATTTCCAGGACTAGCTCTTATTAAAGAACAAAACCTTGACCAAGATTCAGGCAAATTTTCTTCTTCAGTTTGTTTAAAATTAAAGATACTTTGCACAACAGCATGTTGAGCACTAGAAGGAAAATATTTTTGAAAGAAAGCATTAGCCAAACCAATAGGGCTAGTAATAGATCCAGGTGTAAAATTGTTAAACCAAGTTTTAGCTTCATCTTTCAATGAGAAAGGAAAAATCTTAGCAACAAAGTGCATTTCTTAATATCATCAGAAAATAAACTACTCAAAGATGAGAGCTCATTCATATGTTCCATAGCACTTTCATTTTCAGTACCACAAAAAGGTGCTTTGTCAACAATAGATATATAAGATAAATCTAGAGAGAAATCATAATCCTTATCTCTAATGTATATAGGAGATGTAGCAAATCTAGCACCAGGATGAGATTTATATTGAACATCATGTCTTGCAAGAATACTCTTAAGAGCACTTGCACTATTAGTAGCTTGAACTTCTTCAATAAAGTCATCATTAAGTTCAATATAGGTTTCATCAAGATCATCAATAGACTCGGGTGAATTAACAGGTGTACTAGCGTTTTCAACAGGAATTTCAGCTGTTTCAATTTGTTTGGATTTAGCAATTGTAGCATCTAAGAAAGGACCTAGTGAACCAGTACCATCAAGCACAATAGAAGCATCATCGAAATTATCAAAAGCATTTTCAGACTCAGCAGATGTAACAATGTGTCTAGCATGTGGTGGTGTAAGAAGCTTACTCATAACAGAAGGTGAATCAAAAGCAACAGAGGTGTTCAGAGTTGCACCTCTCCTTGTAGTGGATGGTAATATGGGGACCTTCCCATCACGAGTTTTTCCCATGATGAATAGCTTGCAGCGAACAATATCACGTTCATGTGAGCAAATAAATAAAGCTATGCTCCCCGGCAACGACGCCAGAAAATAGTCTTGATGACCCACAAGTATAGGGGATCGCAACAGTCTTCGAGGGAAGTAAAACCCAAATTTATTGATTTGACACAAGGGGAGCCAAAGAATATTTATAACCCTTAACAGATGAGTTATCAATTCTGTTGCACCTGAAAGTAGACTTTCTTGCAACAATTTATCAGTGATAATAGTTTTATATCAGAAGTAGTAAAATAACGACATGAGTGAAATAGTAATGACAGTAGCAATCGTGAAAAAAAACATGATTAAAGTATCGTAGGCATAGGGAATGGATGAACGGGCGTTGCATAGATAAGATAGTTCATGTATAATAATAACATGAGCATTGCAGATAGATAATAATAAAGGATCTAAGTTCTAGGCAAATCATAGGCATGTGTTCCAATATAGGCATACGTGCTTGCAATGAGAAAACTGCACAATATCTTTTGTCCTACCATCCCGTTTGAAGCGGGCCTCAAGGGAAACTACTGTTAATTAAGGTGTTCCTTTTAATAAAACACCGGAGCAAAGCATTAACACTCCGTGAACACATGTGATGCTCACATCGTAGCTATCCCCTCCGGTTGTCCCAATTGCTGTCACTTTGGGGCCCCGGGTTCCGGACAACGACATGTGTAAACAACTTGCAGATATGATCAAGAAACATAATTATACTTATGAAACAATAACATGTTCAGATCTGAGATCATGGCACTCGGGCCCTAGTGACAAGCATTAAAAATAACAAATTGCAACAACGGTATATAGCTCTAAAAACGGATACTTGGCACTATGCCCTAACAATCTGGCATTATTACATGAACGGTATCATCCAATACCTTCTATCCCTCTCAGCCTACAGCGGGGATTACTCACACATGGACGGGGGAATCATGGATGGTTGATGGAGAAGTGGTGACGGTGACGATGTCGATGATCTCATTCGAATCCCCATCGCGGCGGGGTGCCAGAACAGGAACTTATGATCCCCGAATTGGGTTTCGAGGTGGCGACGGCGCTCGGGTGTGTTTCTCTAGAATATGATGAACCCCCTGTTGTTTTAGGGTTATGGGAGTTATATAGTCGAAAGAGAAGCCCGAGGGGGTGTCTGGGGCAGCCACACCACCTGGTGGCACGAACTAGGTGGTGGGCCCAAGGGTGGTGTGGGCCCCTCCTTGCCCCCCTCCGGGTCTCCTTCTGGCTGCGTGGGTCTTCGGGTGAAATAAGGTCAATGAGATCTTTTTTGGGCAATTTCCCGAAAGTTGATTTTTCTGCACAAAAACGAGACACCAAGGTAATTCTGCTGAAAACAACGTTAGTCCCTGTTAGTTGCATCCAAAACTCACAAGTTTAGAAGAAAACAATAGCAAAAGTGTTCGGAAAAGGAGATACGTTTTGGACGTATCAGTTTCTTCTCTATACTTTACTCAACAACGACATGGTCAAAGAATGGTGGGAGCCTTCGACCCTCTCAAGTCTCAAGTGGGCATAGAAATAAATTAATGGAGTCTTTTATCGTGTGAACCGTATGGGAATTTTGGAATCAGAGTAATGCAAGGTTTTTCAAAACTCTTCCGCTATGCCCATCACCGTTGTCGCCAAGATCAAAGAGGAAGCATATCTTTGGGTCATTACGGATGGCAAGAGTTTGACGTCTGAGTTGTATTATGCCGCGAGATCTCAAAACTTCTTAAACTCGTCTTTTCATTGATTAGTTGATGCAAACTTCTAGCAGCGAGCATGCATGTGGTTTTTTTTTTGAAACAGCGTAACCTAGCCTCTACATAGGAGCGATGCACACGACTTTTATATTAATAAAGATGCAGAGTAATGAGTGTTTAAAGCACTCCAGCCTAGTACAGTTTAAGGATCATATAAAGTGGCCACATGAATCAGCCACAAAAATAAAGATGAAGCAGCACTGCACATGCGTCAAACATTTAGTGTGCAACCAACCACCTCTGTTAAAGACGGATTGTCATGTTCGGCCATCAAACGAATGCATCCATACTTCAAACGTCCTTGATGGTCTTCTGAGAGTAGATGAGACCACGTGTTTATCCAATATGTAGCTCGATGTACAACCTATAAAAAAATCATTCTCGTATTGGTAAAAATAACATCATTTCAGCAGTTCAAAATTGCCCAAAAAAAAGCTTAAACTCAAATATGTATTGAAGCCTTAGTACTTTTATCAATCCCAGCTAGCCAATTGCCAAAAATCTTAGGAATACTACTTTGGGGGCTAATACTAAAAGTAAAGTGAACTAGTCTCTATATTTTTTTTTGCGAGATCACAAGATATGAAAAAATGTTGTATAGTTTCCTCCGCGTCACAAAAGACGTTTTTTTGCAGCTAGTCCACCTTCTCTTAGCCAAATTATTCTTTTCTAACAACTCTTTTATAGAGAGCAACCGTATAAAAGTCTTTTTCCAATGGAACGTTCAGTTTCCAGAGATATTTACGCAAGAATCAAACTTGTCCATTCATTAGATCCCATATAAGGATCTTACTGAAAGCACATCCCACTAGTAGAAAAAAGGCCTTCGGTACGCCAGCATCAGTCCCCAAACGTCGCGCCCCGTGACTAATGAGTCTTTAGTCCCGGGTCGGGAGGAGACCCGGGACAGAAGGTCATATGTCGCGGGTTGGGAAGCGCGTTGCGGCGCGTGGAGGGAATTAATTCCGGTTGACCTGGCCGCCCGGGACTATTGGTCCTTTATTCCCCGTTCCCGTGGCCAACCGGGACTAAAGATCAAACTTCTCGCCTCCCCAGCGGCGGTTTTTATTTCGCGAGCGAGGCAGAAGGGCGCCATTCCACTCGCTCTTTGTTTCTTCCTCTCGCTCTCTGTACTGTACTCTCTTCTTCCTCCTCATCTCTCTCGATCCACCAAGCACACACACGCAATGGCTGAAGCAGTTTGGCAGGAATACGAAGATCCCACACCATGCGGCAAGGTTCTGGACGTGCTCTACACCAACAGTTCCGAGAGGCTGCCCTTGGCTCTTGGTTATTTGACCCAGCTCTATCATGCATCTCCCGATGAACACCGGTTCTTTGGGCTCGATCTGGAGTACACGGCGAATCAGAGGGATGTTGCCGTCATCCAGATCGCGTTCAAGCAGTCTGTGTTGATCTTCCAATGGTCAAGGTAAAGCACCCGTACACTTGCATAATTCGATTTTTTTGTTGCATGTGAAGAACACATGTGTTGCAACATATCTAACACATATCCTATTTTTGTTGTTGCAGTAGTTCAAAGAATTGTCCGACCCTTGTTGATTTTCTTGTCAACATGGGGTTTGACTTTTGCAGCGTTGACATCACGCAAGACCGTGTGAAGTTGATGCGCATTGGTATTATGATTCCTGAAGATCACTACATTGATCTTCAGAGTCTTATCCAGTTGAACGGGCCAAAGACCGGGATGGCTGTCATGGCAACTACCTTCATCCACCAGAGCTACGACAGGATGAAGACTGATTTCCCCTCGAAGAATCACCGTTATTGGGAGAAGACCCCACTGGATTTGACGAACGTCCAGTATGCCGCCATAGATGCATATGTCTCGTACGAGTTGTTCCGCATCTACTCGGCGGAGCCATAGATATGTATATATATATGCGTTCGATATATATGCGCGCATGTAATGGGTATCTTAGCTAGTATATATATGTAATGGGTATCTTTTGTGAATGTGATCGACTCTATGTTATGAATGTGATCGACTCGATCTATGTTTGTGTTATGTGTGATCGACTCTATGTTATGAATGTGATCGACCCTATGTTTGCGTTATGTGTGATCGACTCTATGTTTGTGTTATGTGTGATCGACTCTATGCATGTAATGAATATTATTTGTATTATTGTTCTTCATTTTTGATATATTTTTTCATTTTAAGATTTTAAAATGAATTAGTATTATTTTTCTTCATTTTTTGATATATTATTTGTATTTTTAAGATTTTAAAATGAATTAGTATTATTGTTCTTCATTTTTGATATATTCTTTTCATTTTAAGATTTTAAAATGAATTAGTATTATTGTTCTTCATTTTTTGATATATTATTTTCATTTTTAAGATTTTAAAATGAATTAGTATTATTGTTATTATTTTTCTTCATTTTTTGATATATTATTTGTATTTTTAAGATTTTAAAATGAATTAGTATTATTTTTCTTCATTTTTGATATATTATTTGTATTTTTAAGATTTTAAAATGAATTAGTATTATTTTTCTTCATTTTTGATATATTATTTGTATTTTTAAGATTTTAAAATGAATTAGTATTATTTTTCTTCATTTTTGATATATTCTTTTCATTTTAAGATTTTAAAATGAATTAGTATTATTGTTCTTCATTTTTTGATATATTATTTTCATTTTTAAGATTTTAAAATGAATTAGTATTATTGTTCTTCATTTTTGATATATTATTTGTATTTTTAAGATTTTAAAATGAATTAGTATTATTGTTCTTCATTTTTGATATATTATTTATATTTTTAGATTTTAAAATGAATTAGTATTATTGTTCTTCATTTTTTATATATTATTTTCATTTTTAAGATTTTAAAATGAATTAGTATTATTGTTCTTCATTTTTGATATATTATTTGTATTTTTAAGATTTTAAAATGAATTAGTATTATTGTTCTTCATTTTTGATTTATTTGAAATTCAAACAATAAAGAAATGTGGCATCGACCAACATGTTAATAAGATTGATATGATACTACTATCACATACATGCGTGAGAAACACTTGGATTCGGGACGGGATGGAACTCGGAAGTTAAGCGTGCTAGTGCTAGAGTAGTGGGAGGATGGGTGACCGAGCGGGAAGTTTGACCATGAGTAAGTAATTTGACTAGAGATAATCTTAGTTAGACCAAATGAATTAAAGGGAGTGAAAAAAAGGGAGTGAAAAAAGGGAGTGAGGGAGTGAAAAAAGGTGAGAAAAATAATTAGAAACCAAATGAATTAAAAAAATTACGAAATAAACTAGTCCCGGTTCATGTGGCCAACCGGGACTAAATGTCCTCCGCCTCCCGGCTCCGCCACCCGCCCACGTGGACGGGCCTTTAGTCCCAGTCCGTAAGTGGCGGGACTATAGGCGGGGGCCTTTAGTCGCGCGTAGCTAGTCCCGGTTGCCCGGACGGGATTAATAGGCCTGGCGAACCGGGACTGAAGGCCTTTTTTCTACTAGTGTCCGATGGTGTTAGATTCCACATGAAAGAGTCCGGAGAATCAGATAGAGAAACGGCCATGAGTCTCTCTACCAAGTGCAACCAAGCCTCCATTTGTCCGCTACTAAAGGGCGTCTAAGCCGTAAATTTGGATGTGCGCGACCTAGCACTCGTGACACGAGAACATTTTTCTGTCTCACACTATTAAACAATTCTTGATTATAGAAAGAGGTGTATTGGCTAGGGTCTTTCCAAAATCGGATACATTGTTCATTACCAAGAGTGAAGGAGAATGTTGAAAGAAGACATTCTTAACCCCCATAATTCCTTTTCAAAAGAAGAATCTACGGCTTTTGCTTCCACCTTATATAAAGTCTTGCCCTGTTAGCCTGAATATATTTATTACTACATAACAACAAGTCAACAACTCATGCTATTCTTTGGTTGATCATCGAATTAGGACTATAGATTACTGACAATGGCCTGGGAAACGTTCCGAGGTGCAATCGGTGGAAAACACGTAGGTGCACCGCTTATAGAAGATCTTCTTGTTATGTTTCCAAAGGAGGAGATCCTGTTAGTCGTATTTCCGCAGATCGCGAACGCGTAGGTATCTGTCGGAGTGCCGGCAAAGCCTGGCCCGACCAAAGTTCGATCTAGCGTGATCTGCTGACGACCGCCACCACTGCGAGCTCGATCGATCTTGCACAACTCACAAGCAAGAACTACCATGCACCGATCGATGGAACGTGTATACAGTTTTTCTGATAGAGACCCACGATAATTGGTCTACTAGCTTGATCACCACGGGTACGATGACTGATCGATCTTGCATGACAGGCACGTACACCGGCCTTGACGTGCGTGCGTGGCAATGCCACCGGCCAGGGCGTGTACGTGTGGCACAAAACGGGAAGTTTCCATACACGGCGAAGTCGCTGGGCTGGCCGTTGCATTACCCTCGGTCCCGGCAAGATCAGCGAAACGGAGATGCACGCGTGGGAAGTGGTCGGCGAGGCAGTTACTCCATCCTAGTCAGCTCCTCTTCTAGCTAGCGCAGGTGTCTTCTACCCACGCCGAAAGAGATCGCAGATGGCACCTTCGTGCCTAGCTCGACTAATTCTCCTTCTTCCATGCGGCAACCAGCGAGCGACACGTACTTACCCTAGCTATCTAGTTATAGTTACTCCTCGGGCGTATCGTGTCACACAGTGAGTCCTTTGTTCTCTTGCGGTATGTGTAATAATTTGATGGTGAACGCCCAGGCGCACCAGCATGTGGTATATAGGCATATCATACTTGCCCGGCGCCTATCCAACTTTTTTATACTACTCCGGCGCCTATCCAGCATGTGGTAGTAATACGTACGATCCGGTCATACTTGCATAGGTCTTTAGCTACGCCGACGGCCGAGCTGTGTCGACGGTTGTTTTCCTGTCGTGGGCATCTTAGAGCTATGCCGACGACCATGGTCGTCGGCGTAGCTTTGGCCCGTCGGCATCCGGGTGGATTTCTGTAGTGCCGACGTACGCGTACGTGCTTTTGTTCGGTAGTCCGACGCCACCAGGGCGATCGTTTCCATACATTTCTGTACTCCATTGGGTAAAAACATTAGAGGCTGCTTGTCAATCGACCGCTCCCGACAACCCATACACACAGATGTCGATCGATCGGTCTCATTCGAACGTTCTATCAGACAATCTCTAGCCATGCAATCCTTTAGTTATCTTTTTTTTTGGAGCAACTATTAGTTATCTTTCTACTCCGTAGTAGAGAACGGTGGGTTGTTCAAATTAAGCTGGCCGAGGAGTGTTACTAGCTTCGTGCCGGCATCCGCAGACACCGACGTCGACAGCTAGAGCACAGAAATTACCGTCAACATATCCGTTCTGCCTAACTAATCTTAGCCACAGCCACACGTACCCATTAAATTACCCACGCCCGCACAGCTATTAGCAGTATTCTACTCGTGCAGGAATGCTGCCTGTACGAGGACGAGATAAAATCCGGACGATATGACCTAGACAGCTATAACCGGTTACTCTCTCATAGGCGTCCACGTTATTAGAGACATCAACTAATTACTTTAGTCTAAAAAACTACTAATTACTTTAGCAAAGGATGTGAATTTTACTACTACTTGATCCGGCCAAAACGACGGCGTGACGGCGAAACGCCGACCGCGAGGATAAATTACCTTGTGTAGATTAATCGCGGCAAATAGGTTGGACACAATAACAGAATTCAGCAAAGCTAGCGACAGGTCGACATGTTATTTGAGATTAACTTTGCACTTGTGCTACAAATAACCCATAGATAGAAAATTATGTTTCGCTAGCATTGGGTTTTGCACCCTCCGTGTTCTTTTGTCATGTACTATGTTGGATTTTAGTTTTTGGGTTCTTCTAGAAACTTCCACAGTAACTTGCATACACACACAAACATTACACCATGGGACATCCTTTACTTAATTACACACTTTATTTTTTGAAACCATGGAAGTTATTAAATGTAAGTTTCTGCCGAAATAGACTTGCGCCCGTTATATTAATATAGCAACCACACCATACAAACGTGAGACCAAAGCTGGGTCAAACAGCGCAATCAAGCCCAAACGAAAAACAACAGAACAAAAGAAGAACTAATGCCAACAACGCCGGATCGACTAAAACGCTGATGACCCTCCGTCCACCGGAGTTGTCCCACCACACACCTCTACCTTCGACGTGTCGTGCACCAAGCAACACCTTCAAAAGGATGGCGACGGAGACGCGCTTCAGGAAGGACGGCGGCGGCCCGTAGGCGTCGCCTCGCCGGTGACGGCACCGCCAACATGGATTTCTCCCGACCCCAACAAACCATAACCCCAGACACACCGTCAGCACCACCAAGCGCACCGCCCACCAACACGCGCCACCACACAATAGGGTCCATCAACATCGTCTCACCATGGCAAGCGTAACAAGGCCGGTCGGACCGAGAGGGAACACTCGAGAACGAGGGACGGCAGTACAGAGGCCACGTGAGAGGGAACAACCTCCACCGCCAATTGGCAGTAGCAGACCGGACGCAGCAGCAGGACCACACCAGACCACAGGCCCGGCCGTGCCCAAACTGGGCCTATAAAGTTTCCGCTGCTGCGCTGCAGCAAACCCGGCGTCGAGGTCGTCATCACCGTCACGAGGTCCTTCTAAGTCCCACCGGAGTCCACCCAACAGAGCCAAGACCAGCCCTCTTTGACCCAGATCTAGGCCGGATGTAGCCGCCGGCCGAGCATCATGTCAGGTCTCCTAGTCCACCAACTTGTGGCACCACCGCCCCGTCGCCATCCAGAACAGGTCGGAGCGCCGCCGGTCAAGGGGCCACCATTGTAGAGCACACCCTCTCGATTCGGGCACCTGCGATGGGGAGAAGAAGGCCTGCCACCGCTGGCCCCGTAGTCGACACCGCGCGGGGAACGCAGGGCGGCACCTGCCGGTGGTGGAGGCGAGAGGGGAGGAAGCCGGGAGCTTGTTGGCAGTACGCGGGTTTTTTTTACGTTTTTAGGGAAGTAAATAAACTCGGGAGTTGATTTACTTCCCTATAAACAAATGTTTTTCCATGTAAAATTTTTGAACAATTTTTGACATACCAATACCCATGTCGTGCCTGTAAATATAAATGTCACGGACAAAGGATAAGTTGCATGTTTTTGCATAAAATAAGATATTAGGTGCTACAAAATTCATTTCCAGAGCATTGGGTTTTGATTTTTATTGCTAGGACTTGATATACATCTTTCATTCATGAAACTTTGGCATCACATGCATGGTATGAGCATGTTTATCGTAAAGCATAATTTTTTATGGGCAAATTTAAATATTTTTAAATGATTTTTCAGTTTATCTGGGAGAGCCCATGGTTTACGAGAAAATATTTGGAATAATATATCTAGTAATACTGAACATAGTTTATTTAATATGTCAATCCAAAAATGTGGAATTTTTTCTATGCCTTGAATCGGGTTGAGGCTCGACAGTTCTAGGTCGGGATTTGCAAGTCTAGTTTAAGGTGTTGCCCATATCTAAATGGTGGATTAGTGGAGAATGGGACTTTAGTCCTGGTTGATAAGGGCCTCTCGTCCCGGTTTTCTAACCGGGACTGCCCAATAGGGACTAAAGCACCCCTCCCCCCAGTCCCTGCCTGGCACGAACCGGGGCTAAAAGCCCATCCAGTGGCCACGGCCGTGCTCGTGAGTCGGAGGACCTTTAGTCCCGGTTGGTGTTACAAGCCGGGACTAAAGATTTTTGGATTTTTTTCCATTTTGATTTATTTATTTATTTTGGGGTTTAGGGTTTATGTTTCCCATTTTGAGATTTGAGGTTTAGGTTTTCCTTTAGTCTCATTATTTTTAACTCTAATCATTCTAATTACACTTCTCGGTTGGTCACCCGTCCTCAGACTGCTCCAGTCCCAGCACGCTCAACTTCTTAGTTCCTTCCCTCTCAGCTTCCAAGAAACAAAGACCGGTTTACTCAGAATAGTATGCTAACAATCATATTAATACTTGGACCATGATGTCACACATCTTTATTTTGTTAATCCAAACAATTATTTAAGTAAACAAAAATGAATAAGTAAAAATAATCTTGAATTCAAATAATCTTGAATTTAAATAATAATTAATTTTGTTGCATTTTTTCATTTAATATTAAATAATTCATATCTACAAATCTTTAAATCGAAATTCACAAATAATATGTCTAAATCGATTAGAAAAAATGAGAGAAATTCAAACATGACTTCCATATCATCATGATTACTAGAAAAACATAATATGCATGCAACCATGCCAATAACACAAAAGTAACATAATATCAGAGAGTTAGCATGAAAGCACATGTTAATAACACTACTACTAAAGATAACTTTCTAATCAATTAAAACAACACTTTGAATAGCACCCTAAATGTAACCTATCTATTTATAAGGAGCGAGTGTCACCAAAGCCGGTCAGACCCCGGGGTTATCACATTTTCATGTTTGAAAAACAATCAATATTTTCTCCATGTTTTCATCATGCTTTCACTTTGTTTTCACATGTTTTCATCATGTTTTTACTTGTTTCCCTCATGTTTTCTCCATTTTTATTTGTTTGCACTTTGTTTTCCACTGTTTTCATCATGTTTTCACTTGTTTCCCTCGTGTTTTTCAATGTTTTCTCCATGTTTTTATTTGTTTGCACTTTGTTTTCCACTGTTTTCACTTATTTTCATCATGCTTCGTCATGTTTTCACTTGTTTCCCTCATGGTTTTCAATGTTTTCTCCATGTTTTTATTTGTTTGCACTTTGTTTTCCATTGTTTTCATCATGTTTTCACTTGTTTCCCTCGTGTTTTTCAATGTTTTCTCCATGTTTTTATTTGTTTGCACTTTGTTTTCCACTGTTTTCACTTATTTTCATCATGCTTCGTCATGTTTTCACTTGTTTCCCTCATGGTTTTCAATGTTTTCTCCATGTTTTTATTTGTTTGCACTTTGTTTTCCACTGTTTTCATCATGCTTCATCATGTTACTTGTTTCCCTCATGTTTTTCAATGTTTTCTCAATGTTTTTTTATTTGTTTGCACTTTTTTTTTCACTATTTTCACATGTTTTCATCATGCTTCATCGTGTTTTCACATTCTTATAGACACTACATATAAGGGAAACAAGTGAAAACATGGTAAGTATACCAGTGAGTTTACTTACACCTAAAATTTTTACTCCATGTTTTTATTTTTTCAAATATTTTGAGTTGTTTTCATATAAGGGAAACAAGTGAAAACATGATAAGTATACCAGTGAGTTTACTTACACCTAAAATAACAAAAGTTTGCTAGACCACTCAAAACAACACATATTTTGATTTACTTTCGAATAATCGGCTTAAAGTCATTCATATGGACAAAATTATAATAAAAAGCGAGAAAAACCATAATAGAATGACATGAATTTTTTTTGAAAGAAAGTCAGCGCATACATCACAATGCTCCAGAAAGCTTACACACAAACCGTGCTTAAATAGGGACGTAATAGAAATAAAGTTCAGATATCCATTACAGAAAGTACTCAAAATCGTCCATTCCATACATAATAGAAATAAAAGTTATTTTCACCATTGCAAACACTACTCGGCATTGTCGCATGGTTCAGCAGGAGACACCCAAACAACATGTACCTTGTGTTTTGAAGACACACGAGATACTGGTGGTGGTACTAGCAGTACAATGTGATGCCACCCATGATTGAAGACACCAATCTTGTGGTACAACTCGTATGCAACGTACCCATATTTTGCTGCATACTCAATGGTGATACTATCAAGTGGATCCTTCTCCTAGAGTTTTTTCTATATCTTGGGGAAGTTTACCTTCATTATCTTGTACTCGTCCTCGATCAGTGCGGCTGCCATATCAGCCATTCCTGTCTTTTCACGATCAATCTTGAACATTTCCTGGAGATCAATGTGGCATTCTGCTAGTATCTGAATACTCCAGGTGCGCTTCATCACAACCTTGTCATTATTTATATCAACGCTAGTAAAATATATGCCGCTGCGAAGGAAATCCATGAGTTCTGGACGGTGCTTGTCACTACTTCAACAAAAAAATGGAACAAACGTTAAATAATGTTTCAGTAACCAATTTCTATGTTTGTTGTTTAATTATAAATTACTACTAGAATTATATAAGACAATTCAAAACAATACATCGCCAATAAAATTAAGAAAGGGAGTAGTACATATGTCTAATTCATGGAAAATATTCTAGAACACTATATATAATAATTTTGAACACTTAACATAATATCTAATCTTGAATTATAAGTCGCATACTTATGACCTCTTTACACCGTGGGCAATATAGCTAGCTAGAACACTATAATTTTGAACACGCTACCATAGGAAATATTCAACTACAAGAACAAACCCTAACTATTAGGATAAAGTAACAACAATTAAATTCATGGATATATAGTTTAGAACACTATAACGCTACCATATATTAAACATAAGATCTAATCTTATATTGTAAGGCGCATATGAACACTACTATATACCAAGAGCAACACTATAATATGCAATTACAGATGTGTGTATGTGTGTACGAACGTACCTTGACCATTGGAATACCATGACATGTTTCTTGAAACAAAGTTGCATGACGGCAACATTGTGATCATCCGCTGTGTACTCCAAATCGAGGCCCATGAACTTGTGTTCCTCGTCACGAATCCATTCCTCAAACAAGCACAATGTTTCCGCCACTTTGGCGGTGTCGTCCATGTGGACGACTTTTAGATTCATTGTGCCATGTGCGAGCACGGGACCATAGTGATTGATTACATTCATCGCGATGATGGTGATGGGGAAGAAGAGAGGAGAGGGAGACGAACAGAGATGGCCGGGCGCGAGATTAACAGTTGCTTCGATATGTGTTTACTGTAGAGCCTCTTACTTGATCATGCAGAACGACTCCAAAGGGCGCGGGAATTGAACAGTTTAGCCTTTAAGTCTCACCAACCGGGACTAAAAGGGGTCGCGCCAGGCGAACTGTTGCCAATACCCCTTAGTCCTATGCGTACCCCTATGCGTACCCCTCCCAATTGAAACCGGGACTAATGTCCAATTAGTTTCGGCCCAAACCATGGCCTGGACTAAAGGGTTTGGACGAAAGACTCTTTTTCTACTATTGGTGCTACCGTGTTCGATCGACCGCTATCATAACATCATTGTCTACATGCATCCATCGCGATGGTCACCATCGTATGTGTGGGGCATGTGATTTTATGGCATCTTGATTGTCCCACATATCCAGTTCCTACCTCCCCTTTCTACCAATCCCTACTTTAGGGTACACTCTTCGGACTAAGATCCTGTGACTTTGTAAAGAGAAGTCAGCACATGACTTTACCTATCTCTTTTCCCTCCGATTAAGATCCAACGGATAAGGTTGATAGAGAATTTGAATTCAAAATTCAAACCTTTTAGAAAAAATTAAAATATTCCAGTAATTCATACATGGTCTACTCGATATTATGGAAAAGTTTTGCTTCATTTGGAGAATCGGTTTATTGTTAAATAGCATTTCCTATTTTTATCTTAAAAGCTGTTGAATCATAAACCGGTGATCCAAATGAAATTATTCTTAGAACACAAATTGAAATATATACGGCTCACTGGAATTTATTTTATTTTTATGAAGTGTTTGAATTTTATACATTTGGGTTAATCTTATTCTGTTGAATCTTGATCGAGGGGATTAATTTTGGGAAAGTTAAGTGGTGTCTTCTATTCATGAAGTCATTGGATAACATGTGTATTGTTTGATTAATACATTTGGACTGTTTCATTAAGATAAATACAACAATAGCAAAATAAGTCATAGTATTCTCAAATTATAAAATAATACTATGATATGTCAATAACCGGGCAAAGATTCTGTGACTCTACCCCCTAACTTTTTCATGACTTTGAGTCACAGGCCTATCGGACCCACCAGTTGCGGGACACAGCTGTCGATGATCCATAGTCGGATTGATCTAAGTCAGAGAACCCCGACCGGTCAATACCATATCATCTTGTGTCTACGGGCTAAAAACGGTAATGTTGGGAAATAGGATAATTTTTAGGGTGTGGTGTTTCGCCTCCTGGGTGCAAATGTGTTTGGTGTTTAAAATAGACTTTAAACAATATTTGAGATGTCAAATATTTGCAAAAAAAAATTTAGGCATAGATGTTAACATCCTATGTCTTCCAGAAGTCGTTCCACGAAAAAATGATAGTTTTTTGCCTAAAAATGACAAAATTTTATGCTATACTAAAGTTTAAGGCTTTTCATGAGATTTTTTTTCTTATAAAAATGTGGACTTCTCGTGAAACGAGATGTATCCGTGAAATTTTCTTTCAACCTTTTCTTTTACATTTCAAAATTTGTTTTTTAAATACCAAATGCGTATCCACAGGGTGCTAAAATAGATTTCTGTATTTTTTTTTAGAAAAACGTTGCTATCAATCCCAGTCTGAAGCCACCACGATCACCATGTCAAGTTACGAAAATGTCCTCACTGCTCTATAAATTCCTCCAACCGGCTTCCCTTTCTTCTCAGTTTACTCGAAACTCCACAAACCATCAGACAACCACCAAAGCCTCATCTCAACTCCAACTGCTTGCGCTCTCCGATCTCTCATGGCGACGGCTGCTGCGAGTCGGCCCAGCGGCCCGGTTGTGTGGATTCCCAGCTGCCGCTCCGCCTCGCCCACCCGCGTCAAGCTCGGCGCCGGCAGCGGCGCGCGCTCGCCGGGCAAGTCCGTCAGAGCCTCGTCGCCGTCGCCGTCGTCCGCCACCGCCAAGGGCAGCCGCCCGTGCATGTGCTCTCCGACGAACCACCCCGGGTCGTTCCGCTGCAGCCTCCACAAGGAGCGTAAGCAGGAGGCTGCGGCCGGCAACAGCAAGCCCGTTTCCCCGCCCTCCGCGTCGTCCCCTGTATCCATCGGCGGCGGCACCTGCAGGCTGGGCGCGAAGCGCGTGGGCAGCCCGATGGTGCGGCTCGGCGGCGCCGTCGAGGGCGGGACGTGGGCCCGGCGGGCGCTGGCGCCGTCGCCGCAGTCGCAGAACCGGCGGCGTGCCGGGTCGTTCCGCCCCCGACCCAGCCGCCTCTCAGCCGTCTCCTTCGCAGTGGACCGCGCCGGCGAAAATTGCCAGTGAGCGAACCAACCAACGTCGTCGACATGCCATAGCAGCAAGATTCTAGTGGTAGTACATACTGTGCATAGGAAGGAAATTGGTGAGAAATTCCCCGAATTATTGACCGCCGTCCGCTGTAAGTAATTATCGGCGGTGACTGTAATTTTAGATCCAGTCGGCCCGTCTGTATAAATAGAAAATAGAGTTCGTCGTCATCCTCTCCGATGTGTACAAGGCCCTTAATTTTGGTTTTGGATATATGCAATGCATGAGTGACCAAATGGAGACATATCTCGATACAATCCACCATGGATGGTTGATTGTTGGTTGCTACTTGGCACAACAACTTTCTGCTTCTGTTTCAGTTTATAGAGTGTAGCGACGGCTTATCCTATCCCCTGTTTTGATCTGTTTTGGATAAGCTCGACGCCAGTTCAGAGATCATCGGCTGTCCGTCACGCGACACCCGTGCTCCCCCCTAGCCCGATCAGGCCAGCAGCCAACTAGATTGAAACACGGGAGAAATCTCCAAGAGTGCGACGAAAACTCGGTTAAATTTCATGATGCCGACGGAGGATTTTTTTTTTTCGTGTTCTTGCTCGTGATATTTTTGCGGCCTTGTTAGCTGTTGGAGCAAAGGACGGCGGAGCGGTTAGGATGCCTTCCAAGTCTTGAACTTGCCCAAGAAGATGATGTAGGGAGGACGGTGCGCGCGCAAAGACACAGCTGGCCGTCCATAACCTGCTTGTGGAAGGCGCGCGATGCTTGATCGAGATCGATTCTGTTACTACCTCCATTCCACAAAATAAGGCGTGTATTTTCAGTCAAAAGTCAAAATAGCATAACTTTGATCAATCATATAGACAAAAATATAAACATTAATGAGATTTAATAAACATACTATAAAAATACATTTTATGGACAGTCTATTGATATTGATTAAGTATTCTAAATGTTCATGTTTTTGTCTGTATAGTTGGTCAAACTCAATATATGTTGACTTTTGACTAAATTTATATGCCTTGTTTTGCCACTCATCACACCAAAACTGAATTACTGATCACCTGCTCTTCATTTTTGTCCCGAAAAGAATATACTAATCACCTGTTGGCGGCATGGCACCTGTAGTAGAGAGTCGTATCTCTCTACCAAACACTAATGCAAGTAGTAGTAGCACGGATGCGTTGAACCGAAGCTAAGCAGAACACCCAAGTGGAGCTGCTGATAATGGAACGTACTGTACTCCGTAGTAGGTTAACGCCCTCGTCGAATATCTGACAACTTTGTAGTAGCAGTAGTACGTACACTGATTAAACAAAGCAAGTCAAATATCACAAACCGTGCTTTCGCTAAGCAGAATTTCTGGAACGTCAGCGTCGCCGACAGACGCCCAAGGATGTCAAATGAACTGGATGGTGACAGCGCGGTCGCACAAATGACTGGGCACTTTTCAGGGGAAGGCTCGACAGTTTTCCCACGTACGAAATTGCCTATGCAGCAGGGAACGATCGAGTCGAGTCAGTACACACTCGGAGTGCAGTTATTCTGATCTGCCTAGCACGGAACCTGGAGCAGTTGAGTGCCACCTCGGCCCTCGCTGCGTTTATCTGTGTCCTGGACAGATGGACACGAGTGACGGGCAAGTGCAACTGAGGCTCTGCCCACGGCGGTTGACATTTTTTTTTTTTTTGCGGGTAAAACTGGATCATTAGACAGCAGGATTTACAAGAGACTCGTGATCAAGTTCCTGTAGGACAACATCAGGACCAGATCCGAGCCAAGTAAGAGAAGTACGCTCCGTTCTCGCGAGATTTGCAAGAACATGAATAACCCTAACTTGTCCACGATCCACTTTTACAAAGGAATACATTTTATCTTGATTGACTAAAGCCTTAATCTCTGAAATAAAATTGTTTTGAGGGGAGCGGTTTGGTCCAGAAGCCATAACCGCCTCAAGTAGCTGCTTGCGATCCGTTTGAATGATAATAGGAAGTTCAGAATGAGGCAACGCCAAGGAGAGGCCCTCAAGACAAGCCATTATTTCCGATTCCAGGGCATCATCACATTGCGTGAAGTATTTGCATGCCGACACAATAATACTCCCATTTTCATCTCTTAACACCATGCCAGTTCCAGCTATACCATCTTTGAAGGAGCCATCAATTGTGAGCTTAACCATACCTGGCGGAGGTTTCATCCACTGTTTCTCACGAACTGGAGCTATACAGGGAGTAGTAGCAGATGATGTATAAGCACACGGCGGTTGACATCTGACTTAGATAAATTATGGGAGTGTCTATTCATCATTTGACTGATTTTAAATTGGGCAGCAGTCACATTTTTTGTACCAGTAGCAACGTGTCAGCAGTTGTACCCCCAATTTGGTCTTCCCGGCCGTACCAACTCGTTGGGCCAATTTTCTACCGGTTTCTTGTAAACTCCTGGAAAGAAAAAACGGACACCACCCACTCGCAAAACTTGGGCTTCTTGCCTTCCTGGTATGTATTACAAGTAGGAAAAATTACATAACTCTTGCTAAAAAAAATTACCTGTATATAACCATGTAAAAGTTGTTCTAGTTGTTCGTAAAAAAACCAAAGAATGAAATATGATCTGATGGACTAGATATTTACATATTTTGCGATACGCAAAAATGATAAATTACTAACACGTTGCCTATAAATTACATATATATACATACCATGTAAAACTCTTTTTTGTTTGTAAAACTTGGCTAGTATCCATGTAATAACTCAAACGGTAGACCTAGAATTGCATGTATAATAGATGTAAAAAATGTACCCTATTTTTGGGAATTACATACATTTATAGTTAGTCAAACTTACAAAATTCTCGACCTAGATTTACATGTATAGTACCATGTGAAAAGTCGGGAAAAAAAAAGAACAGGAGAATTACATATGTAGAGTCGTGTAAAAACTCAAAACTATTTTGGTAACAAGGACAAAATAATAATAATTACACTAAGCTCTACGTAAAATTACATACATGGGGACAATTTAAAAATCATTATAGTTATCTGTGAAGAAAAGCGAAAAGATTAACCACTACCTCCGTACCATAATATAAGCCATTTTGGCAAACTCAACGTAGTTACTTACTTGATGGTGTTACTAAAAAATTACATGTGAACCACATTGTAATTTTGTAGTACAGGTGCTTAACATCTGTCGTTATCATGTAAGAAAATAGTTCTGGGTGACGGGTTTCAATACCATCTTGCTTAGATTGAAACTAGATGGACCTTGCGCGCGTTGCCGCGCCGTTTTAACCTCGTTTATTTTCTCAGGTTTTTTATGCTTGTTGCGTTACATATGTGCACTAAGCGCTGGCACAATTTTGTTTTCTCTCGCAACGGAACTGGCAAATGAGATTATGAGACAGGCTAAAGGAAAATTGAATAAATCAAATATAATAGCAGAAAAATGACTTGATAGGCACATAGCCTGCAGCAAGTTCAATCCATGAAGATTTAAGCAGTCATAAGTCATTGTATTATGTATCACACACAACTGATGTGCAGGCATGAACTAATATGAGGACACTGCTAATATTATTAAAGCTACTCCATTCAGACTATTGGAACCACTGAAATTTAGGTGTTTAGAAAAAATCTGCACCAGATTCCATGGGCCACCTTAGAATGAAATGTCCAATTTCCTTGAAAAGAAAGTAATAGTTTCAAGGCTTGCTTTCAAATATAGGGCACAAAATAATAAAATAATATACATAACATTCAGTTTGAGTTCGCCTCTTCATCACTGTGAAGGCATATCCTTTTGTAGAACTTGTTAATGAAGAAAACCAAATAAGGGAATCAAAACACCTTGACTGACTTAGGCAACATAAAAACTGCAAGTTATAAAAACTTAAATATCAAAGAGAGATAAAATGGCATTTTTGGCATAATTTTTTGAACCTGCCTATTCACAGGGAAGGAATCACGCCTCTCCCAAACACCACAAAAAGACTTTTTAGAACCGAAAAAAGCATAGGAGACACTGAATTTCCCATAAGATCATTCCTTAACCTATTAAAGTCCAGGGAGTGAGAGCGATAACCTGTCTGTCATTCTTGACAGATTTCTTGCAAGCACTATATACATGAAAAGAGCACAAAAAGTAGAACTCACATGATATTCGTCTCGTCTCTAGGAAATTAAGCAGAATCCTGGAATGAAAAATCATGTAACAAATTAAATCTGAAAATTTATGATTATTGCAAGGAACATATTCAACGAAATTAACGATCTAAAGTTAACTTTTTAGGAAAGAAATTAGAATCTCCAGTGCTTTGCATGTGATTCTTCTTCACTCTGTTTGCGTGATTGGCATCTGCAGAAATAGTGATTAATCAACCTAGCTATTGTTTCCTACTTACGCAAGTGCACAATCAGATCAAGTGGAATGAACAACATAAATGAACCCGTCCTCTACATGCACCATAAAACAAGGATACATTCAGTTTAGACGTCATTAACTTAGATGAAATAAATAAATAAATAACAAATGAAAGATGCGATATCGAGATGGTTTTTTTATATGTAAAGCCTTCCGCTAAACAATTAATAAGATTCTATGAACAAAGAAGTATGTATATACCGGAGCAAATAAGCATGATTACACATTTCAACTACAAAGTCTGCATTGATTGGGCTCTTAAATCTTTAATATGCCGAAGTGGGAATTTTAGAAGGGGTAATAATGTTTTGAATAATAGTTAGGAAATAAAAAAGTAGTTATTTTTCTTAACTAACGAAGAAGGTTAGTGAAGCTAAATAGTCAAATAATATGGCATATTAGTAATTTAGTACACAACTAAGTAAGAGAAAGTTGGGCAATAGTATGAATGGGGGAGCAGAAACCATCTGCCATTTTATCCCTCTGACCCAAGTGGGTTTTTAAGTCTTGATCATCAACTAACTTAATTTCTACATGTGATAGGGTTTGTGATATTGGACCTTGATGGTCCTGAGAATATCAGAAACTACACTGAGCTAATATGGTTTTAAATGGTCTCGGAGGCATTTTCATCGATATTTTAACTTCAAGCAGAGGAGGCGACTCTGTCTTGGTCCGATATAGAAGCAGAACAGCCGGATAAATTGATGGAAGCCACGGTGGGGAATGGGATGTCGGACAGGTTGAAATTCGTCACCAGCAGAATCAGGGAGGAGATGGTAGATGAAATTGTTTTATTTTACTTTTACAATAGAGAAAGATAGATTTATTCGCTTGTGGAAATCAGAAGAGGATGCATACCTGTTTGTGGAAAAAGGCTGCTCAATCTAAACGATTATAGATAGATTAGGAATCCCGAGCTACAAGGAGAAGTGGTATACAAAGTACTTATGATGGCTATTACCTTGTTGCAATAGCCCATTATCGGTTTGACAACACTAGTGAAAGCAAGGAGAGTGGGTCTTAATACAAAGCCACCATCACATAAGCATATCATGAATAAAAGAAATAACAGTGTACCGATGAGGCTGAAAATTTTGTTCGTTGCTTAGTTTTCAAAGTTTTCATGTGCTACTCAACTAAGTACCCAAGTCTGCAAGTAGGATATTACCACATCAATGAATGGATTAGTCAATAAGAATGTTGACCATCCTCTAACCCTGTTATTATAATATATAAACACGGTTGATTATTTTTAATTACATTGGCATTTAGCACTAACAAATTGTATGGAATACCAAGTGAGATTAACGAACCCACCCGATTGAAGCAGCTCACTGATGCATGTAAAATGCATAGATGAATTTTGCATATTTTCACATGGTTTTCTATTACATATTACATCATATAAGGGCATAATTCAATGTTTTATAGTATTTTGGGGTTAAATTACAAAGTTCCCCAACTTTTATGGAATTAACCCTGCCTGTCAGAAACCCCGTTTTCTATATTTTTGACGTTTCAGGGGGCAAACTTCCGCAAAATCACCTGAAAATCTGCGGGGGTCATTTTCTTGGAAGGAGAAGACTTGCGGGCGAAGGATCCACGAGAATTGGGCAAGGAGGCCCAAAAGAGGACCCTCCACGCGGCCAGATTCCTTGGCCGCGTGAGAGGCCCCCTTTTGGCCCATGTGGCTCCAATTCCTTCCATCTTCGACTTACCGACTCCGTCTTGACCTAAAACCGACTATAAAAAAGGTCCCCCGTACCCTTACGGAGAGAGCGTCGCCGAAACACCAAAACAGAGACCAGAAGTTCCAGATTGGAGGGGGGAAACTCCGGTGGGGCGCCGCCGGTGTGATCTCCTACCCCTCCAACATCATCACCATCGACATCTCCATGAAGAGGGAGTAGTCCACCCCAGGGCTATGGATTTGTGGAAGTAGCACTTGTATCTCTCTCTCTATGTGCTTCACTAATTAGATCCGTATGAGCTGCCTCACATGATTACGGGGACCATTGTAATTCCTATGTGGTGGATCTTTTCTATGAGTTATTGAATCTGAGATTGCAATTGTTTTCTTGAGTTATTTGAGTAGATGTATCTTATGTACCCCGTTCTTATTTGCTAGCTTTGATCAATCTAGTTCTTGAGAGCGTGTGTGGGGTGATGGGTGCATTAGTTGGAGTAACGGGGGGGTGGCTAGTGCTATGAAAGTGACAGAAGTTCATCGATCCACTTAGGTTTTGTTAAACCCTTTCTTAGTTACCTCACTAGGGATAAAAAGGAGTACCTTGTTACCGGGGATTTGAAGTGACACTAATCAATCTCCATGACTAGATCTAGCAAGTTCTTACTTCAACTTCATGTCACATTGCTTAAAGATATACTCTGGTTTTTCCTTAATTATCGAGGTGTTATGATTTATTTCGCATCTTGGTGGAGTATAAGAGGGATCAATATGACCGTAGAGATCTCTATGCTAGGACGTGATGCCCATATGAAAGTACTCAATTGTGACGCCCCGAGATCGGGCACTATGCAGATTTCAGCATTCCCGCCAAAATCCACATAATAACCGATTCCAGGTTGCCACTTGTGATAACATTACAACAGTTCACGAATATTCAGCAGCAACAACAGAAAAGATATATACAAGAAGACTCAAACGAGCCAAGGATACAACTGATACAATACAAAGATCCAAATAACAGCGGAAGAAACAACATAGCGTCCGACTACGGACAAGATACAAATTGGACTAAGAGTTCTGAAGATAACCGAGAGCGTCCAATCCCTACCCAGGCCAAGCCGGAGGGATTCCCAAGCTAACGTCGTGAGACTTCAAACCTGTTGACTGCAATGTTGAATATGCAGCCACGAAAAGGATTCGTGGGTCAGTACGGTTAAGTACTGGCAAGTGGATAAACCATACTCACAAGATACCGGCGTAACCAGCCATCACAAGATACAAATACTTTGGGTTCAACGGAAAGGAAAGGATTATTGCAAAGAAGCCGGCAGCGGGCTGCACTAACCAACTACAGAGACTCGCTACAACATCCGGCTAAAAGAGGGGGATAAGATAGCGTATCAGAACTAACTACAACTACTCACCAAACAATACCCATCCAATGTTACCCCCTACTAAGGAAGCAACCCAAGGAAACTCACACGGTTGATTAAGGTGACATCCATTTTGATGGTGGAAGTAATCTATATTACTAGTCAAGTTATCATCGTTAAGTGTAAGTTGTCTGAGTACTTGTTAGCCAGCACTTTCACCAAGTCATCCATAACCGCGGACAACACGGCTTCTCGAGAAGATTTAACCCTGCAGGGATGCACCAATTTGGCCGTACACGTAAGAATAACCCGCCAGACGGGGGATCAACCCACCAAGCGAGGTACTCAACACAACCCAACTCTTCTTCGCATCAAGCCCAAAGAACCACGTGATGTGCGTGCGCGGCTAATCGAGCCCCCACGAAGAAAAGGGGGACCCTCATAGCACTGGAAGACCACGCCGCCCTAAATGCCGACTACAAAAGTTCCACCCTGGCGCCAAGGGTTCGCACCTGCACATGCATGCATCAAATCGAAAGCCCGAACTAAGTGTGGCGATTTGGACGAGATGCGAATCGAATCAAGTTGAGGGGGCGCCCATACTCGCTTCCCACATGCGGTTAGTGCGCTCATCATGGATCAGTAGACAAGACCTTTTTCCTAATTAGGGTCAACACTAGCAGGCTTCAAAACCACGCCGGGCCTCCTGCCGGTGCCTTATCATCAAATTATTATTACCCAAAACATTAGCATGTTGTTGATTGAATTGAAACCCAACTATCAACTAAATAGGTGATAAGACGGACAACAAGACTTCAGCGCAAACAACACTAAGCATGCAACTACGACACGAGGGCCAACAAGGTAAACAAACAACAGTTAATAGGAAGTGGAAGGAAGGCTATATCATGGCTGCAAGGTAAACATATAATAGGATCGAGACACAAGCATCGAATCATAAGGCTAGCATAAGAACAACGGAAAGAATCGGTAACAAGTGATGAAAGGCGGCCATTTGGCAGCAAGTGAGTATACTTGCCTGGAATCCAGCAAGTAGAGGTACATCCGCAGAACTTGTCGTTGCTCACATCATCTCAACGTCCTATCCGCGAAGAAGCAACGAACTAGAACAAACACCGGATGCAACAATTACTACTACGACAAAAGATCCAGCATGACCAAGATATGGATGCATGACAAGTTTAAGGATGCATCCAAGATAAACTAGTTGACATGGTAAACATATTTAAATGGGACCATATGCAATTTGGGTTGCATATAGAAAAGCCCATGAATTAATGTTGAATTAAATGATCTACAAATAACCATCATGTGAGAGTTGATTAGAATGATGCATGGATTATGAAAACAATAAGAAAGCAACAATAGCTTCAATTTGATATGTTGTTTACCAAGTTTGGAATTTTATTTATCAAGTTATGAAATTTGGCTTCTTAAATGATTTACACAAGCATTTATTGTTTTCACCCATTTTAATTGTTCAAAACAGATAACAAAATTCATATTTGGGAAGAACACCAAATTTTAGATGGAAAACATATTTCATTTGTTGAATTTGGATTTTAGATGAGCAAGTTATTAATTTGACAATTTTAAATACACTAAATAAGAAATAGTTGTTTTCAACAATTTAATCTATTCAAAATAGAAAACAAAGTTTATATTTGCAAAGTTCATGAAAAATGGGATGGAAAACATATTTTATTTGTTGAAATTGGATTTTAATTGAGCAAGTTATGAATTTCACCATTTAAATGATTCAATTAAAGCATTAAGTAATTGTACTAATTTTATTTAGCCAAAACAGAAAACAAATGTTATATTTGCAAAGTTTAGAGAATTTTGATTGGAAGACATATTTTACTTTTCAAATTTGGAGTTAAAATGAATTAGTTATGATTTATGCAATTAAATCAATTTAAATTGAGCCGGAAGCCCATCATTTAATTTAGGAGGTTCACGTTTTTTATGTACCCATCAAGATTAAATGTTGTTTAACATGGCGAGATAACATAAAGATGAGCTATGCAATTTTAAATGGAACCGGAACAATATTTAATTATCCCAACTCATTCCATATTTAATTATTAGATGATAATATTATTACCCGCACCCACAATATGCAATGCAACAAGATGAATGATTTAATATGCACGATATAGATGACATTTAGAAAATAGGCATATAGGTTATAGGGTTGGGTTTGGGTTCGCACGTTGGAAAGAGGGTCTTCGGAGTTAACGCCGGAAACTTCGGAACGTGGAGGAAGTAGTCGACGTCGAGGAAGTAGTGGAAGCAGTCCAAGACGAGGTCTTCGCACCATAGAGGAAGTAGTCGTTCACGTCCGGAGTCGATGTAGTCGTTCACGTTCATCGGGGTCGGTGGCGAACTTGGCGGTTCCAGTCTTCAAGGACAGAGGAGTTCATGACAACGAGGCCTCATAGACACGCTCGAAGGCGGTCAACGCAAAGCGGACATGGTGAAGATCTTGGTGCATCGGCGACGAGGTATTTGTAGGGCGGTAGTATTCGTTCTCGTTTCTAAGTTCTTGGCGATGGTCGATGTTCGACCTTCGAGTCAAACACATTCCCACGACCGTCGTCGGTCATGGCGTCGTGGCGGATCTTGTCGACGAGGTACATGTCGGGGAGGCTCTTGGCACGTGCAAGGTAAGGAACTTGGAGGTGGTGTGTGCACGTCTTCGGGTAGATCTTGGCAGCTTCACGGTCATCCACGACACGGGCGCGAAGGCCTCAGCCACACCAAAACGGTGACGGCATCACCGTCGTCCCGTCGGCGACAGTAGCATTACCGCAACAACCCAACAGCAACACCACCAGGCCACCACTCCAGCACCTCACCTCAGAACACACACCGTACCAGGAGGCCGAATCGGCGAGAGCGATGTCGAGATTGCGGCTTATGTGCTGCCTTTCCACCCGCGTTTGGTCGCAGCGGGCACAGGGAGCACCCCAGCAGCGGCGCGTCGACCTGCGCCGAGTCACACCGGCAGCACCACCGCACCCCTCACGTCACAACTACCAGACCATGGTGCGCCACCGTCGGGAGGAAGCAAAACGAGGACGCCGGGGTTACATTCTCGGGGATCCATCCCGTCGGCGTCGGTTGTGAGGCGAGGTAGCGCAGGAGCTCGTGGTCGATGGGGAGGAGCAGACGCACGAGTTTTCAAGGAAAAGGTCGCAGGGGATGCAGCAGGAGGCGTGGAGGCGAGGGAGCCGCGCCGGCGAATCAAGCCATGGTGGCTAGGGTTCGCGAGCGGGCTCGATTGAAGGCCACCAGGAAAGAAATTGTTGGGGCAATTGGAGGAAACGGTCAGGGAAGAGCAGAACCGCAGGGCGGGAGCGTCGGAGCTGGCCGGCAGCGGCCGGAATCGTGGAGGCGGCGGTGCGCTGCGCGAGGAGGTCGCCGGCCTTGGCGGTTCTCGGAGACAGGGACGGCGTCGAGTGTGGCTTGAGGTGCAGCCGAAGGGAAGGGAGGCGGGGGGGGGGGGGGGGGGACGGGTAGAGAAGGAGGTTGGGGGGCAGACGGAAGGGGGTGGCCGGAGCTTGGGGAAGGGGAGGAGAGCGAGCAGCTCGCTCGGGAGGAGGAGGACGAGGGGAGGCGGCGCTCGATGGGACAGAGGAGAAGCCATGGGTTGGCTCTCCTCGCGTGGGTGTGCGTGCGTGCGTTGTGTGTCTGTGTGCGTTGCGTGCGTGTGGGGTGGGCTAGGGTTGGGGAGATGGGGTGGCCGGCTGGGCCTGTTGGCCGAGTTTCCGTTGGGCTGCCCCTCTCTCCCAATTTTTTTTTTTGCTTTGATTATTTCTTTAAAAAAAACATGTTAGGCACTACAAAAAAAAGAATAGTTTTGAGGCAGCAAATAATTTCAGGGAAAATTTTAGGATAATAAGATTTGATGCAATTTGAAATAGTGTTTGTATGTTTTAAGTGAATGATGATGCATGATGCACGACGATGCACAAACAAAAAAGAAAAACAAACAAAGCTAAGTGGGGAAAATCCCCGGCCGTTACATCAATGTTAAACATGTTATTGTAATCTCACATGTAATTCTTTATGTACACCGTCTACCACTTTATTTGAGAGAATGCAAGTGTGAAACCATGAACCCCGGTCCTATTTTAATTATAAGAAAACACTCTAGTTACTTTGCTGCAATTTACTTTCCTTGCACTTTACTTTACTTGCATCTCCAATTCGAATTTACATGATCTCCATCACCACTTGCATCACAAAAATACAAAAACAACCCATTGCATATTTATTTTCTCATTTGCATTTAGTAGTAGATTTAATTATTGCACATTTACTTTCAGTTTTGCATTGCAATTTAGAAGTCTCACACCTTGTGCTTGACAACCACTTGGTGAGGTTGAGGGCACAAAATTCTCTACTTGTTTGCAGAATCCTGGAGGAAGCTTGGAAGACAACTGCAGAAATACTGGCTCCCCAAGAGTTCTATATAAACCCTCAAGTCACCCTCGTGGGGAAGAAGGCTTGCCACTAGCTACACACTCTGCACTTGGAGTCTCAACCTAGCCATCAAGCGTTTTTCTCGCGCCGTTGCCGGGGAGCCATAAGTGAAGGAGTTGTCCAAGGGAGCTCACAAGAAGTTTTCATCACTAACAAGGTGTGCAAACACCTAAGCTTGGGGAGGTTGCACCTACGTGAGTACCGTCTTTTCTATCTCCACCTTCTTTCAAGTAGATTGTTTTGTTTCTTGTCTTATTTTTGTTTTTGTTTTGTTTTTGTTCTTGTTTTTGTTTTATCTTGCATATTTTATTTTAGTTCGTATTTTAGTTTTGCATTTAGTTATCTAGTTTATTTTATTATTTCTAATTTTCCTAGTTACTTTACTTTTGTTTTGCATAAAAAATTAAAAACTACATAAAAACTGTTAAAATGGGTGATAGAACTAAATTAAGTAACTACACAAATACACCCAATGACCAATTCATTGCTAGGCCAATTACTACACCTGAAATACAAGCTGAAAGCTATGAAGTAAGTCCTAGTTTATTGAATTTAATTACTAGAGAGCAATTTGGTGGTAGTGCTATGGAGGATGCCTCTATGCATCTTCATGATTTCATGGAAATATGTGATATGCAAAAATTTAAAAATGTGGAAAGTAGTGTTTTAAAACTGAAATTATTTCCTTTTTCACTTAGAGGAAAGGCTAAAGAATGGTTACTTTCACTACCTACAGCTAGTTTAAAGTCTTGGGATGATTTAAAAGAAGTTTTCATTAAGAAATATTATCCTCCCGTTAAAATTTTGCAAAATAGGAATAATATCCTCTCATTTAGGCTAAATGATAATGAACATGTAGCCATGGCATGGGATAGAATTAAATTAATGATTAGAACATGCCCATCACATGGAGTAAATGAATGGATCATACTACACTATTTTTATAATGGTCTAAACTACATGTCTAGAAATATACTTGATTCTACTGCTGGAGGTGCCTTTATGAGTAAAACTGTAGGAGAGGCTATGAGCATATTAGAAAGCATATTGAAAAATTATAGTCAATGGAATACTGAAAGAGCACCCAATCCCACTAAGAAAATAAACTCAATTGAAGAAACCAATGATTTGTCTTCTAAAATGGACACTATTCTTGCTTTTATTAATAAACAAAATATGGAGAATGTGCCTTTGCAGGAGCTAGTTGGTAGTAATTCTGAAAGTGTGGATGTTAATTTTGTTAGGAATTATGGTAGCAATGGTTTTGGTAATGCTTACAATTCTTATAGTAAACCTCCTTATGTGCCAAATAAACCTTTTGTTCCATATCCTAATGCTAATGAAAATAAGTGGAAGCCTTCTAGTGAAATTTCTGAATCCAATAAATTGCTTATGGAGCAAGTTGCTAGTCACAATGCTATGATATATGAGTTAAATAAGTCTATTGCATCCATTAGTAGTGATATTAAAGGATTGCAGCTTCAATCTTCGAATTTAGATAAAGCATTGTCAAAATTAGCTGATAATCAAGCAACTCTATTAAGCATGTCAGCAGGAAAGCCACAAGCACAACCTAGTGTAGGAATGAATTCTATTACTATTGATGCTCCTATTATTGAAAATATTGATCATATTGCTGAGAATACAAGTGAGCATGTCCCTACTAGCTTAGAAGAAACTTTGAATGAAATAGTGAAGTACCCTGAATATTTACTTCCATATATGTCTTATCTTGCTAGCAAAGATGAAATTAGTCCTCATGAATCAAGCATGCTAGCTAAATTAGAGAGTAAAGTAGAGGAAATTATGATGCTTACTGAAATTAAGGATCCATTGCTTGATTTAGAAAAAAGTAGCTTGCAAGAACTTATTGCTACTCTACAAAAATTTGCTAGTGATCCCACTATAAATGTTAATCAACCTGGCTTTGGATGTTATATTGCTAATCATGTCTTGCAAGAAAAAAATTCTAGGTACAAGAATGAGGCCATGATACCTCCTAAGCTTGGAGATGCATGGATCCCCAAGGTGCTAGTTTCAATTGGAAAAGAAATTCACCATGCTATGTTAGATCTAGGTTCTAGTTTATCGGTACTCTCTAAAAAATTATATGAATTGCTAGAACTAGAAAATTTAGAAAAGTGCTCAAGTGAATTTTTCCTTGCTGATAACTCTACTAAACATGTTGTAGGACAAGTAAAAGATGTTATGATTGAATTGCACATGACTTTCGTACCCGTTGATTTCATTATTATGGATATGGGGGGATGAATCCCCTAGTCCTATTATTTTGGGTAGACCTTTTCTTCGTACTACATGTGCAATCATAGACTCCAAAGAAGGGAATGTCAAGTTTCAGTTCCCTCACAAGAAAAGCATGGAGCACTTCCCAAGGAAGAGGGGCACGCTGAAGAACAAGCTCCCTCATGAGCTTTATCCCTCTTGATTATCAAGTAAGTAAAGCCTAGCTATATGGCTATAATGAATGCGCTTTACGGGAGGCAACCCGGTTGTTTTTGTTTGGATTTTCCTAGTGTCCTCTTGCTATCTCAAGAGATTAGTTTTTTTGTTTTAATTCTGGAATTTTCAATAAAGAGTCAAGTCAAACCCATTTGGACTTATAAGTTGCTATCCTAGTGCATGAAATTTCTGTTTCAGCATGAGTCTGCTCACCGTATGACTTACGTTTTTTATTGGTATGTCGGATTGAGCTAATTTTTGAGTATGTTCTGCAACTTTTCGTCCTCTGTAAGCACAAAAATTGGCTTAATTTTGTGATGAGTCTAGCTTAGGGAAAAACGTTCGTTTTGCTGCTGCTGCTTTTCTGGATAGATTCTCGCTTCTTTTGTTTTATGCACTCTTTGGGCTTGGGAATCGAATTTCCATGATTCTTTCAAGCAAGAGAGTGAACATACAACATAATGAACCTTATTTTCTATCTACTAGATCATTTGATTTGGAATTTTGCACAGCAAGCATGTGATTTGTTTGTCCTTGCAAATCTCACCCCACAGAAAAAGAATGGGAGAAACATGTTTTGTGAAGTTTTTTTCACAGGGAATAGAGGAGCTGCGCCTCAAGACATCCAAGAATGGTGAAATCCATAAGATTAAGGATGTGATGAACACCCCACTGGAGCTACACTCTTTTGGTTAGCACACGTCTACTTTCTATTTTTCTAAGCAAAGCATTTATCGTAGAGACTTGAAGCGTCTAGTTTTTATTTTTATTTTTGTTTTGATAAGACCACCACCATCATTTTATATGAGATTGAGCTACTGGAGTTTGGGGTTGGAATGTATTGGATTCTAGTATTATGACTTGGAATAGGGATGCCATGGTTGATTTGAAAAGCTACATATGTTTGCATGATTTATAGGCTTTTTATGTGTAGAAATTTGCAATAATGTTGTCTTGAGCTATCTCTTATTCATGTCCTTGATGTTAATTGCTGGTTTACTTAGTTTGTCATGAAATGAGTAGTTCTATGGACATATGCATGCATAGTAGATGGTCAACTATCTCCCTCTTGCTAGCCCAAAAATTTAAAAATTCCAACAACTAATAACTTGTTTCCAACACTCGTTAGCCAAGTATTTCCAGTGAGTCCACCATATCTTCCCATTAGCTTCATTGCTATTCCGAGTATGTTCACCATGTTATTGTGTTATTTGTGTTCTAAATTAAGATATTCACTTTATTAATTGTCATGGGTTGAACTTGCGATAGGACTCTCACGAACTTTTGAGGGCACACTTTACTTTTTATGCATCTAATAAACATGACCCAATAATGGGAGCCACGAGTTTTGCGTTTGACAAGTGTGTGGTTGGGAGCTAGCTATAAACGTGTATCACCGGAAAGCTTTCAACATTGCACAAAAAATTTACATTTGGTTGATATCATGTACTTTTGTTTTTGGACTCCTGCCATGCCGAAATGAAATAGAGGAATAGTAAGTTTTGATGAGTAAGTATCTATATGACTAGAGAAACGCATTGGGCCGCTAACCCAAGCCATGCTTTATCATGGTGGAAATTTACTTACAGCTTGAGTGACTCTACAACACATCCTATGATAAAATAAGAAGCTATGCATAATAGTGAATGAAAATAAAAAGGATGATGAGTCTACTCCGTTTGTTCATCTTGTCATTGTAACATGGGCTTGTCTCCATGTCATGGGGCAAGAGGTACCTCTTTGCGGTTCTCTATGATGTCATTAATACTTATTATGATTGTACAAAGCTTATTAGGAATCTTAACTTGAGTAATCATGGAGTAGGTTTTCACACTCACGGGGCATGAGGCTTTCAAACACCTTGTCATTCTCATTACTTCAATACTCACAATTTTAAGATGCTAGTGATAAAAGGGCAATGAGAGTCCTAGATCTATGGATACCACATTTCAATTAGTAATTTTAGTTGAATAATTTAGAGGCTAAATAAGACTTGATCATGTTTTACCTCTACTCAATTTTCTCCAAAGTGTCCACTATATTTTCTATTCTCCATTATGCTATTCTTTGACCAATATAGGATTTTATTTTTCATTTTGTGTATGCATTTGGTCCATAGTGCTTTTATTTCATTATACACTTTGTGAACTTTCATGAAGCATCTTTGCTTGCATATTTGATATTTCTTACAACATGAATTGTATATTGCTACTCATTTCTAGTATTAATCATTTGATTATATGTAGCATGAATAATCCTCCTTGATATCCCATGATTGTTTCAATATGCAAAACCCATCTTAGTTTTATCACCTTCATACTCGAGGACGAGCATGGGTTAAGCTTGGGGATGTTGATGCATGTAAAATGCATAGATGAATTTTGCATATTTTCACATGGTTTTCTATTACATATTGCATCATATAAGGGTATAATTCAATGTTTTATAGTATTTTGGGGTTAAATTACAAAGTCCCCCAACTTATATGGAATTAACCCTGCCTGTCAGAAACCTCGTTTTCTATATTTTTGACGTTTCAGGGGGCAAACTTCCGCGAAATCACCTGAAAATCTGCGGGGGTCATTTTCTTGGAAGGAGAAGACTTGCGGGCGAAGGATCCACGAGAATTGGGCAAGGAGGCCCAAAAGAGGACCCTCCACGCGGCCAGATTCCTTGGCCGCGTGAGAGGCCCCCTTTTGGCCCCTGTGGCCCCAATTCCTTCCATCTTCGACTTACCGACTCCGTATTGACCTAAAACCGACTATAAAAAGGGTCCCCCGTACCCTTACGAAGAGAGCGCCGCCGAAACGCCGAAACACCGAAACAGAGACCAGAAGTTCCAGATTGGAGGGGGAAAACTCCGGCGGGGCGCCGCCGGTGTGATCTCCTACCCCTCCAACGTCATCACCATCGACATCTCCAAGAAGAGGGAGTAGTCCACCCCAGGGCTATGGGTTTGTGGAAGTAGCACTTGTATCTCTCTCTATGTGATTCACTAATTAGATTCGTATGAGCTGTCTCACATGATTACGGGCACCGTTGTAATTCCTATGTGGTGGATCTTTTCTATGAGTTATTGAATCTGAGATTGCAATTGTTTCTCTTGAGTTATTTGAGTAGATGTATCTTATGTACCCCGTTCTTATTTGCTAGCTTTGATCGATCTAGTTCTTGAGAGCGTGTGTGGGGTGTTGGGTGCATTAGTTGGAGTAACGGGGGGTGTCTAGTGCTGTGAAAGTGACAGAAGTTCAGCGATCCACTTATGTTTTGTTAAACCCTTTCTTAGTTACCTCACTACGGATAAAAAGGAGTACCTTTTTACCGGGGATTTGAAGTGACACTAATCAATCTCCATGACTAGATCTAGCAAGTTCTTACTTCAACTTCATGTCACATTGCTTAAAGCTATACTCTGGTTTTTCCTTAATTATCGAGGTGTTATGATTTATTTCGCATCTTGGTGGAGTATAAGAGGGATCAATATGACCGTAGAGATCTCTATGATAGAACGTGATGCCCATATGAAAGTACTCAATGTTAAACATGTTATTATAATCTCACATGTAATTCTTTATGTCCACCGTCTACCACTTTATTTGAGAGAATGCAAGTGTGAAACCATGAACCCCGGTCCTATTTTAATTATAAGAAAACACTCTAGTTACTTTGCTGCAATTTACTTTACTTGCACTTTACTTTACTTGCATCTCCAATTCGAATTTACATGATCTCCATCACCACTTGCATCACAAAAATACAAAAACAACCCATTGCATATTTATTTTCTCATTTGCGTTTAGTAGTAGATTTAATTATTGCATCACTAGTGGAAACAACCCCTTTCGTCCAGGGGGGCAGGGGGCATCTGTCCCGGTTGCACCAAAAACCGGGACAAGTGCCATGCATTGGTCCCGGTTCGTGTGCCCGAGGCAGCAGAAACCACCTGGGGGCATCTGTCCCGGTTCGTGGGGAGCCAATGGTCCCGGTTCGTGGCACGACCCGGGACGAATCCCTAGCCACAGGCCACGTGGCGCGCTCATGGGCATTGGTCCCGGATCATACCCCTAACCGGGACCAATGTCCCTTCCCCTACAAATGCGGCCACAGCCCCGTCCCTTTTTTTTTAAGCATGGGTGGTATGTCTGTCCGCGTGGCGCATGGGTGGTATTGTCTGTCCGCGTGGCGCGGGAGTTGTAACGCGTGGCCATGAATGCGCGTTATAAACTGCCGCACCTCCACTCCACGCACCGTCGTGCCACCACCATGCCTCCGAGGAGGAACAACACTACCGGTTTCCGCGGAGTTCGATCGCGGCAGAACGGAATGTTCACCGCGACTATCCGCTTCGGGGACGACCGCATCCCCCTCGGCTCCTTTGCGACGGCCTCGGAGGCCGCCCGCGCTTGGGACGCGGCGGCCTGGCGCCTCGGCCGCCCGCGGTCGTTGATGAATTTTAGCGACTGCCACACCCTCTGGGAAGCGGAGGCCAGGGCGCCGACGCCGCAGATCGTCACTGCCGCCGACCACCGCCACCTCAGGCACCGCGCGTTTCAGGGCCTAGTCGACGCCAGGGACGACCGCGTGGTCCGCGAGTACTACCGGAACAATCCGGGTGAGGAGAGCGCCGACGAGGAGCTATGGCAGACCCGCGCGGCTGAGCGGGCGGAGCGGCGCCTCGAACGCCACCTCGAGTTAGATGCCGCTCGGGAGGCGAGGACGAAGGCGCTGCAAGCGCTCCGTCGGGCCGACCACGCCGGCGAAGTCTGGGCCTCCGACGATCCGAGGTGGGGGCCTATCTCGGAAATACCATCATGCACCTCCTCCGACGACGAGGAGGTCACCGACGACGACGAGGACGAAGAGTAGCGCGCTAGCGCGTCTGTTTTCTGTTGGCTGTTTAATAAAATAATTTGTTGTATTCCGGCAAACAGTGGCCCTCTAGCTCGTCTGTTTTCTGTTTTCCGTGTGGTTTTTCCTGATTTGTTGGATTCAGATCTAATGGCATTTCGATAGACGTTAAAAAGAGGGGGACATGTATTTCAATAGATAAACAAGGCACGGTACACATAATGGCAAGATTGGATCTAAATCTAAACGGAGAGCATAGATCTAAATAAACAAAGCAGTACATAATGGCAAAAGTGCATCGATCTACTAGTCATACTCCTGCCTAGGCCTATAGTACATGTACTCGTAGTCGTCGTAGTCGCCGCCGCCGTCGTCGTCACTATCGTCTGACGGTGCTCTGCACTCCCTCGGAGGATCACGACTCCAGGACTGGGCCTTAGGGTAGCGCAGGCGGGGGATATCGCCGGCCCTGATGTAGTCCATGACGCTCTGTAGAGTCCGGCCGGACCACCATAGCCGACGACCGGCCTCGTGAAAGTTCCCAGGAGGCAGACCGTCCTCCTCATACCTGGCGAGCGCCCTCTCACGCCGATTGATGAAGAAGGCATCCCAAGTATGCTGGTTATCGGGATGCCAACTGGGATTCCTCCGCTGCTCCGGCGTGAGCTCGTGGTAGTAGTGGTTCGTGATGGCCGCCCGACGCGCCACACCTTGAGGAAGAGGAGGGACCGGCACTCCTCCGGCGCTCAGCATCCAACCGGCGGGAACGTTGTAGCCGCACGGGCAGGGGTAGTTCGAGGCGGAAAGTGCCTCCGCCTGGATGAATGTTAGAGTGGGTACGGTAGAAGCCATGAGAGAGTGGTGAGTTTGTATGTGTTTATGCCAATGGTGTGGCAATGCATACATATATATAGCGAGAAGAAAACATCGATCCCTTTAGTCCCGGTTGGGGACACCAACCGGGACTGAATGGGTTAGGGTTTCATTGGGAAACGGATCATCCCTTTAGTCCCGGTTGGGGAAACCAACCGGGACTAAATGGGAATTAGGGTTTCGTTTGGACCAATCAGATAGAATCACACGGATCGTGTGTTTCTTTCAAGCGCTCGTGAGTCGTTGGATCCGGGTGTGTTTTTTTCGATCTGTTGTGAGCCGTTCGATCAGGGCTACGGTGTGTTTCTTTCGAGCTGCTGTGAGCCGTTGGATGAGGTGTTTCTTAACCGTTGGATCAAAACCCTAGCTCAACACTTTTTGAGCCAGAGGACCCTATATATAGCCCAGCTTCATACACCCCGGTCAGTTCATCTCTCAAATACAAAACATCCGGATTCGCCATCATACGTCCAACCGTGCATTTGGTATGCATATATATATGCACCCAGTAGCCACGGTTGGGCTGTGTGATGGCGATACCGTTTGTTTTGTTCTACACCCACTTTATTATTCATCTGCTAGATAAAACAACTTCCATATTTGCCAATAACCACTTTTTTTTGGAGTAGACTTCTATATATACATTCAGATTTTCGTTTGATCGGACTGGTTCTCCGTCAGGCAGTGAGAAGTAATGAAGCTCGATCTTTTTCCATTGCCCAGCGCCATATTTCTCAACACCCTTGGCTAGCTTAATCACTTCGTCCTATGTCCAGTGCTTGTCATCTTTCCTATATTGACCTCCCTGCCGAAGGCACATTCTGTAAGTATCGCCATGGCTTGGGCTCTTCCATGAAGTGGTAATTTTCGACCTGTAGAATACAAATGAAGTATCGGTTGATATTATGTTTCTGATGACGATTGTGCAGATGGTTGGATGGTTTATAGGAGTTTCGTGCATTACAGATCCTAATACACCGGTTTGTAAATGCATGGTGGCTACCAGCATAAGGGAGATAGTTGATCAAGGAAGAAAAATGGTAATAGTTTTATATTTCTTATTATTACCTGGCTAGGAAGAGGAATAGTAGATGGAGGCCAATCAAGAGGATCAGCCAGTATGTTTGCCCAAATCTGAGCTTCATCCGCTGGCTTCATTGTATGCTTGGCTCAGTGAGGAGCTACCACCTGTTCAATGAATGTGCAAAACTGAGTGCAGGGCTAAAATAAGTGTTCCGTATTCATTCGACAATACACACGACAGTACATGGTAAATCTTAAATATATGTGCAGAACAGAATGCTTACCGCATCCCCCTCGGTATTCGTTTGTTTTCTCTTTTTAATAAAAGAATTTGTATTCCGGCGAAAATGCTTTTAATGTAATTATTACTAATTTTAAAACAATATAAGATATTTATATTTAAATTAAGTGTAAATAGTGAAATAGTTAATAGTTAGAACAGTTAGAATAATTATTTAGGAAAACAGAAAACGGATTTGAATTATTTACGCAATTTCAAACAATTTTAATGTTGTAATTTTTTCGTAATTTGAAAGTATGTAGAAGTTATTCACTTACATATTTAAGATATTCAAAATTTGGCGCTAAAACAATTGGCGCGCTGGCCAGCTGGTTCTGGCGCGGGCGACCAGCCGGGCCCTTCCGTCCCGGTTGGTGCCACCAACCGGGACGAAGGGTCTTTCGTCCCGGTTGGTGGCACCAACCGGGACGAAAGGGTCATAGGATATAAACACGTCCCCGCTCCTTTCAGTTCCAGACCGCGCGCAGGGACCAAATCGACGCCGCCAGGCTGCCCAATTTTTCCGTCCCCCCGCGCCGCCCCCTCGCCCCGTCGGCATCCGCGCCGCCCCCTCGCCCCGTCGGCATCCTCCTCTGTGGCGCCGCTCCCGACTCCGTCGAGCGCATCCACCCCCCTAGCCCCTCTAGGTCCCGTCGCTGCCCCGCGCCGCTGCCCCGCGCCGCCCCTCGATCCCGTCGCTGCCCCGCGCCGCTGCCCCGCGCCGCCCCTCGATCCCGTCGCTGCCCCGCGCCGCCGGCCCGCCGCTGCCCCAAGAGGAGGTAAAAGGCCTGCCTCCATCTCGCCCTAATCTGGGGCCTTTTTTGTTTTTCTTCCTTTTTTTTACTTAATTACTGTTTTTTATTATTGTTAGAATTATTAGTTTACAAATGTTAGAAATTTTAGTTTATGAATGTTAGAAATTTTAGATTAGACTTATTTACTTTAAATTTGTTTAGAATTGATATAAAAAATTTAAGAATGTTAGAGCATGTCTAACAGACCCCTATATATATGGCCCAAAACCCGTATAGTAACCGCTGATATACGGGTTTGGGCTATACCCGGCCATCTAGCAGACCCCGTAAATGGACCACCCCGAACGATTTTTTACAAGTTTGGGTAGGGGGCGGCCCGTCGACCCCTACATGTGCGGGTCGGGAGGGGATATAGAGGGCCAACCCTCTAGCTCGTGCGAGCTAGGGCGCGCTGAAGATCTTTTGAGAGTATGGACAGAGTTTACTTTGTCTAGAAATAACAACATCAATTAAAATTCAGATATGAAGAGGCATCCCTGATGCCCCTGTTAGAAGAGAGCAAATCAACACTAAAATGAAGAAAACAGATATTGCTGTTGTATGAATGTGTTGAAGAAGCAAAGACAGGACCAAAGGTTACCAAATTTGCTGGTAACCTTTGGTCCCGTCTTTGCTTCTTCAACACATTCATACAGCAGCAATATCTGTTTTCTTCGTTTTAGTGTTGCTTTGCTCTCCTCTAACACGGGCATTAGTCTGGTGAGTTACTAAAAAATCTTCTTTTTTGGGGTTTCCTCAAGTTTGTCCGAGTATTTTCACTGCCTCATTCTCTTTTGTTTTTCGCCTGTTCCTGCCTGCTATACAGGTCATATCAGAGTGGTTTCTGAACTATTTTGGAGGAAAGATACCAGGAACTGTCAAATTACAAGCCCCTAATGGTATTGCATTTGATGTTGGAGAGTTATGGAGAACATGAACAGAATAATCCTCAAGTATGGTTTGGCCCCCTCCTGGCCTCTCCACGGTACTACACAGTACACAATCAATTACTAGCCCTGATTGAACTGTTTTGATCCCCCCGTATGGAACCTGGAGAAACAAACAGAGTCACGCCTTCACACTGGGTAGTGGCTATGTTCTCCAACATTTCGGGACACACCCGACCTTGGTTGGTCCAGGCAGGACGCGAGTGCGACCGAGCGCGGAGAAAAAGATCATCCATAGAGCGCAGGCATGACGCAGTTTTTTACAAACTCTTCTGCGTCCACTTTGCGTCTAGATGCAGCTCCGCTTTGCAGTGACCACCGAACCAGGCCAGCCATCAAGGTCTCGTCATGTATATGGAAATACCACATGTACTGGGGGGGGGGGGTTTATTATTTGCCACATTTTTCTTTTCATTTTTATAATTTGCCACATCATGTGTCACTGGCAGTGGTGGTCGGTGCGGCAAATTATAAATGATTTGAGAAAAGTGTGGCAAATTATAAATGTACCGGTGCCCAAGACAACCGCCAAATCGGCGGCGCCGGTATTCGCCTTGTGCGCAGCCGAAGACTTTGCTTGACACAAACCAGCTGTCAGCGACGATAACCTGAACCAATTAACTGTGTCGAATCTAATTGTTGTATTCATACGTGGTTCATGCTGCGTGTGTGCCGCCGGACATACACCGCATAGAGCGGGACGATAAAGATTCGATTCTTGTGAATAATCACTACAACTTACAGTATCGTGTTACGATTAGATCATGTTTGGAGATCGGGCGTTTGAAAATTTATTCATGAAAATTTGCCGGTACATGCCAGTTATTAGCATGTTTACTGGAAAACATAGATATTTTAAAATTAAACATTTCAAACAATTATTCTATTAATTCCAGGAAAGTGGAGAGAGCCCATGACTTTATAGAATAATATATTTAGTAAAATTGGACATGGCTTATTTAATAGATTAATGCAAAAAATGTCAAAAAATTCTAGGACTTGGACCTGGCCTAGGCTTGGCATTTCTTGGTCGGCCTTTACAAAGTTTGGTTCGAGGTGTTCCACCGTCTTCTACTGGTCACTACAGTAGCATCATTGCCTAGGTGCATCCATATTGTGATTATCTACGCATGCTTGTGGTGCATGTTGTGATTATCTACGCATGCTTGTTGTGCACTACTCATATGTTTTATGCAATAATTGTGTGTTAGAGTTGTGCATACACTAGTTATATAGACTGATTATAAGGTAATTTTGTTTTTACCATTGTGCAACCAGTTGCCACCATTTCCACCATGTATAGCTATGCTTATGTTCTGTGGCGTATCGACTGCCCCCACACCACCCGCTTCAACCTCCTAATCCTACTCATCTCTTCGCTACATACTTGTGTCTGTCTTTTGAAAAAATAAGGTTTTTTTAATTCAAAGGATGTTAATAGATTATACATAATTATAATTTGTACAATGTTGATTGTTTGATTAATACACTTGGATTTTTAAATAGAATTTATAGACGGATGCATGTTCGAAGTGTGAGTTTGCAATGATAATTCAAAAAGGGTGTCTAAAACATGTTGATAAATGCAACAACGACAAAACATGTTACACTATTTTCACTATTCCAAAATACTACGATGCATCAAAGCCATGGTATTTGTGTCATTGAGACAGAATACGGTAGTGTTCAAATACTTTAAAAAAATTTATTCCTGTCAAACATAGCCTTATTCCTGCAGCCATTCCATGTCAAGTTATTAAAATGCCACTAAATATTTTATAATACATCGCAATCTGCTTCCCTCCTTATCCGTTTACTCAAAACCACATGGAGAACTCGACAACTACAAAAGTTTCCAATTCAAACTGAGCCGCTTCCTTCATCGCGCTCTTCGATCTCTCATGTCGACAGCAGCAACGAGTCGGCCCAGCAGGCTGGTCCTGTAGATTCCCAACTATAAATAATTATATTTTATACTAGACATTTATACTTATGTCACACTTATTCTTATCGTTTATTGTATTAATGGTGTGATCTTTTGTCTCTTAGATTGCTTAGTTTCCAAAATAAAAATACAGATGATTACTTATAGTGCTCTTTGTTATACGGTTGTAATGTATATAAACATAAAATTTAACTGTGGTAATATCCTTAAATATCTTGATAGAGTACTCTAAAGCGTACATTCGGAAAAATATCTTAGTTGTGGCTCTAATGTACTGTTTGCTAAGTAATGTCATAAAAACTTCTACAGTATAAAATGAACCATTGAGAAAAATAGATGTTGCAAGTTGGGTTCAGATACGAGAATGTCTGGCAATCTCATGTTGATTATGATCAACTGGTGGCTGAGACTTGGAGACGTTGTCATCGGGCAAACGGTCTTGCTGGGATTTCGGAAACATTATCTCAGTTACAGAATGAGTTATCTGTATGGGGGGCAAGGGAGTTTGGCTGCCTCGCACGTACTGTACGGAAATTACATTCAAAATTGGAGAGTTTGCGACGCAGATCGGTGGGGCGTGGCCCTACTGTAGAGGAGAAGAACATAGAGAAACAACTCAGAGAGGCTATGCGTCTTGAGGAGGTGTGGATGCGACAGAGATCGCGAGTGCACTGGCTACGAGCTGGAGATCGTAACACAGCATATTTCCACGCTCAAGCAAAACATCGCCGTAGGATCAATCGTATTGCGGGTCTATGTAGGCAAGATGGCTCCGTCTGTGCAAGTGAGGAGGAGGACAAGACGGAGGTACAAGCGTTTTATCAGAGTTTGTACTCCTCGCAGGGTTTCAACAGTATGGATGAACTTCTGCCGTTCGTTCCGGAGAGGGTCACACCGGATATTAATGAAGCCCTAACAAAAACCCTATGTTTTGGCAGAAATTCGATCCGCTTTGTTTCAGATGGCACCGTCTAAAGCCCCGGGTGTAGACGGTTTTACGGCAGGGTTTTTTCAAAGACACTGGGATTTGATTCAAGGGGACCTTGTGCCTGCTATTCTGGATTTCTTAAATGGAGGGGACTTACCTATTGGTCTGAATGACACTGCTATCACGTTGATACCGAAGGTGTTTAATCCTCAGTCCATACTTCAGTATCGTCCGATTTCCCTTTGTCCGGTGGCCTATAAAATTGCTGCTAAAGCGATTACCAACCGGTTGAGATTATGGATGGACGAGATTGTCAGTGAAGAACAGAGCGCTTTTGTTCCCGGGCGCTTAATTACTGATAATGTGTTGGTTGCTTTTGAGAGTGTACACACGATGAGGAGAAGGAAAAAGGGGAAGAACTACTCGTGTGCTGTCAAATTAGACATGATGAAAGCGTACGATCGGGTCGAGTGGCATTATCTTGAGGCCATGCTTGTTAAGCTGGGTTTTCGTTCTGACTTCATTCGGTTAATCATGAAATGCGTCTCGTCCGTGCGGTTTTCTGTTAAAGTTAATGGTGAGATGCTGCCTTTCTTCACACCTACTCGAGGACTAAGACAAGGGGACCCAATGTCACCCTTTCTTTTCTTGCTGTGTGGAGAGGGTTTCACTTCCCCGTTGAATTCGTTTGGAGGCAATTATGTGGATAGGGGTATTCGGGTTTCTGTCAGATCACCGTGGGTGAACCATTTGTTGTTTGCCGATGACAGCCTGATATTCATGAGTGCTTGTGACCAGAGTGCATCAAGGTTGAATAGCATATTGGATATATATAACCAGTGCTCCAGACAGAAGGTACATAGAGGTAAAAGTGCAATTTTTTTCTCACCTAATACCCCCCTGGCCAGGCGTAATGTAGTTAAACAGAGGCTGGGAATAGAGGTGGAGACTTTCAGTGATCGCTACCTTGGCCTACCCACTGCAGTCGGTCGTATTTCTAGCGATACCTTTGCACACATCAATGATAGAGCTAAAGCGAAGATGCAAGGATGGTCTGAGAAGAACCTGGCTTGTGCTGGAAGGGAAACTTTGTTGAAATCAGTGATCCAGGCTATCCCCACTTATAGCATGAGTTGTTTTAAGTTGACAAAGAAAGTTTGCAAGAGTATTTCCTCTCTAATGGCTAGATTTTGGTGGAGCAGTTCGATTGACAAGAGATCTCTTCACTGGCTTTCTTGGAAAAAACTGTCAGCACCCAAAGTTAAAGGAGGTATGGGCTTCCGTGAATTGGAATTATTCAATACTGCTTTGCTGGGCAAACATGGTTGGAGGTTCATGACTAAACCCAATTCGCTTTGTGCTAGAGTCTTGAAAACAAGATATTTTCCGAGTTGTGATTTTATGCAGGCATCCGTACCTGCAACTGCATCAGCAACATGGAAAGCAGTGGTTGCGGGGCGATCAGCTCTTCTAACTGGACTTTACAAAACAGTGGGAGATGGCAGTTCGATTTCCGTATGGTATGATAAGTGGATTCCATCCACTGTCTCGATGGCTCCTATGTTTGTTCCAGATAATCCAACCATTGTCAAGGTTAGTGAGTTGATTGATACTGATAATTGGTCTTGGAAAGTAACATTGGTTAGAGATATCTTCTCTAGACCGGATGCAGATGCAATTCTGAATATCCCTCTGCGTCATGGAGGTGGGAATGATTCTTTTGCTTGGGCTCACGAGGTCTCCGGCAACTACTCTGTTAAATCGGCGTATCGCTCTCTAGTGATTCATAAGGAGAATTCTACTCCGGAAGAAGGGATGATCACAGGTACTTCATTGACAGAACAACAGATGTGGAACTCGTTATGGAAACTCAATGTGCTGCCCAAAGTGAGGGTTTTCTGGTGGAGGGTTCTGCGAGGAATTCTACCAGACCAGGTCACTCTGAAAACCAAACATATAAAACCCATCAGCTTGTGTAGGGTGTGTTTGGCCAAAGAGGAGAATCTGATGCATGCCTTGATACATTGTTCGCATGCACAGCAGTTCTGGAAGGAAGCTCAGTTGAGCTTTGATTTTCGTCTACCGAAGTTTCATCCTAGTACTTGGGACAAGGATATTATCTGCGACCCCAGTTTTTCGGTGGAACTCAGAGCAAAAATTATTACTGTCATGTGGGCTATCTGGCATTCAAGGAACAGGAAGGTTCATGATGGAGAAGCTTTGGACTCGGTTTCATCTATCAATAGAATTAAGCAGGATCTGGCTATTTTGGAAATTCCTTCTAAGTGTACCTTGGTGATCCCGGACATGGTTGGAGGCCACCTGATGATGGTCTGATCAAAATTAATACTGATGCTGCCATCAGTTCTGAGATGCAAAAGGCTGGTGTGGGAGGGGTCGCTCGATCCACGTCTGCACTGCTGGGAGCATGGTGTAAACCCCATGAGGGGGTTACTGATCCAATGATCGCCGAGTGTGAAGCGCTACGAGACGGTGTCATCTTTGCTAAGCTACGTGGCTTCTCACACGTGATCATGGAAACTGATTGCCTGGAGATTGTCAATCTCTGGAACTCTCGCCGCAATTCTCGTTCGGTTGTGGCTCCGATTCTGTTAGACATTAGTGAACTAGCTTCTTCTTTCCAATCTTTTTGTATTCAACATGTATTAAGGCCTGCCAATCTATCGGCTCATCTGTGTGCGAGGCGTGCTTGTACATTGATGACCACCGAGAGTTGGCTAGATTCGGTTCCGTCGTTTTTGGTCACCAGCCTGTTGGCTGATTGTCCTCAGACAGTTTTTGTTGAATAAAGTTCCTAAGTTACTCGCAAAAAAAAAAAGTTGGGTTCAGTGACAACATGTGCGTGCTATGTACATGGTATTGAAGTATTCTACATTATGCTAACAATCGATTAAAATAATGTTGTCGCGTATTCTACGTTTGACTATTTCATATGCTTGTGTATTTAATGTGTCTTGTTTTATTCCAATGTATATAAGTTCTTGTGTTGATTTACTATGCTCAACTAACACAAATATGCTCCACTAACACAAATATCCAATGTGAGTGGCACGTGTTGTGACGTCTCGACAATCCAGATTCAAACTCCTTTTTCTACCCATACCTACTTTATGGCACACTCTTGGCCACATACATGTGGTTGTCTTATGAAGAAATACATTTTTTTTTATTAATTCAAAGGTTGTTCATAGATTATAGAGAATCAGAATTTGTACTATGTACAATATTTGATTAATACAATTGGGCTGTTTCACGGAGATCCTAGACGCATGCGGGAAGAGATCATACACGAGTTTGCAATGATGATTCAAAAGGGCATCTCAATTTGTTAAACGGTTCCAATTTGTATTACTCTGGACGTGTTTGTTTCATCTAACATTAATGGAAACGATAAGGGAATCGGGTTACGGAGGCACTGCATTGCATCGTAATTAGACTTTTTCTTCGAGCTGGGAGGAGCCCACGGCGACGAGCGCAGGAACTCGGAGTAGATCATCGGGGGTGGGGGGGGGGGGGGGGGGGGGGGGGTGGGGGGAGAGACGAGAGAGATGGAGGCGGAGGTTTTCTTCGATCATCTCTTAGTCGTGTGGTAACGGGACTTATTATCGGAGGGGTGGGCGGAATCAGACTAAAACTACGCTGGGCCAACCAAACATATTTAAGTGAATCAAATTACGATGTAATAATCAGATAATGGGAGAAAATGGCTGAACCAAACACATCCTCGATTCCAACTTGCTAAACCGGTTTATATAGTGAAACCGAGGGAGTTCGTCGCTAAATAGGTCAACAGGAAAACATGTCACGGTATTCTCAATATTCGAAAATATTGTGATGTGTCAACACCATGGCATCATGTGTCTACGAGCTAAAAACAGTACTGTTGGGAACTTTGGATACTTTGCCAGTAAAAAGAAAAAAATTCGATACTTAAAAAAAAGTACGTTGCTAGGAGTATCAAATAACAGTCTCGACCTTATTCGCATAACCATGTACAGTACGTACGCGACAAACCGTTTCGCTCACGAAAAGGCGATCTAGAGGCGACGCGTGAGGGCCTAGCTACAGCGGCGGCCGTCGGTCCCTGCCTCCTCCGCTAGCCACTCCGGCGTCGTGAGGAGGTGGGGACCATGGCGCTTAGGCGCCGGTCTGTAGTTAGGGTTAGCCTACTGTTTTCTTGGGGCGTCGTTGGGGTGGTGGGAGCGACGCCCGGGCAAATAAATCTGTCTCAACTCCACTCCCATACCGGCGGCGATCTTCAGAGCGGCGTCTCGGAGTTGATGGCAAAGTGTGCTGCTTGGTCCTTCAGATCAACAGCTTGGTCTTCTCGCCGTTCTTCAGATCTGGCGAGATCAGTTTCTCGGTGTGTCGCTGGCGTTCGTGATTATTCACGACGGCGCTGGTGGCTGGGGCGAGATGGTTCTTCTGGAGCGCGGATGCTGGTCCGGAGGTGGTGGATCTGTCGTTCCTCTCCGACTTCGTCGATGGGAGACGACATATCTTGGTCCAAGACAGCACGGGGACGTCCCCCGGTCGACGTGCCACAGCGACATGTGCCTTGCTGCGTGCAGCGGGCCTGTTCATCGACTCACAAAGCCTCGTTGGCGATGGTGCTTTCTCGGATCTTGCAATGATGGAGGCTCGACGTTTCTTTCGGCGTTCGTCTCGACGGCGCTGGAGGAAAACGGCGGCCGCTCGCTACGGTGGTTGCAGTAAACCCTAGGGGTCGTTTTGTATTTCTCGATCTTTTAGGGTTTTATTTGCAAATTCAGGATAATCATTTTATCCCGATCTGTCTTTTAGTTTCCATATGTGTTGCTTATTGTAACTTGATTTTCTATTAATGAAGTATATGGTTACTCTAAAAAAAAAAAAAACAGTCTCAAGCCACCACGACCACCATGTCCTCACTGCTCTATAAATTCCTCTAACCGGCCTTCCCTTTCTTCTCAGTTTACTCGAATCCCCCACAAACCATCAGGCAACCACCAAAGCCTCCATCTCAACTCCAACGGCTTGCACTCTCCGATCTCTCATGGCGACGGCTGCTGTGAGTCGGCCCAGCGGCCCGGTTGTGTGGATTCCCAACTGCCGCTCCGCCTCGCCCACCCGCGTCAAGCTCGGCGCCGGCAGCAGCGCTCGCTCGCCGGGCAAGTCCGTCAGAGCATCGTCGCCGTCGTCCGCCAAGGGCAGCCGCCCGTGCATGTGCTCCCCGACGAACCACCCGGGCTCTTTCCGCTGCAGCCTCCACAAGGAGCGCAAGCAGGAGGCCGCGGCCGGCAATAGCAAGCCCGTCTCCCCGCCCTCCGCGTCGTCCCCTGTATCCATCGACGGCGGCACCTGCAGGCTTGGCGCGAAGCGCCTGGGCAGCCCGATGGTGCGGCTCGGCGGCGCCGTCGAGAGCGGGACATGGGCCCGGAGGGCGCTGGCGCCGCCCCCGCAGTCGCAGAACAAGCGGCGCGCCGGGTCGTTCCGCCCCCGGCCCAGCCGCCTCTCCGCCGTCTCCTTCGCCGGGGACCGCGCCGGCGACAACCGCCAGTGAGCGAGTGAGCCAACCAACTCCGTCGACATGCCATAGCAGCAAGATACTAGTAGTAGTACATACTGTGCATAGGAAGGAAACTGGTGAGAAATTCCCCGAATAATTCACCGCCGGACGTCCGCTGTAAAGTACTTATAATTGTCGGTGGAGACTGGAATTTTAGACCCAGTCGGCTGGCCCGTCCGTGTAAATAGACCAGTAGAGTTCGTCGTCATCCTCTCCGATGTGTACAAGGCCCTTAATTTTGGTTTTGGATATATGCATGAGTGAACAAATGGAGACATATCTCGATACATTTTCGTCTGCTCTGGCCGGCTTATCCTATACACCGCCACAACAACTTTCTGCTTCTGTTTCAGTTTCTAGAGTGTAGCGACGTCCCGCCCCTGTTTTGGTCTGTTTTGGATAAGCTCGACGCCAGTTCAGAGCTCCATCATCGGTGGCGTCTCGCCGTCGCTTCCTCCCGTCACACGACACCCGTGCTTCCCCTAGCCGGATCAGGCCAGCAGCCAACCTGATTGGAACACGGCCGGGAGAAATCTCCAAAGTCGGACGAAAACTCTGTAAAATTTCGTGATGCCGACCGAGGATTTTTTTTTTTCATGTTCATGCTCGTGATATTTTTGCGGCCTTCTTTTAGCTGTTGGCGCAAAGGACGGCGGAGCGGTTAGGATTCCGTCCAAGTCTTGAACTTGCGCAAGAAGATGATGATGTAGGGCGGACGGTGCGCGCGCAAAGACACAGCTGGCTGTCCGTAACCTGATTCTTGTTAGTTGTCATTTCGCCAGAAATCAGTTGCCACTTACACCAATACTGATCACCTGCTCTTTCTTTTGCCTTGAAAAGAACACTGATCACTAGTAGAGAGTCGTACCTGTCTACCGAATACTAGCGCAAGTGGTAGCACAGATGCGTTGAACATCAGCTAAGCAAAACACCAAGTGGAGCTGCTGATAATGGAACGTAGTAGGTTAACGCTCTCGTGGAATATTTGACAAGTTGGTAGCAGTACGTACACTGATTAAACAAAGCAAGTCAAATATCTCAAACCATGCTTTCGCTAAGCAGAAATTCTGGAACGTCAGCGTTGCCGACAGATGCCCAAGGATATTACTACACGGACTTGATCGTGACAACGCTGTCGCACAAATGACTCGGCACTTTTCAGGGGAAGGCTGGGCAGTTTTACCACGTACGAGATTGCCTATGCAGCAGGGCACGATCGAGTCGAGTCAGTACACACTCGGACCGGAGTTATTTCTAGTCTGCATAGCACGGAACCTGGAGCAGTTCAGTGCCACCTCGCCGCTGCGTTTATCCAGTGTCCCGGACAGGCGGACACGAGTGACGTTCGACCAGTCCAGGTAGGACGCAAACGGCCCGCGTCGGAGGCAATCGACCGGCGCGCCGCCGGCAACAAAGGCTCTGCCCACGGCGGTTGACATCTGACTCGGATAAGTTATTCATGTGTGCTGTACTGCTCCATCTGCGTTTGATGTTGTATGCATGCCGCCGGAGATTGACTTCTCAATGGTGCACTGGCATGTCCCCGTCGTGTTTGTTTTGACCTACCGTATTATACTACAGTAGATGTTCTGGCTAGGCTGCGCATGTGTACGAACTGGAAAGGTTCTTTGTCTGCAGCACAAAGTCAAAGTCCATTTCCTACCCTCGGGCTCAGGGTCTTGGACTTTGAGAACAAACAATTAGCTTGGGGGCATGACCTATCATGGCTAGCGTATAGGCAGGGCATTGTCGAGCCTGATGTGGTCTGAACTTCGGACTTTGCAAAGGAACGGAGGGAGTATGTGTTTCGAGAAAAAAGTATTGTGTGAACCGTGGAATTTTGTGGCATGCTTTTTTAGAACTTGGCATAAGACTTGTCATTTTCATTAGATAAAACAAGGTTTACAGAGAGTTTTAGACAATGCCTAAAACACTTCCTAAGACTTTGAAATAAGCCCACTCTCCCGTTATTACATTACGCAAATGCTTTGTGCCAGCCAAGCTCCAAGTCCTTGCCTCCCCTTTGATCTTGACGTCGATAAAATTTCTAGGCATGTCATGGTGTTGAAAGACGCTTGCATTTTGTTCTGAGCTTCGGACTTTGCATAGTACGAGGTTCGGGGTAGAGAAAGACGCCACGGGCCACACGCAGCCACAGAAAAGAAATGAAGCCCCACGCGCAGACTCATGTACGGACCCAAAGCTCTGAGATCGCTCGCTTTCTTCTGAAGGTACAGCTAAAGGTAATGTGTTTCGAGAAAAAGGTATTGTGTGAACAGTGGATTTTTGCGACAAGGCATAAGAGCATCTCTAGCATACACCGCAAAAGCGGTCAAACCTGAAAAAAAAAGAGATGTTTACGGTTTCAGTAAAAAGAAAAGGAAGCGGAGTAGATCCTGCAAAATTCGTTCGACCCTTAAACTTTTTCCAGGACACTGAGCGTCAATGCGCGAGCCCCTCGTTTCTGCAGTTTGAGAGGTCATTTGCAGTCCACCTGCAAACCGTTCAAACCTCGTCGGAGCAGATGTGCCACCACGGAACTCGCCAGAATTTGGTCGGAACTTGCCGGAAACCGTCGCCGCAAGCCGGAATCCGCCACCGCCGGTTCGAATTTGTTGAGCTGGGTTGTTGCGTGCGCTTATACGCCGGAATCAGCCGCCGCCGGCGGTTCAAATTCAGCCTCGTCTGTGGCCAGAGCTCACGAGTCGCTGGTTCCTACGTTTATCCTGCCTGAATAGCTAGCTACTTTGTGTAACATATCCAGTGATGCGAGAAAGAAGAAGAGTGCTAGGAATATTCCTTTTTACCGTTCTGTTTAAGGGGTCTGTTCGGCCGTGGGCCAAATGAGCCCTCAAAACACGTTAACGGTGCCCTCTAAATCGGATTTGCAGGCTAAAATTTTGCAGAGTATGCTAGAGATGCTCTAAGACTTGTCATTTTCATTAGATAAAAAAGGTTTAGATGGTTAAGACTCTTCCATTTTTTGTGATGATGTATGTCAGTCCACAACTCTTTGCCATTTATATTTCCCTGGGAGAGATATCATCGAAACGGCTCCGCGCGAAAATAAATGTCTAAATCCTAATGTTCAAACGACACTTGAACAGAAGATAAGCCGTTGATTTTTGCCCCCCCCCCCTATTTGAACGCGGTCCACTGTCAAGTGTCGATCTCTCTCTCCTCATGGGTCGCTCGCGAGCGGTTTTGGAGAACCCCAAAACTTAAAAAACAATGGCGCCTTGATCTCCTCTTCATGGCCGCTGACGTGGCCGTAGAGGCCACTCTAGTAGGAAATGCCTTATAGACACCAGCTTATCGCTGGCCAAGCGAATTCTAGGTTCGCTAGTGATATTACCGCTGGCCAACCGAATCACATGTTCGCCAGTGCTACCCAGCTTATCGCTGGCGAACATGCCATTTTGTTCGCCAGCGGTAAGTGTGGGCCTGGTGGCGCGCGCGGCAGCAGCTATCGCTGGCAGGCGGTTTTCTGATTCGCGAGCGCTACCCAGATTACCGCTGGCAAACGGGGGTTTGGTTCGCCAACGCTATTATTATCGCTGGCCAACATGCCGCTTCGCCAGCGCTAAACATACTGCTAGCTAAATACGCTGGTGAACAAGATGGTTCGCCAGCGGTAACCTATTACCACTAGCGTGTTACCGCTGGCGAACACCACTTCGCCAACTGTAGCTATATTTTGTTGTCACTAGTAAGCCTTTTCCTTCTAGTCTCACCCGCCGTCGAAGGCGGTAGGTTACCGCTGGCGAACACCACTTCGCCAACTGTAGCTATATTTTGTTGTCACTAGTAAGCCCTTTCCTTCTAGTCTCACCCGCCGTCGAAGGCGGCGGGTGATGGAGACATACCTCAATAGGCCCATTTTGTGACGAGGTTGTCCCCTGGAGCGGGTGACTACCGCCATGGGTGGTCCGTGTCCATGTTGGAGGTGGTGGGAGTCTAGTACTCGACCATGTTGGAGGTGGAAGATGGGACGCGCTTCTTTCAGTCGTCTGGGGTGTCGGCGGATCATGGCTTTGTAGCTAGAACGACAGCGTGCTAGAGTGATGGAAGTGTGAGGCTACATAAACAGTGCTGCCCCCAAACCTTGGAGGTGGGAGATCTGTGATGATACCCACGAAAATCCTGCCCAATTTTGTCGAACTGGCAGTATCGACACCCGTGGGTGTCGTTACCCTTCGTGGAGGCGTCGCTGAGGTGTGTTACAATTTCAATCACTCATCTGGAGTTGATACTTGTCCTCGGGGGAAGGCCTAATTTCATAGAAGAACCGGCACGATAGCGGCGCCCTTGACGACATCCCTCTTTTGGGAGCATCGTGTTTGGAGACACGACTTGATGGTCCTACATTTCGCTCTTCCGGTGTTCATCGATGTCCAAGATTAATCTTCAGCGGCGTCGCCGGTGGGTTCCGCACGGTGCCTTCGTCGGGATTGATCGTGCCACACCATCCACTTGTTACCTTCTTTCATGCATAAATAGTGGATGGTGCGTCGACATGGGAACTTCAGTCGGAGTTGTTGTTCTCCAAAGGTGACCGGCGCCAGAAGTGACCCAACGATGTTTCTCGGTTTAGTATAGCATCTTTTGCTTTGTAATTTTGGTGCCTTTATACTAGTCCGGGTGTGGAGTTCATGCTAGGCTGGTTGTTCGCAACGAGTTGTGGTCATCTTGCAAATTTAAGCGTGCTCTCGAAAAAATCGTTGACGTTGAAATATAGCAGTTTAATTAGCTCGTTAAATATCTCACAAGCTAGCCCTAGTTCAGCAAGATCGTCAAGTATGAAAGAGGCTTCCACTAAGAAGAAAAGTTGTGGAATGTGAGCGTACGTCGACGATGCGCAAGCAGGTAAGCATTTGACCCGTGCCAGAATAACATGATCACGACGTGCCCAAAAACCAAGTACTCCGTCCTGCTCGACGAAACTAATTACTCCCTCCGATCCATATTAATGGTCGCTAAATCGGATGTATCTAGACATATTTTAGTGCTAGATACATCCGATTTAGCGACCATTAATTTGGATCGGAGGGAGTAATAAAATTAAGCTTTGCTTGGACCTGATCAGCGACGCATAAATGACATCGGTATTAACATCTCTTGCCACGAAGCTTGCGCACTCACCAGGGCACGATCAAGTCATACAGAGTAAGTACTGGAGTACACAGTACACACTCGATTACTAGCCCTGATTGAACTGTTCTGATCTGAACCTGCGTGCCCCCTTTCCTCTCCTCCCACCCCCGTTGAGAGTCCACCGTCGCCGCCCCCGTTTCCCGGCCGTCCCCGCTGCTAGTGCTTGCGCTAGCTTGCGCGGCGACGATGTAGGGTGCCGGCCCCTCCTCTGCTTGTATAGAAGTAGTCTAGGATTTCGTTTTCGTTGTTTGTTTTCTGCTGTGGTGTATGGCGTTATGCCGTTCCCCTCCTCCTGGCGCCGGGTCGAGTTGCCTCCGAGCGGTGACCTCGATCTGGATGAGCTTCTTCTTGGCGAGCTTCCTTGGTGGAAGATGCGGCGGGGAAGCAGATCCAACGGCGTGTGCTTGCATAAGCTCGATGGGCTCTCTCGTTGGGGAGCTGGTTCCTATGGTGCTGCGGTGCTTCTTCTTCGCGCTGCTTCCGGCTGCTATGGAGGTAGTTCAGCGGTGGCGGAGTTGGGTGCTGTGGTGTGGGGATTTGCTGACGGAGCTCGTTCACGGAGAACACCCGCCCGAGGCAAGGTTGCCGAGGCGATTTCTGGTCGTCGGAGACCTCTCCGAGCCGTGGTGGTGGGAACCAACCACGGTCTCTTCTTCCTCCAGGCCTGGTGCCGATGCGGAGGATCTTGGATTTCATCGCGGCATCCATGGCTGATGGCGACCCAAGTGGTGCGTCCCCGGTGTTGTCATCGGTCGCCGTGGTTCGAGATCAGGCGATTGCGGCGGTAGAGAAGAAGGGCTGGATTGCTTTTCAATTTTATTTCTAGGGTCCTTCTTGTAAAAGTTAGAGGTCCTTGTTTCAATTTGTATCTTTCTGTGGACCTCGTTGTAATCTATCCTGCCGCTTAATAGAGGTTCGGGGGCCTTCCAGCCCCTCCCTGTTGTTCAAAAAAAGAACTGTTCTGATCCGCCCCGTACGGAACCTGGAGAAACAGAGTCGCACATTGCACATTGGGTAATGGCTACGTTCTCCGATATTTTGGGACATATCCGATCGAGCTTGGTTGGTCCAGGTAGGACGCGAGTGCGACAGAGCCGGGAGAAAAAGTTCAGCCATAGAGCGCAGGCAAACGCAGTCTTGTAGAGCTCCTCTTCTTCCACTTTGCATCCGGATGCTGCTCCTGTTTGGAGGAACCACTGAACCATACCATCAAGGTCTCGTGGTGTATATGGAAAGACCAAACCCGGCGTAAGCCAAAACAGGCCGCGCCGGCGCCGCCGGTAAAGCGCCATGTGCGCAGCCGGAGACTTTGCTCGACACAGACCTCCTCGAAACAGGCTTTACGCCCCGCTTTATAAATAAAGCACCACAGTCATACAACGAGTTCCGGAAAGACACACACACGCAAATAATCCAAAGTCTGCTGGGGCAACAGCACAACAACTGCCCAAACAAGAAAGAAAAAGATACAGCTCAGAGCAACGCTCAGCGGCTGGTAGCAGAAGAGAGGCGGCGAGCCGCCGTCACGAGGTCCTGAATCGCGCTGTCCAGCCGCTCCAAGTCCCGCTGTCTACAGAGAGGGTGCCACTGCTGCAAGAAAGCCAAGAATTTAAACACAGAGTCAGAGGCCCGTCTCAAAAAGACGCGCTCGATAACCATCTTATTACGAATAGTCCATAAGGTCCAGGTCATCGCGGCAAAGAGTAACCAGAAGAGGCGTCTCCTCCTCCCATTACGGTTTGCCTGCGCTTCGAGGAACTCACTAAGGTCTAGGGCCCGCCATTCGGATCCCAGCGCCTCAGCAACGAAGCTCCAAAGGAAGCGAGCTGCGGGGCAGGAAAATAAGATGTGGGTCCCTGTCTCTGGGACCGCACATAGGGGGCAGGTCCCATCACCTGGACCAAACCTCTTGGTGACCTCCACCCCCGAAGGGAGACGGTCACGCAGTAACTGCCAAGTGAAGATCTTAATCTTCAATGGCATAGGAGCTTTCCATAGGTGGGTCGCCCAGGGCGTCGCGGGCCCACTAAAGAGGGCCGGTAAGCCGAGCCCACCGAGAAGTTTCCCGAGGTAGCTAGAGACCACGCCACCGAGTCCGGTGTGTCTCCTAAGGCCTGGGGGAGGGAGGTCAGGAGCAACCCCCACTTAGCGGTCTCCACCGGTCCGAACGTGCGTCGGAATCCAATATTCCACTGTCCATTTAGGATAGCCCCCGCCACCAACATTCCCGGATCTGAGCAAATTGCAAACAACTCCGGGAACTCGTGGCGAAGGGGGCGTGCACCTAGCCAGGGATCCATCCAAAACATGATTCCACTTCCGTCCCCTACGGAGAAGGAGATCCCCCGGCGTATCTCATGCTTGATAGCCTGGATCGATCGCCAAAACTGCGAACCCTCCTTCCGCTCACATGCCAAGAGTGGGCAACCCCTAAGATATTTGGCCTTAATAAGTTGGAGCCACAGACCCCCGTCGTCCCGTAGAATCCGCCAGACCCATTTTAGCAAAAGTGCTTTATTCATTTGGCGTGAGGCCATGATCCCTATACCCCCAAGCTCCCTAGGAGTGCAGAGATCCGCCCATTTCACCATATGATACTTCTGGTTCCCCTTCGCGTCCTGCCAAAAGAATCGGGACAATTCCTTATCAAGGCTGGCATGGACTCCCTCCGGAAGCGAGTATAGCCCCATCATATACATGGGGAGGCTAGACAGGCAGGAGTCAATAAGAATAGTCTTGCTCCCTTTGGAGGTGAACCTCCCCTGCCATGGTTCCGATCTAGTTCTGACCCGCCCTACTAGCGGGTCCAAATCCCTGATAAGGATCCTAGAATCGCGAATAGGCATTCCCAGGTAGGAGACTGGGAACTGAGTCAGTCTACAGTTAAGGTTATCAGCGATCCGTTGTTGGTCTGCCGCGGAGTAGCCGAGGATCACAACTTCACTCTTGTCAAAGTTGATCTTGAGGCCCGACATGGATTCAAAGCACAGGAGTAGGAACTTTAGGTTGATAATGTCAAGTTCCGACCCCTCGACCATGATCATGGTGTCATCCGCATATTGGAGATGGGTCACCCCTCCTCCAGGGACCAAGTGTCCAACCACTCCAGAGATGTGGCCAGAGGTCTTGGCGCGCTCCAAGACCTCTGCTAGGACATCCACCGCCGCGTTAAACAATAGGGGTGAGATGGGATCACCCTGTTTAACACCACAGGTGGATCTAAAATAGGGGCCTACTGTCCCGTTAACATTAATGGCGGTATTTCCACTCATAACCAATTGCATAATCCAACAGATCATCCGGTTATCCACGCCCCTTCGCTCCAGCACTAGGCGAAGAAAGGGCCATTCCAGGCGATCATAGGCCTTCTGGAAATCCAGCTTAAGAAAGACGCCCTTCTGACGGCGTGCTTTCACCTCATGAACTATTTCATGGAGTGCCAAGATACCGTCATGTATGTAACGGCCTTTTAGGAAAGCGAATTGGTACGGATGTGTGAGGCGTTCCAGAATTGGAGCAAGTCTGGTGGCACACACTTTGGAGAAGAGCCGATAGATTACGTTCAGGACCGTAATCGGTCTAAACTGGCGGATATCCGAGGCCCCCACTACCTTGGGGATCAGGGTAATCACGCCAAAATTAAGGCGAGACATCACCAAAGTTCCAATATAGAACTCCTGAAACATTGGCATGATGGTCGCCTTGATAGTCTCCCAGAATTTCTGGAAGAAGGTCACTGGAAGGCCATCAGGCCCCGGGGCCGAGTTCGCCTTCATATCCATGACCGCACGGGATACCTCCACCTCCATGAATGGTAGGGTGAGGTCCGCGTTCTCCGCATCCGAGACCTGTGCCCCAGCTGGCCACAAGTCCTGGGGCTCGACACAGACCAGCTGTCAGTGACGATAACCTGGACCAATTAACTGTGTCGAATCTCTTTACTGTATTCATCTGGGCTTCATGCTGCGTGCGTGCCGCCGGACATGCACCGCATACAGCGGGGGAAGATAAAGATTCGATTCTTGTGAATTATCACTACAACTTAGAGTATCGTGTTCTGATCAGATCTTGTTTGGAAATTGACTTCGCACTAGTGTGCACTGGCATGTCCCCGTCCTCGTGTCGTGTCCACTCTGAGCTGCAATACCGGTTCTAGGCTGCGGACTTGCGAGCGACAGGTTCAAATTAAGCAACATGGTGAAGTCCATTTCCCTCGGGCGCAGGTCAGGGTCCCGGACTTGGAGACCGGACATGAGCTACGGTTGATGACCTACTCGTACATAATGGCTAGCCTGTGCAAGCAGGACAATGTCAACCGATTGAATTGAATTGAAGTTGTGGTCTGAATCTGGACTTTGTATGTAACGGCCGATTTAATACTCTACGGGGTACAAGTGGAATTTCGTGGCATGTGGAAACAACGGACCGAAACGGCATTAACTGTAACAATCCGCCGATGTGGCACATCTTTTCCGAGTATTTGGGCACTACAAGGATTGACACATTCTTATATAAGAGAAAGAATTCAAAAATTGCATGGTTTTTTATTTGAAAGGAAAAAGTCCAAAACAAACCCAAGGCTTAGCTAAATAGAACCCTAAACTTCCAATCCTGGAAGTGGGCACACCACACTTATCAATCCCTGTCTATCTCAGACCCTAGACCCGTTTGGCACTAAACGCGATGCACCGGAGGTGAGCTTTGAGATCAATGACCACCATTACACCAATGGCTAATACCTCACTGATGGTATCTACCCCCAGTGGTCCACATTTGTGAAGACGATCGTCTCGCCTGTCGGTGAGAAGAGGAAAAGGTTTGCCCAAAAATAAAAGGATGCTAGGAAGGATATGGAGCGAGCTTTTTGGGTACTCCAAGTCGGTTGGGCTATTGTTCGGCACCCTGCTAGGACATGGAGCCTCAAGGTCATGTGGGAGGTGATGACTTGTTGTGTCATCGTGCACAACATGATCGTCGAGGATGAGCGCAACGAGATCCTCTTTGACTAGGATTGGGAGTTCATGGGCGAGCTGGTTGGGCCCCAGTCCGAAGTGGTATCATCTGTCGTAACATGCGTGATAGGAATCTCCATAGGCAGCTCCAAAATGATTTGGTGGAGCAAATGTGGGTTCACTTGGGGAGCAACTAGCTGCCCCATCAATCTATTTGAAATTTTTTATTTCGATTTGGTTGTAATACAGTTTATTTGCTTGAATGACTCATTTATTTGGTACAATTTGGTTGTAAAACATTATATTTCTATCTATTTTTAACACTATATGTTTATACTTCTAAAATGATCAAAATTGGAAAAACAGTCTCCGACCGGACCAAATGGGTCGGCGCGTTGGGTTCAGTGGCCATGAATGGCCGGACATAGATGGCCCTTCGATTCCCGCCCCCCCAAACGCATGAAAACTGATCACGCACAGACCTTAAATGGGTCGGCGCATTGAAGTTGCTCTTGACAACAAACATTACAGGTTTTTTTAAGAGAATATATTGATAAACCCGGTGTCCATAAAACAATAATTTTAAAATTTTGTCAAAAAATTAAGGTTATGCAAAGTTCAAAAGTAAAGAAAAGAGAAAATTAGGAAAAAGTACCTGACCAACGCGATCGACTACTTAGCTTGAACAACCATCATCATTGGCCACACCCAGACCGTGAAAAAGTTCCCCAAGAACACCGCCTCTAAAAACTTAATAATGCCGAAGCACCATCATCGCCCGATCTAACCACCAAAGTCAAATAATTGGTTTTCACCGTTGAGACGTTACGAGCAATATCCTGATGATGTCTTCACCAATAAGCAACTGGAGATCTGCAATTGCCAACGAAACCAATGAATATTTGACCTAGGTGCTGAGATATCGCGTTGGTGAAGCTCACCATCGGACAGCTAGATCCATCACTGAGATGGCCGAACCTGACCAGAAGAATGTCGTAGAGACTACATTGATGATTAAAAGATTCCAAATGCACATAAAGAGAAACTAGACGTGGGACCACGGGAAGAGGTCAGAAACCAGAAGCGCGAGAAGGAAGATCCCGCCGCTGGCGCTGGCCGGCCGCTTAAATGACTACGAGGATGATGGGACGAAGGTTGGTGGCTCGCCTCTAACATCTCCACGGGAGGCCGAGTAAAAGAAAATTATCCGATCAACAAGTACCGCAGATGCTACGGTGTTTTCTAAGATCTTGGAGTATCTTTAAAAAATTACAATAAACACCACGCTTTGAAGCACGTGTTCTGCAAAACATCGAAACAATTTTTTTTTGTTTGGCAGTGGACAACATACCTTTATCTAGATTTTACTCAAGTGTTTCGCCCCGGCAATGCCCCACGCGCGACGCTTCTCTTGATGCTAGGAAGGAACACCATTGGCATAAAATTCATGAAATTCTAGATAGATGAAACCGAACGAGGTTTCTTGTTCGAAAATTCGCTTTGGAGTACAGGCTCCATGGATTCGGTTTTTTAGATTTTTTTAAATTGATATTTTGTAGTTTCAAAAGATTACTAAGAAAGATCTAAATGCTGACTATGATGTATTCTACTGTTGCTGCAATATATCACGAAATAGTTTGTTCTTGTACCTATACAAAAATGACAAGTCCTGATAAATTTGCAAGTTTTCAAATTTTGCACTTTTTACCTCCTTCGATCTAGAAATTTGTCATTTTTACACTATTCATAATACAGATTTTTTTTTTCACACATGTACAAATCACCATAATATGTATTTAGGGTTTTTTTCCAATATTTTTTGAAACTTAGTAGTGTCCTTTATTATTTTTCAAAAAAAAGGCTCCATGGATCCCGTTCTCCGGAACGCGGCACTCTTTCTCGTCTCGTTTCAACCTTTCTTTAGGCGGAGATTTTGTTTTTCCTATTTTTAATACTTTACTGAGAGGGAAAATATTTTTCATTTAGCTAAAATCTGAGAAGAGTCATTGTGACAAGTTATCTTTGGGCCCAGATCTGGGCCCTTTGGGCCAGATCTGGGTCAGGGTGGGCTGGTCCTGGTTCCGTCGCGACGCCTCCGGTGGGGCTGAGAAGCACATCACAGTGGGGATGGCGGGCACGACGCCGTGTCTGCTGCATCGTGGCGGTGGGAGCTTCACGGGCCCAAGTTGGGCCCGGTCGGGCCCTGGTGGCCTGGTATGCTCCTACTACTACGTCCGGTCTGCTACTGCCTTCGGTGGTGGAGGTTGGTCCCTCCCACGTGGCTGCAGTACCGTCGTCCCTTCTCGGTGATCGTTCTTTATCGGCCTGACCGGCCTCGCAACTTCTGCCATGGTGACACGACGATGGTGGCCCCGATACTGCAACAACGTGGGTGGGTGGCGAGCGTGGTGGAGCTGACATTTTGTGCGGGGTAGTTGGGTGTTAGGGTTTGGGAGAAATCCCTATCGGCTCCTGCCGGTACGGCACGGTGACGCCTGTGGGTGCCGCCTCCCTTCTTGAAGGGCGTCGGGTGTAGCTCTACCCCACTCCCCTCCATGTACCGGGAGAAATCCTAGGAGCAGTCCGGGCAGCAGCGGCGTCGTCGTCGTCCTCTTCTTGAAGATGTTGCTTCGGTGCGCGGCATTTTGGAGGCTAGGGTGTGTGGTGGTTTGTAACGGGTGGCTTAGTGGTGTCGGGTCATCATTGGGTTGTCGACCCGCCGGTGTTGGCATTTCTTCTTTTCTCGTTATTTTTCCTCTTCTTGAATTTTTTGTGCTGTTTGCCCATCAATGGTCTCATGGTTGTATGGTGTGGTTGCTATATTAATATAGCGGGGCGCAAGCCTATTCCAACAAGTTCTCTTTGGAGGACTTAGTTAGTGGAGACGTATATCGGTCGGAGAACAAAGGTAGTACGAAGAATATGCTTGCAGTACGTGTATACACCGCGTTTGCTCGTCTCGAAGCTTAACCGTGTCATAACTAAGCAGAGTAAATCATCCGGAAACTTCATGGCCGACTAGTAAACAAACTGAGGTTCAGAGACGCGCACAAGGCACAGCCCCACACGCGAACAACAGCGCACAAAGGACGTTGCTTTCCGATCAGTTCGGTGCCATGGGCGTCCCGTGAGTGAACTTGCCTGCATGCATGTCCCGGTAGCCTAAGCAAAAGCAAAAGTAATCCCGGGCGCAAACCATAAAGATAGTTTTAAAAAAAATTCCAGAGAGAATCATGATACAGTATTTTTTAAGAACCAATAGACAGATTTCTAAAAGGGAGTTAACACGGAGTACGAGTAAGACAATCTCATCTCGATTCTCATAAGAACAAATCAAACCTAGCGAGAATTTCTGCTGTAAGAAAAAACAGAGAAGTTGTGCCATTCATATCGGGCAGTAAGATCCTCGGAACAGCACAAAGATGCAGGTGGTCAGGTAGGCTGAGACAAATTACTCTGTTTCATTCCTCTTGGTGAAAATTTTAAAAGAAGTATCCTCAGATTCCGTAGGAATTATCAACATCGATCATGCTAGTAGCCTAGTACTACTCCACTAACAAACGCATTGAATCCAGAGCAGTAGTGTAGTACCCGGTCCTAAGGCTGGTCACAATGGGGAGGAACTTAGCAGTAACATCACACACTTCAATACAACTTTACTTATGTGGCACGTATTTAATGAAGAGAGATGTGCTTGTGGTAACTAGCTAAGTTACCGGAACATCACACACTCCAAGAAACAATGAGTCTATAGCCTAATAAATGTATTGTTGCATGACACTACATATATGTTCCTCCCCATTGTGGAGGTAGTAACATAGTCTAGAAAAGCGTGTAGGTTACTAGTGTATGTTCCTCCCCATTGTGACCAGCCTAAGCAAAGGTGCGCGCGAAAATAGAGGCGCACTGTCCATATCACTAGTGATTAGCTATGAGTACGTGCGCAGCAGAGCAGACGGGACAGCCAACGACAGCGTCACGAGCTGGCGGCGGCGAGGCGGCCTAGCCTGGAGAGGCGGGGCTTGAACTCGCGGCAGCGGCCGCCGGAGGACGGTGGCGGGCTTGCCAGCAGCCGTTGCAGGTGCGCGCGCAGGACAGGCCGCCCCTTGCTCGTGGTTCTTCCCCCGGCGCCGCTTTTGATCCCCGACGCGGCGACACTCTGCTGCGAGGTGCGGATGAAGGGCTGTGGCCGCGCGCGAGGTGTCCGGTGGCGGCTGCAGCGGAAGGAGCCCGAGTGGTTTGTCAGCGAGCACATGCAGGTGACCTTGGCCGCCCTGCAGCTGGGGGCCGGCGCAGAGACGGATGGGTTCGCCATGGCTTTTCTCGGTTGGTTTCTCGTCGGAGACGGAGCGAGTGCGGTGGTGGTTGCGGGTTGCTAGATGATGGTGTGCTGGTCGGCGTACCAAGGCGCTTTTATAAGCGTGGTGACCGTAGCCAAGGCGTGTGTCGAGGACTCGAAGACGATGTTTTTTCTGTCAGTTTAATCAGTTGTGTATGTAGGAGTAAAAGGTAACCCACTTGGCAGGTGCCCCCCGTGCCTGAAATTCTCGTTGGAATTAACTGCGGAGAAGACATAGAAGGTTCCGTTCTCACTTTCATCCAGTTTTCAAGTTTATTTTTCCAGCAGGGTTTTCAAGCTTAGGCTGGTCACAATGGGGAGGAACTTAGTAGTAACATCACACACTCCAATTCAACTTTGCTTATGTGGCACGTATTTAATGAAGAGAGAGGTGTTTGTGGTAACTAGCTAAGACTAGCCACAATGGGAGTAACATAGGTGGTATCATAAGGCCTTCCGTAATGGGGGTATCTTAGCGCGGGATCATAGGCAATTTGCTTACGTGGCACCCTATTTAATGATGAAAGAGATTGTAGTTGTATCTTATATAAGCTACAGCTCTAGCACGGTATCATAGGCAAAAAATGTTGTTAGCCCAATCACATATAAGGATAGGGCCAAAATCATTTAATACAAGTATGCTTAGATACACCTCTTAAGAAACAATGCATTAGGGATGTTGTCTCTTATAATTCTCCACCACCTAGGATGTCGCGCTAAGATACAATGCATTACGGAAGGCCTAAAGTGCCACATAGGCAAAAAAGATGATGTGTCACTCATTTAATGAGGAGAGAGGTGTTAGTGGTATCATAGGTAGATACCGTAACATAATGCTTTCCAAGACAAGATGAGTCTATAAGCTAATAAATGTACTAGTATATGATACCACAAATATGTTACTATGCATTGTGGAAGTGGTAACATAGACTAGTATCATATGCATGATACTAGTATATGATACTCCCCATTGTGACTAGTCTTACCGGAACATCACACACTCCAAGAAACAATGAGTCTATAGCCTAATAAATGCATTGTTATATGACACTACATACATGTTACTCCCCATTGTGGAGGTAGGAACATAGTTTAGGAAAGTGTGTAGGTTCCTATCTTATGTTACTCCCCATTGTGATCAGCCTTAAAAGCCCGGTCGCTGTTGCATGAACACGGTGGACCAAACAGAACGCACGGGCAAACTGAAATTAATCCTCCGGACAAGTCGATTAAACTGCGTGACGGACACGTATCCCTAATTTCCGATTCAGACTTTATGTCACTAATCAAGAGGCGTACGTATACCCTAGCTTAGCTAGCTGTGTTCTTCTAGTACATCGTTCAGTACGTATACATGTGTCCGATCCGATCGATCAATCTGAGCTGAAAAACATTATAAATTATGCTGCTCCGTTTCAGTGGGCGACGCACCAGCTGAGCTCATGCCTAGTTTCTTTCACAAAAGAAACCAATCCGATCTGATAAAATCAAATCGAGAGGTTCCGATCTGTGCCGCCTTTTGCCCTCATCCATCTGTGGAAACCACTAACTCGATCAAGCCACCACTCGCTAAGCATGTTCTTTTGTCAGAAAAACCGTACCGGTACAATTTGTTTTATCCACTGGGCAGGTCTTCATCCTCCTCAGGAGCAAGCTGATATTCGAGCTGGAGCATCCACTCTGATCTCAGTGGCGGTTGCAATGGATCCTGGAGCAAGACGACCCCAAGTAGCCAGGATTGGGGATGGTGCTCGTGTTAATCCAGATGGGAGTGTGGCAGATGATGATGATGTTGAAGACGTTGAAGATCGTGGTCATTGATGTTACCCAAGAACTGGATTAAAGAAGCTTTTGCTGCTTGCTCGCTGTCGCTTTTCGCTCAGTTTGTTGGTCTGTTGGATAAAACTCTCGGTGCCGGGTTGGCATAGTTGCTACTGACGTTCTGCGCTATTGGGGCGCCTGCTTTTGTTTAGTTCCTTTCCTGTTGTTCCTTTTGTGCGATGGTTGTATTGGGGCGTACTAAGATCTTGGAATGTTGTGGTGGTTGTTCCGTTATGATAATAATGGAATGCGGGCCCTTTCACGGGGGTGCCGTTTGTGTAAAAAATAAAAAAATCTCCAGTTCGAGCACATCGCGTGATGGAGCAGCTGCGTGAACTCATCGGCCGTGACTCAGCGCGGCCGCCTTTCCCCGTCAGATGATCGCCTCCTCTCCTGCCTAACCATTTTGTTATCTTGCGCAAGTACTTCGACACGCAATTATTGGCATATTGCTTGCGTGGAATCCCTTGTGGAAAACCATTAGTAGGAAAAATGCACATGCATGCATCTGGATCGTACGGATGTCCTCTTGGACCTCTTGCCATCGCGTGTATGTACAGTCAGATTCAGATCACAGTAGGCACAGGAACATGCATGTGTTATATGTCTTGTGGGCACTGGAAATTTAACTGGCCATACCTGTTCTACCGAAGAATATCCAATCAAGAATTAGTAAAAGAGTATACTAGATGAAAGATCTAAGGGCTTAGGTGACTAATCATCATGTTAACTAAAAGTTGCCATCTGCCAGTGCTCGAAATGTCTAGTACTACTTGCTGTGACATGCTTAATTACGAACCTGAACAGTTAAGAGCAGTAGTCCTACGTCTTAGTCGGCCGATGACTTAACTAATAGGATGGTTAGCCAAAACCTTGCAGTCTTAACATGATGCTGATAGGACACATGACCACGACATAATTTAGTTTACTTCCTGAAGTAGTACAATATATCTAGTGTTTCGATCTCTGAGTTTAGTAAGGTTATAAGGAGCGATGAAGCAGAGTTCAACCGCTTGAACTAGCTTATAAGATGAGATAAGTATACGATCACTCTCACCTGCTTGAACTAGCTTAAAGTAGTAGTACTTGATTCATTGTAATCGTACAAGTTACCTCAAATAGCCCACGGTGGTTGACATCTGACGTACTCGGATAAATTATCCATGCGTGCTGCGCTGATGCATCTGCGTTTGATGTTGTATGCATGCCGCCGGAGATTGACTTCTCAATGGTGCACTGGCATGTCCCCGTCGTTTTTGTTTTGACCTACCGTATTATACTACAGGTTCTAGCTAGGCTGCGCATGTGTACGTACTGGTTCTTTGTCTGCAGCACAAAGTCAAAGTCCATTTCCTTCCCTCGGGCTCAGGATATTGGACTTTGACAACAAACAATTAGCTTGGGGGCATGACCTATCATGGCTAGCCTGTATAGGCTGGGCATTGTCATTTGTCAAGCATGATGTGTTCTGAACTTCGGACTTTGCATAGTATCTCTTTAGAGAAAAAGATATTGTGTGAACCGTGGAATTTTGCGACAAGGCATAAGACTTGTCATTTTCATTATAGATAACAAGGTTTAGATGGTTAAGACTCTTCCATTTTCCGTGATGATGTATGTCCACCACTCTTTGCCATCTGTATTTCCGTGGGAGAGATATCATGGAAACGGCTCCGCGCGAAAATAGACGTCTAAATCCTAATGTTCAAGCAACACTTGAAAAGAGGATATATATGCCGCTGATTTTGAATTTGATTTCAAAGAGATTAGTTTTCACAATTTGGCTATCCCCTACTTTCAACGCGGCCCACCGTCAAAACTCTATTTTGCATAAGCAACAGAACAAAACAAAACAAAATCATTTTAGTGGTGCGCAAACTTTCCAAATGATACAATTTCGTGCCATGCATGCTGAATAACAGAGCACAATGTTAACAAACTACTGCCTTTTTTCTTTATACAAGGCCACTCGCTATTAAGATTTTCACGCAACTCATAAAAAAGAACCCAAAAACATACGTCCCACAACTCAGAATAAAAGAATAAATCTGTTATTGATAGTGGGAAAAAAGACAAATAAAATACAAGTGTCGATCTCTCTCTCCTCCCGGGTCCCTCGTGCGAGCGGTTTTGGAGGACCCGAAAACTTAAAAACAATGGCGCCTTGATCTCCTCTTCCTGGCCCCTAACGTGGCCGTAGAGGCCACATCCGGCCGTCGAAGGCGGCGGGTGATGGTGACGCACCACGACATACCCCTTTTACGACGAGGCTGTACCCTGGAGCGGGTGACTACCGTCACGGGTGGTCCCGATCCATGCTGAAGGTGGTGGGAGGCTAGTACTCGACCATGTTGGAGGTGGAAGATGGGACGCGTTTCTTTCAGTCGTCTCGGGTGTCGGCCGTTCATGGCTTTGTAGCTAGAACGACAAGGTATTACAGTGACGGAAGTGTGAGGCTACATAAATGGTGTTGCCCCCAAACCTTGGAAGTGGGAAGATGTGCGATGATACCCACGAAAATCCTGCCCAATTTTGGAGACACGACTTGAAGGTCCTACATTTCGCTCTTCCGGTGTTCACCAATGTCCAGGAATAATATTCAGCGGCGTCACCGGTAGGTTCCGCATGGTGCCTTCGGCGGGATTGATCGAGCCGTCCCATCCACTTGCCACCTTCTTTCATGCATAAATGGTGGATGGTGTGTCAACCGGGGAAGTTCATGGGAGTTGTTGTTCTTCAAAGGTGACCGGGCGCCGGATGAGACGCGGCGATGTTTCTCGGTTTAGGATAGCATATTTTGTTTTGCGATCTTGCTGTCTTTAGACAGGTCCAGGCGTGGATTTCATGCCAGGCTCGTTGTACGCAACGAGTTGTGGTCATCTTGCAAAAATTTGCAACTTCAAGCGTGCTCTCGAAAAAAATGTTGACGTTGAAATAAAGCAGTTTAATTAAGTCGTTAAAATATCTGACGAGCTAGCACTAGTTGAGTAAGATCGTCAAATATGAAAGAGGCTTCCGCTACAAGAAAAGTTGTGGAATGTCAGCGTACGTCAACGATGCGCAAGCAGGTAATGAAGCATTTGACCCGTGTCAGAATAAAATGATCACGTCGTGCCCAAAAACCAAGCACTACTCGACGAAACTAATTAAGATTTAAGAACAAGCTTTGCTTGGACCTGATCTGCGACGCATAAATGGACTCGGCATTCACGTCTAGTGCCACGAAGCTTGCCCACTCACCAGGGCACGATCAAGTCATACACAGTACACACTCAACTAGCCCTCGATCTGGTTGAACCGTTCTGAGAAACAGAGTCAGACATGCACACTGGGTAATGGCTACGTTCTCCAGCATTTCGGGACGCACCCGACCATGGCTGGTCCAGGACTCCAGGTAGGCCGCGAGTGCGACCGAGCCCTGGAGAAAAAGTTCAGCCATAAAGCGCAGTCATGTAAACCTCCTCTTCTTCCACTTTGCGTCTAGATGCTGCTCCTGTTTGGAGGAACCACTGAACCCGGCCATCAAGGTCTCGTCGTGTGTACGGAAAGACCAAACCCGACCAAACCAGCGCCGGCGCCGCCGGTAAAGCGCCATGTGCCCGGCCGGAGACTTTGCTGCCAGTGACGATAACCTGGACCAATTAACTGTGTCGAATCTCATTACTGAATTCGTCTGGGCTTGACGCTGCGTGCGTGCCGCCGGACATGCACCGCATAGAGCGGGGGAAGATAAAGATTCGATTCTTGTGAATTATCACTACAACATACAGTATCGTGTTCTGATTAGATCTTGTTTGGAGATCGGGCGTTTGGATATTGACTTCGCACTAGGTGTGCACTGGCATGTCCCCGTCATGTCGTGTCCACTCTGAGTCTGAGCTGCAATACCGGTTCTAGGCTGCGGACTTGCAAGCGACCGGTTCAAATTCAATTTGCAACATGGTGAAGTCCATTTCCCTCGGGCTCAGGTCAGGGTCCCGGACTTGGAGACCGGACTTGAGCTAGGGATGATATGGCCTACTGTACATAAATGGCTAGCCTGTGCAAGCAGGACAATGTCAACCGATTGAATTGTAGTTGTGGTCTGAATCTGGACTTTGCATATGTAACGGCCGATTTAATGCTACGGGGTACAAGTGGAATTTCGTGGCATGTGCGAAACGGCATTACTTGCATTCCGCCGATGCGGCGCATCTTGTCCGAGTATTGGGCGCTCCAAGGATTGGAAACCGGTCTTACTCAAGCGCTCATTTCCCCCCTCGGCCTTATCCTTTCACAAGAGAGCTCCCGTTGAGAGTCGAGGGTCGCCGGGCGTGGCCGTCCCTGCCTCTTCTTCACTCCGGCAGCGCTGCTGTCCGGCGGGGAGATGAAGTAGGTGGTTGTGCTTCCCCCCTGTACATAGTAGATCTAGGTTTAGAGGTAGGGCTTGGGTAGTTTCCCGGTTTAGTGTCGTGCTAGCGGAGATTCGGCCGCCGGCGCTTTCAAGCAGTGTCCGGTGGCTTGGGGCGGCTCTTCTGCTCGCCGCGCTCCAGTGGATGGAGCCAAGGGTGAGCACAAGCGCGGCCTTTCAATCCGCGAGAAGAAATAAGCTCAAGATCGGGAGGATTCCGTGGATCTCCGGCCGGATCTGCGGTTGCTGGCCTTGTGCTAGCTACTCCCCTATCAAGGCCATCCTCGGCAGCTTCGACAGGGCGGTTGGTGAGTTCTTTTCTCCTTCCTCGCAGCGCCATGGAGGCGTGAAGAAGACGATGCAGAGCAAGTCGATCTTTCCTGTTGCTGGCTGCCACTTGATGCCGTTTTCGCTTGCTGGACATTCTCGGTGCCCCGTTGGGCAACCGACTCTGAGGACCATCTGGTGGTCTGAATCAACCTCCGAGTGGAGGCCTTCCTGTGAGCTTGCCGTGGCGCTATTCGTTCTGCTGAAGCCAAGTGGTCTCGTCCCCGGCGTCGGCCAGAACGGCCACAGTTTGAGCTCGCACTTCTCCGGCGACTGCAGCGGACCCGATTGCGTTTCCATAGTGTTCGTTAGGGTCTTCTATGTAAAAGTTAGGGACCAGTTTGTTATTTTCTTTCATCCTCTAGTCTCTGATGTAAATGTACCTGCACTGTCGCAATATAATGGCATCTAGGTCCCTCGGGACCAACCCTTGTACCAAAAAAAAAAGGATTGGAAAGTTCTTAGAAAACACAAAATTTAAAAAAATTGCAGGTTTTTTTTCTAAATGCCCGGTCTCTATAAAAACGGACGGAAACAGCATTAACAACAAACATTAGAGGTTTTTGTTTAAGAGAATATATTGATAAACCCCGTCTTTATAAAACAATAATGTCAAAAATTAGTCGGGAAATTAAGGATGCACAGGGTTAAAAAGTAAATAAAAGAGAAAAATAGGAAAAACAAACCAACCAACGAAGATAATGTGGCTCCATGATGGCAGCACACCGAAGAAGAGGAGGACAGATACTGTCGATACTAGAAAGGCATGCCACGAGATAATTCTGGTTTGACTAAATTTATATTTAAACTCATAACAATATTATCCAGTACATTCGGATTAGCTGCTACTCTCTCCGTTCAAAAATACATTTAGACAAAAAGATGGTTAACATACCAGCGGTGGGGCTTGAGATGTCCATCCGCTATGGTTGCACATAAGATGATTCCCATGTCTCAGCCTCCTAATGTTGATCTTCATGAAATCGTAGATAGATGAAAGCGGAGCGAGGTTTCTTGTTCGAAAATTCGCTTTGGAGTACGGGCTCCACGGATTTGGTTTTTCAGTTTTTTTAAAATTGATATTTTGTAGTTTCAATAAATTACTAAAAAAATCTATGTCCTGACCATGATGTATTCTACGGTTGCTGCAATGTATCACGAAATAGTTTGTACTCCCTTCGTCTCATATTAATTGCCTTAAAGTTAGACAAAAGTGGATGTACCTAACACTAAAATATGTTTAGATACAACCACTTTTATCAAATTGTGAAACAATTAATATGAGACGGGGGGGGGGGGGGGGAGTACTTATACCTATACAAAAATGACAAATCCTAATAAATTTGCAAGTTTTCAAATTTTGCACATTTTACCTCCTGCGATCTTTGAAATTTGTCATTTTTACACTATTCGTAATACATTTTTTTTTCACACATGTACAAATCACCGTAACATATATTTAGAGTTTTTTCCAGAATTTTATGAAACATAGAAGTGTCTTTTATTATTTTTCCAAATAACAGGCTCCATGGATCCCGTTCCCCGGAACGCCGCACTCTTTCTCGTCTCATTTCTACCTTTCTTTAGGTGGAGATTTTGTTTTTCCTATTTTTGTACCCCTCCGTCTCAAATTAATTGTAACAAAGTTTGACAAAAGTGGATGTATCTAACACTAAAATAATGTCTAGATACATCCACTTTCGTCAAACTTTGCGACACTTAATTTAAGACGGGGGGAGTAATTTTCTAAGAGGAAAAATGTTTTTCATTTATCTAAACTCTGAGAAGAGTCATTGTGACAAGTTCTCTTTGGAGGACTTAATTAATGCAGACGTATATCGGTCGGAGAACAAAGGTAAGAATATGCTTGCAGTACGTGTGTACACCGCGTTTGCTCGTCTCGAAGCTTAACAGAGTCATAACTAAGAGTGATAACTAAGCTAAGTAAATCATCTGGAAACTTCATGGCCGACTAGTAAACAAACTGAGGTTTAGAGACGCGCACAAGGCACAGGCCCACACGCGAACAACAGCGCACAAAGGACGTTGCTTTCCGGACCAGTTTGGTTTCACGGGCGTCCCGTGAGTGAACTTGCCTGCATGCATGTCCCGGGAGCCTAAGCAAAGCAAAAGTAATCCCGGGCGCAAACCATAAAATAGTTTTACAAAAAAGAAAAATTGCAGAGATATTTTTTAACGAAGAACCAATAGACAGATTTCTAAAAGGGAATTAACACGGAGTACGAGTAAGACGATAGCATCTCGATTCCCAGAAGAACAACTCAAACCAAGTGAGGATTTCCGCTGTTAAAAAAAAAACAGAGAAGTGTACCATTTACATCCGGCAGTAAGATCCTCGGAAGAACTGAACCGTATGATTCTATTACTCAACCACACAGATTACACACAGGGCTCAGGCCGCATATAAGTACAGGGGGTGCACGCGATCGTGCAGTCATGGCAACAGACGTGCCGTCTATCTAGCTAGTTCTATCCTATACTGAAGACTCGGTCAGTTCAGTTACAGAGACTACAGAGACGTTGTGTCAGCGTGTCAGGCTACGACATCTAGTGTACATACTTCAACATCCTCCCTCAGTCTGAACGTCAGATGGAAAGATGTTCAGACTGGCTCGAAAATCGCTGAACACCGTAGACGGCAGCCCCTTCGTGAAGATGTCCGCGAACTGCAACGAGGTAGGAACATGCAGAACCTTGGCTTCACCGAGAGATACACGATCCCTGACAAAGTGGAGGTCAATCTCAACATGCTTTGTGCGCTGATGCTGAACAGGGTTAGACGACAGGTACATGGCACTGACATTGTCACAGTACACGATCGTAGCTTGCTTGGGTGGTCGCCGGAGTTCTGCCAGAAGCTGTCGGAGCCAGCACGATTCTGCCACGCAATTTGCCACCGCACGGTACTCCGCTTCCGCGCTGGACCGGGACACTGTGGCTTGGCGCTTGGATGACCACGAGACAAGATTGTCTCCGAGAAATACACAGAACCCCGAGGTAGATTTACGGGTGTCAGGGCAGCCCGCCCAGTCGGCGTCGTTGTAGGACAGAAGATTGGATGGGGACGATCTGTAAAGTTGCAACCCGAAGTGGAGTGTGCCTTTGAGATAGCGCAGAACGCGTTTGGCCAGCTGATAGTGGGTCGTGGTGGGTGCATGCATGAACAGACAGAGTTGCTGCACGGCAAAGGAGAGGTCGGGGCGTGTTAGCGTCAGATACTGCAAAGCGCCGGCCAAGCTGCGATACATGGTAGGATCAGAGAATGGCGCCCCATCATGAGCCGAGGGTTTTGTGCGAGAATCAACTGGTGTAGACAAGGGATTACAGTTGAGCATATTGGCACGCTCGAGGATCTCGACAGCGTACTGGTGTTGTGACAGGAACAAGCCAGAAGAATTTCTGTGTACCTGAATACCAAGGAAGTGGTGGAGTGGCCCTAGGTCAGTCATCGAAAATTCAGTGGATAAGGCGTGGATAATGGATCGAAGGAGAGGTGTGGTGCTGGCGGTGAGTATAATATCATCTACGTAGAGGAGTAGGTAGGCTAAATCATCACCACGGTGTAAGATGAAAAGAGAAGAGTCACATTTGGAGGCTGTGAACCCAATGGTGAGAATGTATGAGGTGAACCTAGTGAACCAAGTGCGTGGGGCTTGCTTTAGACCATATAGGGATTTTTTGAGATGGCATACATGGTTTGGATGGGTGGAGTCTACAAAACCAGAGGGCTGTTGGCAAAAGACTGTTTCTTGGAGGTGACCGTGAAGAAAGGCATTTTTGACGTCTAATTGATGAATTGGCCAAGACTGGGTTGTGGCGAGTGAGAGGACAACACGAATGGTGGCTGGCTTAACGACCGGGCTGAAAGTTTCCCCATAATCCACACCTGCTTGCTGAGTGAACCCTCGAACCACCCATCGAGCTTTATAGCGTGAGAGAGAGCCATCCGAGTTCAGCTTGTGACGGAAGATCCATTTCCCCGTGACCACGTTCGCACCTGCAGGACAAGGAATCAAAGACCAAGTGTCATTCCGTAACAACGCGTTAAATTCATCGAGCATCGCAGCATGCCAGTTTGGATCTTTTAGTGCCTGGCGGTATGAGGAAGGAAGGGGAGAAACGGTGTGAGAAACGGTGGCAGCAGATAGATTAAACAAGCGACGTGGCATCAAATAACCATCTTTTGCACGGGTGTGCATTTTGTGTGCGTTGTCGGGTGGCTCTACCGGAATTGCGTGGGGCGGTAGACGTGGCGGGCTAGGAGTGGTGGGTGGTGGGCTCGGCGATGGCAGATGGCTGTCGGGAACAGCAGGCGAGGTAGATTCGCCCGTGCGCAATGATTGCGTCTCAGGGCTGCAGTCTCCAGCGGGCGGCGACGTGGCGGCAGGAGAGTGGTGCGGGGTGGGGGACAAGGGGGGACCGATCGGGGCGGATCCCAAGCGCGATTCTCGACCAGGTGGGTGCAGGAAGCGGATCCCGATGGGGATTGGGGCGGGATTTCGTGTGGCTAGCGGGGGTGTGGGGGCTGGTGTGTCATCGTGAGGGGGGCGGTATGGAAAGGTGGATTCATCGAAAATAACATGTCTGGATACGAAAACTCGGCGCGAGGTTAGATCAAAACAGCGATACCCTTTGTGTTCGCGAGGATACCCGAGGAAAATGCACTTCGTGGAGCGGGGTTGGAGCTTATGCGTGGTGGTGGCGTAGAGGTTAGGGTAGCACGTGCAACCAAACGTCCGAAGGTGTGTGTATGTAGGGTGCTGTCCAAAGAGACGGAAGTGGGGTGTGGCATGCTCAATGGTGCGAGAGGGTCGAATATTTAGCAAGTAATTTGCCGTGTGTAGGGCTTCAACCCAAAAAGGTGGGGGGAGATGTGCTTGAGCTAGGAGTGTGCGGACGACATCATTGGTGGTGCGTAGCATGCGCTCGGCCTTGCCGTTTTGCGGGGAGGTATGGGGACATGAGAACCGAAAAATGACACCATTAACAGCAAAGAACGATCGAAGTTCGTTGTTAAGAAACTCCCCTCCATTATCACACTGAACACACTGAATAATCTTGCCAAATTGGGTTTTAACATAGGAAAAGAAACGTTGAAGAGTACAAGCAGTATCTGATTTATTTCGGAGGGGAAAAGCCCAAGAAAAATGAGAATAATCATCTAGTACAATGAGGTAATAAGTGTAGCCAGAAAAACTAGAAACAGGCGATGTCCACAAATCACAAAGAACGATGTCGGCGTCGGCGGCGCGCCACGCATCGTCGGCGAGATGCGGCGACGTCTCCTCCTCGACATGATGCCGAGCGTTGTACTTCGTGAGGGCGATGAGGAAGAAGTTCCGCCACTTGTTGTAGTTGCCCGCTGCAGCGTCGAGCTTGAACTTGATGAACTTCGTGATGTCAGCGCTATCGGTGGTTAGGGGAGCAGGCAGGAGCTGGACTGAAGAGTTGGGTAGGGATCTGGAGAGAGCGAGGGAGTCTTCTTCGGCCATTGCCAGAGGAGAGGAGGAGAACGAGGTAGAGAAGGCTCTGATACCAAACTGAACCGTATGATTCTATTACTCAACCACACAGATTACACACAGGGCTCAGGCCGCATATAAGTACAGGGGGTGCACGCGATCGTGCAGTCATGGCAACAGACGTGCCGTCTATCTAGCTAGTTCTATCCTATACTGAAGACTCGGTCAGTTCAGTTACAGAGACTACAGAGACGTTGTGTCAGCGTGTCAGGCTACGACATCTAGTGTACATACTTCAACAGGAAGAGCACAAAGATGCAGGTGAAAATTACTCTGTTTCATTCCTCCTGGTGAAATTTTTACAAGAAGTATCCTCAGATTCGGTAGGAATTATCAACATCATATCGATCATGCTATTACTAACAAACGCATTGAATCCAGAGCAGTAGTGTAGTACCCGGTCCTAAGCAAAGGTGCGCGCTAAAATAGAGGCGCACTGTCCATATCACTAGTGATTAGCTATGAGTACGAGCGCAGCAGAGCAGACGGGACAGCCGGCGACAGCGTCACGAGATTGCGGCGGCGAGGCGGCCCAGCCTGGAGAGGCGGGGCTTGAACTCGCGGCAGCGGCCGCCGGAGGACGGCGGCGGGCTGGCCAGCAGCCGCTGCAGGTGTGCGCGCAGGACAGGCCGCCCCTTGCTCGTGGCCCTGCCCGCAGCGCCGCTCTTGATCCCCGACGCGCCCGGCGCGACGACACTCTGCTGCGAATGCGAGGCGCGGATGAAGAGCTGTGGGCGCGCGCGGGGTGTCCGGTGGCGGCTGCAGCGGAAGGAGCCCGAGTGGTTGGTCGGCGAGCACATGCAGGTGACCTTGGCCGCCCTGCAGCTGGGGGCCGGCGCAGAGATGGATGGGTTCGCCATGGCTTTTCTCGGCTGGTTTCTCGTCGGAGACGGGGCGAGTGCGGTGGTAGCTGCGGGTTGCTAGATGATGGTGTGCTGGCCGGCGTAGCCAAGGCGCTTTTATAAGCGTGGTGACCGTAGCCAAGGCTGTCAGTTTAATCAGTTGTGTATGTAAAAGGTAACCCACTAGGCAGGTGCTCCCGTGCCTGAAATTCTCGTTGGAATTAACTGCGGAGAAGACATAGAAGGTTCCGTTCTCACTTTCATCCAGTTTTCAAGTTTATTTTTTTCAGCAGGGTTTTCAAGCTTAAAAGCCCGGTCGCTGTTGCATGAAGTGGACCAAACAGAACGCACGGGCATACCGAAATTAACCATCCGGGCAAGTCGATTAAACTGCGTGACGGACACAAAGCTCAAAAAAAAAAAAAAACTGCGTGACGGACACGTACTACTAATTTCCGATTCAGAGTTTATGTCACTATGTCAGTAATCAAGAGGCGTACGTATACCCTAGCTTAGCTAGCTGTGTTCTTCTAGTACATCGTTCAGTATGTATACATGTGTCCGATGCGATCAATCTGTGAAAATCAACAAAAATAACCTCAGAACCAATCTTCAGCACAAAATAAACTTATTTGCAATCTATTTCCAAAAATAACCCTTTTGTGTGGCGCCCGTAACCGGGGTGCCACGTTATGCAGTGTGACTCCCCAGATGAGGGTGCCACACTTTCGGCCAGCGTGGCAGCATGGGACCCGCGCTTGTAAGTGTGGCGCCGGCTACCGGGGAGTTACCCTCTGAAGCGTGACTCCGTTATACGGGGTGCCACATCTTTGGAGTGAAACCACCCCGTTTGATTGCTCTCGGGTAGAATGTTTTTAAGTGTGACACCCCAGTCTAGGGTGCCACACCCTGAAGTGTGGCTCCATTGCTCAGGGTGCCACACGGTGAAATTGTACCGTTTTACCATTGCGAGTGAAACAATCTCAGAATAAATAAAATTTAGAGAGTAGTAATACTGTAAAAAAGAATACCATAGGAATACAGTTCACAACATTCATCTAACCCAAAAGGGAGGGCCTCGAGGGCCCAGACGAAACCCTCCACGCTCCTCCCATGTCGCCCCCACTTGAGCGACACCGGAGGCCCCGACCTAGCTGCCGCCGGCCGCCTCCCCAGGCTCCCTCTCTCCCTCGCCCGCGTCAGAGGACGCGGCCGGGCAAAGCTCGCGCCGCCGACGATGGGAGGCGGGGCTTCTCCTTTGGTGCGTCCCGTGGTCGCTGATGCCGTTGAACTAGGCGGCGGCGGCAGTTTTCGACTGCGCGATGGCGTGTGGTGGGGTGTGGCGGCGCGGGGAAGGCGTGAGGGGCTGCGGCTGCGCATGGTTTGTGTCCTCGACCTGCATGTCGTTCATGGTGGCCGGGCCCAATGTGGGCCTTGCGGTCCTGTGCCAGCCGCAGATCTGGGACGCCGTGTTGGCGCCATGACCCTCTCCTGCGTGCTGCTGTGTGGATGCGGCGGCCGTGCTCGTCCACCGGCGCGACGATAGAGGGGCGGCCGAGGCAGCCGGTGGCGATGGAGGCTTCTGTGTCCCTTGCTCCTTTCCAGCGAAAAGAGGCAGTTTTCACGACAGTACAAAGTTCGCAACAATGGCACAAATATAAAGTCATGACAAATTTCAAGCGAAGTTCACGAGATAGCCAATGTCCATGGTGACATCAATGTTAGAGACTCTATCCAGTCCAACGTAGATACTTGCCCTTGCGGTTGCCCGCTTCATCCTTCTCTTGCGCACGGCGAGCTAGCTCATGCTTTTTTCCCCGCTCCTCCTCACGATCCCTTTATCTTCAGGCTTCTTCTTCTCTTTCTCCAAATGTTCCGTCTCTATACATTCATTCATCTTCTTTTTCCTCTCTTCGTCTAGGCGGTGCTCCTCCAAACTACGTTTTATCCTTGCCTCGTTCCTATCGACCTTATTCTTGTAGTAGCTACATGAAATAGGTCTATCCATTCGAAGTAGATGCAAAGGGGCGGTGGCGACTACAAAGAGACAATAATCATTAACCATCTACAAAAATCTCCCAGACAACCATGGATACAGATGATACATACCTTGAGACGGTCATAGGTAGATTTCTGTTCTTCCTTGTCCCAAGCATAGTTAGGACACAACCAAAACTATCTTTCTCTTGTGTCATCCCAATCATCGGATTGCTTGACATTGCAAATGTCTTGGCACCAACACTTGAGTAGATCCTCCTTGGGAGTGTCGATTGCATTCATGTGCTTGAACTTTGTCATGACTTTAAATTTGTGTCATTGTTGCGAATTTTGTATTGTCGTGAACTTCAAAATTTATGTGAACCTTGCAATCTAATGTTGTGAACTGTATTCCTATGGTATTCTTTTTACAGTATTATTACTCTCTAAATTTTATTTATTCTGAGATTGTTTCACTCGCAATGGCAAAACGGTACAATTTCACCGTGTGGCACCCTGAGCAATGGAGCCACACTTCAGGGTGTGGCACCCTAGACTGGGGTGTCACACTTAAAACATTCTACCCGAGAGCAACCAAACGGGGTGGTTTCACTCCAAGTGTGTGGCACCCTGTATAAGGGAGTCACGCTTCAGAGTGTAACTCCCCGGTAGCCGGCGCCACACTTACAAGCGCGGGTCCCATGCTGCCACGTTGGCTGAAAGTGTGGCACCCCCACCTGGGGAGTCACACTGCATAACGTGGCACCCCCGTTGCGGGCGCCACACAAAAGGGTTATTTGTGGAAATAGATTACAGATAGGTTTATTTTGTGCTAAAGATTAATTTTAAGGTTATTTTTGTTAATTTTCACGATCAATCTGAACTGAAAAACATTATAAATTACGCTGCTCTGTTTCAGTGGGCAACCCACTGCACACACCAGCTGAGCTCATGCGTAGTTTATTTCCCAAAAGAAACCAATCCGATCTGATAAAATTAAGTCGAGAGGTTCCGATCTGCGCCCCCTTTTGCCCTCATCCATCGGTGGAAACCACTAGCTGGATCAAGCCACCACTCGCTAAGCATGTTCTTTTGTCAGAAAACCGTACCGCCACAATTTGTTTTATCCACGACGCCGACATCTCCAGTTCGAGCACATCGATCGCGTGATCGATCGAGCAGCTGCGTGAACTCATCGGCCGTGACTCAGCGCGGCCGCCTTTCCCCGTCAGACCTCCTCCTCTCGTGCCTAACCATTTTGTTATCTTGCGCAAGTACTTCGACCTACGTACGCAATTATTGGCAGACTGCTTGCGTGGAATACCTTGTGGAAAACCATTAGTAGGAAAAATGCACATGCATGCATCTGGATCGTACGGATGTCCTCTTGGACCTCTTGCCATCGTGTGTATGTACAGTCAGATTCAGATCACAGTAGGCGGCATGCCATAGTAGGCAGGAACATGCATGTGTTATATGTCCTGTGGGCAGTGGAAATTTAACTGGCCACACCTGTTCTACCGAAGAATATTCAATCAAGAATTAGTAAAAGAATATACTAGTAGATGAAAGATCTAAGGGCTTAGGTGATTAATCATCATGTTAACTGAAAGTTGCCATCTGCGAGTGCTCGAAATGTCTAGTACTACTTGCTGTGACATGCTTAATTACGAACCTGAACAGTTAAGAGTAGTAGTCCTACGTCTTAGTCGGCCGATGACTTAACTAATAGGATGGTTAGCCAAAACCTTGCAGTCTTAACATGATGCTGATAGGACACATCACCACGACATAATTTAGTTTACTTCCTGAAGTAGTACTCCCTCCTCCATTTCAGTTTACAGGGCGTGTGCGTACACCTAGGTTGTCAATTTGACCAACATAACACAAGATATATATTATAGAAAATAGAGCATTACAAACTTTAAATGTCGTATTTTCAGATGGTATAATTTTTATGTTATATAAGTTATATTATATTGGTAGAATTTGCGACCTAGATATACGTGCAGGACTTGTAAACTGAAATGGAGGGAGTACAATATATCTAGTGTTTCGATCTCCGAGTTTAATAAGGTTATAAGGAGCGATGAAGCAGAGTTCAACCGCTTGAACTAGCTTATAAGATGAGATAAGTATACGATCACTCTCACCTGCTTGAACTAACTTAAAATAATAGTACTTGATTCACTGTATCCGTACAAGTTACCTCAAATAGTCTGCTAGGAGAGATAAAGAATACGTATCTGAACTGTGACACACTTATATATGTACATTTTCTTCAAAGTAACCAAATCCTCTGAGGAACTACCCTAGGAGATTAGATCATCTCACCACTAAAATATACCCTAGGTGAGCAGATCGACATGCAAACATCCTTAACAAGGGTTAACACGATCTGTACACAATCTCATGGGCCCATGCTAGGTTACGTCGCCATCTCTGCAGCCTCAAATTGTACTCCTAGACCAAAAACTTTTTGTAGGAGCAGTGGCTTTCATCTTCCATCCAGCAGCTTAATTGCAGATAGCCATTGATTACATCCCACGCACAGGCTTATCCATTGCAACTGCTATTTCCTGGAAATTTATCCAAAACGGAAATGCAAGTGGTGGTTACATGTGTAATTCATGAGTAAATTACAAAAATCTGCAACAATTGAGGCGGCGGTGACGGGTCAGTACACTTCTTGGAAAGTTTTTCTAAAATCTGTCGACTCTGGGACTAATGACCATAAATCAGGCAAAAAAATTATTGGTCACGTAATAACACTAGATCTGACAGGACATGCCCACCTGTAAGGGCAGAGTAGGCAATACATGTGGAGGAGAAGCTGACGTGGATGCAAGGCCCACCTGTCAGCACCCAATCTTCTTCCTCTCCTCTTATTTTTTTTCCTATTCCTTATTTCCTTTTTCTCCCACCACACATTTGTCGTTGACTAATCCTCCAACCCTCCCCGACGCAATGGCCGCCGCCACCACCGAGCCCTCCTCCGCCGATAGTCGCCGCTCGTCGGCTACGCGCTCGCGCCCGAAAAGCAGCAGAGCTTCATCCAGCCCTCGCTCCTCTCTCGCGCCGCGGCCTGCGGGGTGGATCTCGTCCCCGTCGATGAGGTGCGGCCCCTTCGACCTCGTAATCCACAAGCTCTACGGCCATGACTGGCGCGCCCAGCTCCAGGCCTTCTCCGCCCGCTACCCGACTGTCCCCATCTTCGAACCGCCCCACGCCATCGACCGTCTCCACAACTGCATCTCCATGCTCCAGGTCGTCTCCGAGCTCGACATCCCGCTCACCGACGGCCCCACACCTTCGGCATCCCCAGCCAGGTCGTCGTCTACGACGTCGCCACGCTCGCCGACTCGGGCCTCCTCGCCGTGCTTCGCTTCCCGCTCATCACGAAGCCGCTCATCGTCGACGGAAGCGCCAAGTCGCACATGATGTCCCTCGTCTACCACAGCGAGGGGCTTAGCAAGCTCCGCCCACCGCTCGTCCTTCAGGAGTTCGTCAACCACGGCGGTGTCATCTTCAAGGTCTACATCGTCGGCGGCCACGTCACCTGCGTCAAGCGCCGCAACCTACCGGATGTTTCCAAGGAGCTCCTGCAGGCGCTGCTGCTCCGTGGGCGCCCATCGAGCGCGCCGCCTGGGGCGACGTCTTCAAGATCCTCAAGCGGCCTCACCTACTCGTCCGCGCGGGGCCTGCCCCGTCCTTATGATCGGCGGCCTCAGGTCCTCCTTCGCCATAGACGCACCGTGCTCCATGGTGCTCATCCGCCGGCTGGAAGTGAGATGAGAAAGTAAATATGTGGCTGACAGGTGGGCCCCTGCGTCCACCTCAGCTGCTCCACCACGTGTACTGCCAACCAGGCCTTACAAATGGGCCCCACTTGTCAGTTCTGTTGTCAAAATGTTATTAGAAGAAAAATTGCCCGATTTTGTGATCGTTAGTCCCAGAGTTGGCACATTTTAGAAAAAAAATTCCAAAAAATGTACTGACCACCGCCAACTCAATTGTGGTAGATTTTTGTAATTTACTCGTAATTGAGGGTAGCCATGTGCCCCACGGTCTGAAGGACGATTGCCGCTTGCAGCTTGGGCCAGGGGGCATGACTGCTGGCCGGCCAGACCACGCTTGCTCGTGAAGCCGAAAAATAAAGGTGGTGATTGATATCAGCCTGGAGCATGCCGGCAAACATATTTCGACGATGAACGTGAACAGCTTACCCGCCAAAATTTAATCTTGATACAGCTGTGGTGAAAATTACCGGTTAGTTAGCTTAATTAGATGGATCTCCTGTGGCAGCAGCCATAGGATATTAGTTTTTGTGTGTGTGAATGAAGCATGTTTCAACTGCTTGGTGTATAATCAAGAATTGTTTTTTCTTTTAGGAAAACTAGCAGGGTGTCCCACGCAAATGCGTGGGCATCATATTTCAATATGTCGAAAGTTACAACACAATGAATACATATCTTCACGTATATTCATATTATGTTGGTAGGTAATAATGTTGTTCCATATCGTTGTAAATATATAGGTATATGTGATAACTTTTATATTCTCGTGGTTTGTATTGTAATCATTTGATATTTGATCTGAAAAATTGCAAATGTGTTGACCATGTGTCCCTTTAGACCAGACTTTTAACCTACATTAGATATAAAATACAAATTCGGCTTTCAATAAGATTGGAATTGTAAAAACTTTAACTTGTATTCAACGTGAAATATTCAAACTTTTTAGCCCATAAAAAATAGACTAACACCGTGTTAATATTGCACCTTAATCAACATCTAAGGTGTTGGAAGGAAGGGTAACGATGAACAACCTCCTGTGTGCCCTGATGCCATCCATAGAACTTGTAATGTACGCTAAATTTAGTTATTTGTTGCATCCCATATGATACGTACCATGTCTTCGTAAACATCGCATTCCATTATATTTGGTCGACGTACGTACAGCCGGATATTACCCTAGGATCTTTAGCATAGATAGTTCGGTTAGATTTTTATGGTCAAGTTGTTGTCGAAAATCTGTGAAATCTTTATCGAAGAAAAAGCTGCTGATTAATTAATTCTCGCGTCAATGTCTGCCTCGTCCCCTATAGCATCCACGGTTGAGCGTCCCGGTGTTGTATAATGGCACCAAATCTCTAAGGATGAGAGATACGCAAGTACGGAGTACGTAGGAACCGTAGCTATACACGTTTGTAAGAGCCGCGGTCGACATGCAGAAAGATATTTAAAAAATTTCAGGAGACTTTTTTTTATGCATGCGTATATGACACCGACCAGTGCTGCCGACGAGACATACTCATCACAGCTGGTGTGCCTTTCCTTACAGTTAGTTGACACCACTGAACGAGCATAAGTGATTTTTTTATAGAGGAATATACATCTAATTAAGTAAAGGTTGGGTCGATCAGCATTGTGCTTCCAGAGTGGCACGTTTTCTCGGCATCTTTTTCGATTTTAACACATGAAAAAAATAACACAATCATACATGTACATGTATATATAGGAGCTTATAGACGTATGCCTGAGTGTATGTCTTGACAATTCAGAGTGATTTCATGCCGGCTGGAGAACTTAACTACTGCCTCCGTTTCAAAATACTTGACTTCCATTATCAAAATATGAATTTATATAGTATATGTAACTAAAACATGTCTATGTACTTCCATCTGTCTAAATTAAGCTTGCTTGGACGGTGGACCTGATCAGCGACGCATAAATGGACTCGGCATTCACGTAGGTCTCTCTTGCCACGAAGCTTGCCTTCTCATCAGGGCACGATCAAGTCATACACAGTACACTCGATTAATAGCCCTGATTGAACTATTCTGATCCGCCCCGTACGGAACCTGGAGAAACAGAGTCACACCTGCACACTGGGTAATGGCTACGTTCTCCAACAATTTCGGGAGACCCTCGAGCTTGGTTGGTCCAGGTAGGACGCGATTGCGACCGAGCCGGGAGAAAAAGTTCAGGCTTAAAGCGCAGGCAAACGCAGTTTTTCAAGATCTCTTCTGCTTCCACTTTGCATGTAGTTGTAGCTCCTGTTTGTAGTGACCACTGAACCATGTCAGCCGGGCGTCAGGTTGGTATGTAGAAAAGAAACGGCTGGTAAACGCCATGCGCCGGAGGCAACTAACTAACTAACCAAAAACAGGCGGCGCCGCCGGTAAACAAGCGCCATGTGCGCGGCCAGATGCCAAGTCCTCTAGCCATGGTGACAATGACCTGGATCAATTAACTGAATTAAGGAAGCAAGTTACTGTATTCCTCTATGCTTGATGGTGTGTGGGTGCAGCCGGACAAGTGCACTGCATAAAGCGGGACGAGATAAGAAGATTCGATTCGTTGTGACTTTTATTTTCCTGTTCCTACTATCGTGTTCTGACTAGATCTTGTTTGGAGATCGGGGGTTTGGATATTGACTTCGTGCTAGTGTGCACTGGCATGTCCCCGTCGTGTCGTGTCCACTCTGAGATGCAATACCGGGGTTCTAGGCTGCGGACTTGTATGTGACTGGTTCGAATTAAATTTTGCAATCCGTCTCCCTCGCGCGCAGGGCCCCGGACTTGGAGACCCGACAGAGTAGCCTGTAGGCAGGGCAATGTCAACGAATTGAAGTTGTTGTCTGAATTTTGGACTTTGTACGTAACGTCCGGTTTAATACGGACAGCACTAGTGAAATTTCGTTGCATCTGGAAACAACGGAATAAACGATATTAAGAACCTGTTAGGTTCACAAATGGTAACGGTAGTGTGTCAGAGTGGGATGCCATTGTGCCACTTCCTTTGTTCTCTTGCTTGGATAGTGCTCTGAGTTTCCCTGCTTGCCTTTGCTTCGGAGTAGGCTGTTCAACGGGTCTTTAGTGAGCTGTTGTGCTTCTATGGCTCTGTTTTCTTTCGATCCAAGGAGCGTGCCCCTTTTCTTTCTTAGTTTACCTCTTGTTCTCTCGGTTCACAGGGTTCAGAGATTCACAACTTTGTAAAAGTGAGCGGTTTCTTTATGTGGGGAAGCCCGTTTCGTAAAAACAAAAGGGTAGTGATAGTGTAATCAGATCACAGGGTGTATCGTCGGCGGTATGGACAAACTTCAGTATTTTTTTTTGTAAAAATTCTGTAATGGCTACTGTTCCCGTACAAAAGAAATCTGAACAAGAACATGGTGATCAACAAGAAAAATCTGACCTAGTCTAACCTGAACAGAGAGAAGAGAAGGAGAAGATCGGTGAAAAGATGCCGGCGTGGGAATCTGGAGGAGCCCTACCTTAGGGAACCAGACCGATGGTGGCCGCTGCTTCTTGCGTGTTGCGACGCCATGCTTCTCCTTGCGTGGCGGCGTAGTTGCTCCTGCCCGCGTGGTGCTGCTGCAGGCGAGGACATCGGTGTCAGACTCGACGGAGACTCGACGGTTCAAAAATACATTTAGACAAAAAAAGATGGTTAACATACCAGTGGCGGGGCTTGAGATGTCCATCCGCTATGGTTGCACATAAGATGATTCCCACGTCTCAGCCTCCTAATGCCGATCTTCATGAAATCCTAGATAGATGAAAGCGAACGAGGTTTCTTGTTCGAAAATTCGCTTTGGAGTACGGGCTCTATGGATTCGATTTTTTTAGATTTTTTTAAAATAGATATTTTGTAGTTTCAAATGATTACTAAGAAAGATCTAAATGCTAACCATGATGTGTTCTACGTTTGCTGCAATATATCACGAAATAGTTTGTAGTTGTGCCTATACAAAAATGACAAAATCCTGATAAATTTGCAAGTTTTCAAATTTTGCACTTTTTACCTCCTTCGGTCTAGAAATTTGTCATTTTTACACTATTCATAATACAAAAAAAATTTCAGACATGTACAAATCACCATAATATATATTTAGGGTTTTTTCCAAAAAAAAATTGAAACTTAGTAGTGTCCTTTATTATTTTTCAAAAAAAGGCTCCATGGATCCCGTTCTCCGGAACGCCGCACTCTTTCTCGTCTTGTTTCTACCTTTCTTTAGGTGGAGATTTTGTTTTTTCCTATTTGAGGAAACATATTTTTCATTTATCTAAACTCTGAGAAGAGTCATTGTGACAAGTTCTCTTTGGAGGACTTAGGGTGTGTTCAATTCTAGGATTGCCTGGAACGGAATGGAACCGTTCCATTTCTAGGAGGCGTTCTTGTGTTCGGATTTAGCACGGAATGGAACCAACCCGTGCCTCAAAAAGGCATATTCCCCCAAGATGCGGAATCAACCCATCCGGCCGAATCGGCCGGACGAGCTGGAACGGGTGTTGTCATCCTCTAATTCTTCCTCCCCGCAGCTAACCCCTCTCTCTCCTCCCGTGGGTGTCCTCCTCCTTGCTCCCCAATGGCACCGTCCTCCTCCCTGCTCGCCGCCGGCGCCGTCCTCCTCCCTCCTCGCCGAGGCGCGCCGCTCCTCCCTGCTCGCCGAGGGCGCGACCCTTCTCCCTGTTCCTCGAGGCGGCCGACCAGCAGGCGACGCGACGGCCCGAGGCGTGGGCCAGCCAACCTGAGGTGCGGTGGCCGGCGAGCCCACGCGCGGCGGCCACGCGACCCGAGGCGCGGCGGTCATGCTCGTAGGTGCGGCAACCATGTGGCCCGAGGCGCGACGGCCATGCGAGCCCAGGCGCGGCGGTGGCCGGCGAGCCCACTCACGGCGGCCACACGACCTTAGGCGCGGCGGCCATGCTCGCCCAGCTGCGGCGGCCATGTGGCCCGAGGCGCGGGCCATCCAACCCAGGCGCATCAGCCATGCGGCATGGGCAGGAAACATGGTGGAGGTCGCCGGACGTGGACGGGGACGGGGCGGAGGCCGCCGGACGGCGACGGTGGAGGTCTTCGGGCGCGGCTCTGGGTAGGGTTGTTTTTAGACCAATTAGGCTCTAATTAATAGTATTTAGATTAATTAGGTTCTAATTAATTAAAATTTAGACTAATTTCTTGTTGTTCCATTCCAGTTTTTCTGGACAAACCGAACGCGGGGATGAGATGGGATGGGACGAAGTAGAATGGAATGGGTGGAATGGTTCCATTCCATTCCATCCCGTCCAAAAATAAGACGAACACACCCCTTAGTTAGTGGAGCGTATATCGGTCGGAGAACAAAGGTAGTACGAAGAATATGCTTGCAGAGTTGCAGTACGTGTATACACCGCGTTTGCTCGTCTCTAAGCTTAACCGAGTGATAACTAAGCAGAGTAAATCATCTGGAAACTTCATGGGCGACTAGTAAACAAACTGAGGTTCAGAGACGCGCACAAGGCACAGCCCCACACGCGAACAACAGCGCACAAAGGACGCTGCTTTCCGATTAGTTCGGTGCCATGGGCGTCCCGTGAGTGAACTTGCCTGCATGCATGCCCCGGCAGCCTAAGCAAAAGCAAAAGCAAAAGTAATCCCGGGTACAAACCATAAGGATAGTTTCTTAAAAAAATTATTTTGCGGAGAGAATCATCATATTTTTTTAACGAAGAACAAATAAACAGCTTTTTAAAAGGGAATTAACACTGAGTACGAGTAAGACAATCTCATCTCGATTCTCAGAAGAACAAATCAAACCAAGTGAGCATTTCTGCTGTAAGAAAAAACAGAGAAGTTGTACCATTCATATCCGGCAGTAAGATCCTCGGAACAGCACAAAGATGCAGGTGGGGGCAGGTAGGTTGAGACAAATTACTCTGTTTCATTCCTCTTGGTGAAAATTTTACTACTCCCTCCGTCCACTTTTATAAGGCTCACTTCTTAGCATTGAAATGGTAAGAAGTGTGCCTTATAAAAGTGGACGGAGTGAGTTATCCTCAGATTCGCTAGGAATTATCAGCGTCGATCATGATAGTACTAACAAACGAATTGAGAGGCGCACTGTCCATCACTAGTGATTAGCTACGAGTACGAGCGCAGGCGCAGCAGAGCAGACGGGACAGCCGGCGACAGTGTCACGAGCTGGCGGCGGCGAGGCGGCCCAGCCTGGAGAGGCGGGGCTTGAACTCGCGGCAGCGGCCACCGGAGGACGGTGGGGCAGGGCTGGCCAGCAGCCGCTGCAGGTGCGCGCGCAGGACGGGCCGCCCCTTGCTTGTGGCCCTGCCCCCGGCGCCGCTCTTGATCCCCGACGCGCCCGGCGCGGCGACACTCTGCTGCGAGGCGCGGATGAAGGGCTGTGGGCGTGCGCGGGGTGTCCGGTGGCGGCTGCAGCGGAAGGAGCCCGAGTGGTTGGTCGGCGAGCACATGCAGGTGACCTTGGCCGCCCTGCAGCTGGGGGCCGGCGTAGAGAAGGATGGGTTCGCCATGGCTTTTCTCGGTTGGTTTCTCGTCGGAGACGGGGCGAGTGCGGTGGTGGTTGCGGGTTGCTAGATGATGATAGTGTGCTGGCCGGCGTAGCCAAGGCGCTTTTATAAGCGTGGTGACCGTAGCCAAGGCGTGTGTCGAGGACTCGAAGACGATGTTTTTTCTGTCAGTTTAATCAGTTGTGCGTGTAAAAGGTAACCCACTAGGCAGGTGCACCCGTGCCTGAAATTCTCGTCGGAATTAACTGCAGAGAAGACATAGAAGGTTCCGTTCTCACTTTCATCCAGTTTTCAAGTTTTTTTTCAGCAGGGTTTTGAAGCTTAAAAGCCTGGTCGCTGTTGCATGAACACGGTGGACCAAACAGAACGCACGGGCAAACTGAAATTAACCATCCGGACAAGTCGATTAAAGTGCGTGACGGACACGTACTCATAATTTCTGATTCAGGGCCCCTTTGAATCAAAGGAATTTCATAGGAATTTTGGAGGATTTCAAACCATAGGAATTTTTCCTATGGAATGCCTTTGGATTATAGAATTGACACCACCAAATTACTAAGGAATCTATCCCTTTGTCCTCCATTCCATAGGAATCTCAACATGAGGTCCAACCTCTTTTTATTTTTTCCTTTGAGATGTCCAATTCACTCATACTCTATCTCTCTCCTCATTCCTGCAAAATTCCTATGTTTGTTTTCTGCGCGCTATCCAAACACATCACTTACAAAATTCCTATGTTTTAAAATCCTGTAGGAATTGAAGTGCATGACATTGCAATCCTTTGTTTTTCCTATTTCTATGTTTTGAAAATCCTTTAAACCAAAGAGGCCCTCAGAGTTTATGTCAGTATAATCAAGAGGCGTACGTATACCCTAGCTTAGCTAGCTGTGTTCTTCTAGTACATCGTTCAGTATGTATACATGTGTCCGATGCGATCAATCTGAACTGAGAAACATTATAAATTATGCTGCTCTGTTTCAGTTGGCGACGCACTACAGTACGCACCAGCTGATCAGCTCATGCGTAGTTTCTTTCTCAAAACAAACCGATCCGATCTGATAAAATTAAATCGAGGGGTTCCAATCTGCGCCCCCTTTTGCCCTCATCCATCGGTGGAAACCACTAACTGGATCAAGCCACCACTCGCTAAGCATGTTCTTTTGTCAGAAACCCGTACCGGCACAATTTGTTTTATCATCGAGCACATCGCGTGATCGATGGAGCAGCTGCGTGAACTCATCGGCCGTGACTCAGCGCGGCCGCCTTTCCCCGTCAGATGATCGCCTCCTCTCCTGCCTAACCATTTTGTTATCTTGCGCAAGCACTTCGACCTACGTACGCAATTATTGGCGTATTGCTTGCGTGGAATCCCTTGTGGAAAACCAATAGGAAAAATGCACATGCATGCATGCATCTGGACCGTACGGATGTCCTCTTGGACCTCTTGCCATCGTGTGTATGTACAGTCAGATTCAGATCACAGTGGGCAGGAACATGCATGTGTTATATGTCCTGTGGGCAGTGGAAATTTAATTGGCCATACTTATTCTACTGAAGAATATTCAACCAAGAATTAGTAAAAGAATCTACTATCTAAGGGTTTTAGGTGATTAATCATCATGTTTACTGAAAGTTGCGATCTGCGAGTGTTCGAATGTCCAATGCTATACACATATTTGACACAAACTCTAACAGAGTAGAGTAGTAGTCCTACGTCTTAGTCGACCGATGACTTAACTAATAAGATGGCTAGCCAAAACCTTGCAATCTTAACATGACAGGACACATGACCACGACATTTAGTTTACTTACTAGAATAGTACAATATATCTACTGTTTCCATCTCTGAGTTTAATAAGGTTGCACGAAAAATTTCTGTCGTTATATGATGAGATAAGTATCACCCTTGCCTGCTTGATTCATTGTATCCGTACAAGCTACCTCAAATAGTCTTCACGGAGGTGAGATAAGTACTATCTGAATTGTGACACACTTATTATATGTACATTTTCTTCAAAGTAACCAAATCCTCCGCCGAACTAGCCTAGGAGATCAGATCATCTCGCCGCTAAACTATACCCTAGGTGAGCAGATCGCCGTGCAAACATCCTTAACAAGGTCAGGTCGCCATCTCCAGCCTCAGATTGTACTCCTAGACCAAAAACTTTTCGTAGGAGCAGTAGCTTTCATCTTCCATCCAGCAGCTTAATTGTAGATAGCCATCAGTTACGTCCCACGCAGAGGCTTATCCATTGCAACTGCTGTTTCCTGGAAGTTTATCTCTCCTATCTAAAAGAAAAGTTTGGTTTCTTCAACCGTCCGCAACGCATCGTGGAAATTAACCCGTTGTCCTACACCACGCCACGCCACACCACACGCACGATCTGTCCACACCGCCGCTCCCCCAGCACCCGCCGCCGCCAAACCAAAGCCAGCACCCGCCGCCGCCAACCAAAAGACAGCGCCCTACCTTGAGAGTTGAGAGCGACCGCAACATGGATGGTGCTTCCGGGAGCGTGCGTGTGGTGCGGCGTTAGGAGCGGCCTCCACGACGGCCCTCCATCGTCGCGGCTCGATCCCCTTTTGTGGTGCCCGCCGGACTCATGGCGTCCTCCTCTGCCGCCGACGGGGGAGCGGTTCGTCGTCTCCTCTTCTCCACGTACTTCGTGCTCGCTGCCCGTCTCGTGCTCCTCGACGCGGCAGCCCTGTCAGTCGACCTCGTAGTGGACCTCTCTGACTCCTCCAGGGCGCTGGTCATGGGGAGCGGCTCGTCGTCTTCATATTTGCCGCGTTCTTCGCGCTCGCCATCCTGGCCGGCCTCGCGCTCCTTGCCGTGGCCACCCTGGCGGACGAGCTCGGGGTGAACCGCTTCCCCTACGCGTTCCACCGGTTCAGAACGAGGTACTGTTTCCCCTTGCCTCAGATTTAGACCAGAAAAATATGCTCGCGATTAATTTGGTCTTTTGTGGTTCCCAATTGCACGAAGAAGATAAACCGGAAGAGAGGAGGAGAGGGAATCCTCCATGGGGCGGAAAGGAAACCGGCCGTGTCCAAGTGACCAAGCCCATGACAAGCACACCTCTTAGCTCCTTCGCTATTTGAATTTATGGGTGGATCGCAATATTGTTCTTCCTTCATCTATATACAGCTCGAATTCAGCTCCAGCTCGCATATTTGTTCATGTTAAAAAAAACTCTTTTTGGGGTTTGGGTAGTACTGGTATAGAGATAACTGGCTGATGTGATTCAGCTGTGATAGGTAATTAACCGGAGCTGGGGCACTTGCACCATTATACTAAAATACTTATGGCCATTGGAACTTGATATTCATACTGACAGGTAGTTGAGTTCCTCGAATGCTGTCGTGTTCTTGAACAAATCCGGAGAATGTATCCAAATGATGCTTTTTTCATCATCCGCATTAATCATTAAAGTGATTTGTTGCAGACGAATCGATTGCTTCGTGCCTACAGGATGGTGATTCTCAAGGTAGCATATTCATTGCCTCAACTTCCACGAGACACTGATAATAGGAGAGTCCTATTTCCCAAATAAGCCGTGGCTTGTGATGCAGGAGTCGGGTAATGATGGAGTTTGCCTTTTTCCTCTTTGAATTTGACTTGACTCGTGGTTAATCTCAGTACTGTATTTTTTTATGCTAAAAGAATTGTATTGCTTTGTGTAGTGGGAATACTGGATTGTATTTAGTCTGTTCAGATGTGTGCGCCATATAACTTAGGAGCAGTAGGAAAGCTCTTTAAAAATATATATACTGGACGTCTCAAGTCTTGCTGGTCTGGTTCTACCAGAGATGCTTGTATTGATGGCATATTTGATGAACAGATACACTATGAATGTTCAAATTCACTTGCATTTCACTACTTAAATTTGTTCATTTCATACTGCACTAAAGAAATATATAGTAGTTTGGAATTTAAACAAGCAAATATTTTGGCAATTGTTCAGTTTAAGCCTACTCTAGGTTACTCTCAGTAGCACTTGACAGCCAAGCAACTCCTAATTATTCTAACTTGAGAACAATTTGTCATTTGTTAATTTTGCCTACACGTCTGTCAAGGTTGATGAATACTTGTGGGTGATGTTATAAATCGGAATAATCTTACACATGTTGCTCCGATGAAGGCTACTTGCTTTTCTGTAAGTGGTGGCTATAATTTATCCCTTCACCTTAACTGACGGGTCAGAGAAAAAACCAAGATCATAGTGTTTTTCGAATTGTATCCTGCAGGTCTGCACTTGCTTATATTGATAGTCTTAGATGTACAATCATACATGTGTACAATTCATCATGTTGATCAGTAATATTGGTCATATGGTTTCTGTTCTTCCACGGTCCAAGACGGTAATATTGGTCATACGATTTTTGTTCTTCCACGGTTCAAGACGGTATATAACATAGATTATTGTGCAATTTTGCTAATCTGACTGATTTATTCAGATATTGTAAATATCTTGCGTAGTTTATAGTTACTTGGAATCCTAAAATAATGGAAAGTGGTGTCTGCAGATATAATTATTTGATTGTTACTCTCTACCTTGTCTCGTATAATATTCATCTACGTAGCATCTTTTCCATGGAGAAAATGGAGTTGATTAATTGGTTGAGATTATCAAGGTGAAAACCTTTATTGCATTGTTTATTCCCCCCTTGAACTCTATTCCATGCAGCATTCTAAGGATTGAAAAGAAACCGTATTATCTTGCTACCATCTAGGAGCATAGGACACATCACAATTTGATAGTAATATTTGTAGAACGGATTATCCCTTATTATTATTTGCTGCTATGTAACTGTAAGTAGGTACATACTAATGTTTCCCTGATTTTGCATGCTGAAGATTATAAGGTCGTATCTGCACTTACTGCTGAGCACACGTACAGCTGATCTACCTGGCCGCTGCCATCATGTTCTTGGACCTTAGCCTGCTTGCATGATTGTTTCCTGTGAGACCAAGAGTACAATCCTTGAGATCTGAATATTCATGCCTATTTCATGGGCGTATATCAGGGTATGGGCTTGCATCTTCCCAAGTTCCACCAAGGTTTTATGGGCGACACATGAACTGAAGGAGCAGTTCTACATCGGTTTCAAGCTGTGGTATAATGAAAACGAACGACTACGACGTGCCTCGGGCCAGGATTGAGGCATGGCTGCAGGGAAGCATGACAAGCTCCTCTTGCAAGCCAAACCTTTTCTTTTTGGAGTGTCAGCCAGTTCATATTTATCAACAGACTGTGTTGATGATGTATTACATTTTGTTCGGTTGCATTAGTACCCATGAGGGTATTAACATGTAAATTTTGCAGAAGTGCATATACTATTCAGCATCTATGTAGTACTACTTGAGGTTGTTTCAAATTTCAAGAACTTAAAATATGCCAACTTTTATATGTGGAAGTTACAAATAAGTGAATATTGTTTCCCATCAAGGTCTGCAATATAATTCAGGAAGGCACTTGACAATTAGAGTGTTTCGTTTTTCTTTTTTATGCAAATACAATTGAGTGTTTGAATTTCTTGAATTTATTCTGTTAACATTGGAAGAGATATTTAGAATAGTCAATATCGACCGCATTAGTATAAATTCATGTGTTGCCGGTTCGATCAGGTGTTAAGCATGCACGCATACTATACAGAGATATGATTTCTGTCCCAGATTTTTAAGGAGTTCAAGTTTAGAAACTGGAGTAGTGGGTAGCATGCTACCTCAAATCTACAAGGGACCAGAAGGAAGACGGAGTAGCCCATGTCACCGGGACTAGAGGGATGGCCAACCGGAGGGCGCTGAAGGAGTTGCTGTGCAGGCCAGAGCAGTGAGGTGGCAAGGGAGCGTGCTGGCTTTATGACAGCAGGGACATGAGGTTAGGCGAGTTGTTTTAGGGCTGCGGAATCTCCAAAGGCAGTGAAGGGAGCTAGGGCGAAGGTGATTTTGTCATTATACCATGTCATTTCGTAAAGGGGATGACCGCCAATCAGCCTCCTCTTTGCAAACAAGTTATAAATACATATACCGTCCTATTTTTATTGTGTATCTTTTCTACTTGTTATATGGACGATTGGCTTAGTAATATAGAGGAATCTATGTCATGGGATCTAACTAGCAACATGTTAAAGACCGGTATGCACATATGGCTAAACATAAAAAATGAGAACTAATTAAAAGCATAGCGGATCATTTACTTGCATCCCGTAGCAACGCACGGGCATTTGACTAGTCCAAAGCAGAAATGCAAGTGGCGGTTACATGGGTCATTCACGGAATCAGGGTAGCGATGTGCTCCACGCTCTGAAGGACGATTGCCGCTTGCAGCTTGGGCCTGTTGAAATATAAATACACGCATAGCCTCTTTCCATCAGTTCGGAGTTTTGGTTTATATGGCTAGTGCAACAATTCTATATGGTATCAGAGCCACGAGGTCTTGAGTTCGAGACCCTGCTCACGCAGTATTAAAAACAAAAGAAAAAAGATTCTGCGGCCCGCACCAAACCCACGCTAAGGACTAAAATAGCCTAGACGTGAGGGGGAGTGTTGAAATATAAATACACGCCTAGCCCCTTTCCATCAGTTCGGACTTTTGGTCTATATGGCTAGTGCAACAATTCTATAGGGCCAGGGGCATGGGTGGCTGGCCGGCCAGACCACGCTTGCGCGTGAAGCTGAAAAATAAAGGTGGTGATTGATATCAGCCTGGAGCAGGCCGGCAAGCATATTTCGACGATGGAGGTGAACAGCTTACCCACCAACATTTCCTCTTGACACAGCTGTGGTGAAAATTACCGGTTAGTTAGCTTAATTAGATGGGATCTCCTGTGGCAGCGGCCATAGGAGTTTTTTTGTTGTATGTGAATGAAGCAATGTTTCAACCGCTTCATAAAAATGGTGTATAAATTTAGAATGCTTTCTTCTTTGAAGAAAACTAGCAGCGTGGCCCTCGCAAATGCGAGGGCATCATATTTTATATATCGAATGTTATAGCACAATTAGTACATAACTCAGATATTTATACTATGTTGTAGGTAACAATGTTGTTCCATATCGTCCTAAATATATAGGTATATCTGATAACTTCTATATTCTCGTGGTTTGTGCTGTAATCATATGATATTTGATCTAAAAAAATTGCAAATGTCTTGAGCATGTGTCCCTTTAGACCATACTCTTAACTTACATTAGATAGAAAATACAAATGTGGCTTTTAATAAGATTGGAATTGTAAAAACTTTAACTTGTTTTCAACGTGAAATATTCAAACTCTTTAGCCCATAAAAAATAGACAAACACCGGGTTAATATTCGTGTTGGAAGGAAGGGTAACAATAAATAACCTCTTGTGTGCCCTGATGCCAGCCATAGAACTTGTAATGCATGCTAATTTAGTTATTTGTTGCATCCCATATGACATGTACTATGTCTTCGTAAACATCGCATTCCGTCATATTTTATATGTCGAATGTTACAGCACAATTAATAAATAACTCGAATATTTATATTATGTTGTAGGCAATAATGTTGTTCCATATCTTCGTAAATATATAGGTATATCTGATAACTTCTATATTCTCGTGGTTTGTGTTGTAATCATTTGATATTTGATCTAAAAATTTGCAAACACTAGTAGAAAACGGGCTATCCGCATCGGTTCCAGAGGCCTATTAGTACCGGTTGGACAACCGATACTAATTAATCTGTACTAAAGGCCCACCAGCCTCTAGTACCGGTCGCTCACGGACCGGTATTAAAAGGGCCATCAGGTGGCCCAGGAGGAGAGCCCACGGGTCCGTGTTCCTTTGGTACCGGTTTCTGTTACGAACCGGTACCAAAGGGTTTTTGTTTTTTTTCTTCTCTTTTTTCGATTTTTTCCCCAAAAAAATCATTTTATTTTATTTTTATTTATTTCTATTGTTTAACCACTTAAACTCACATTTATCACTAACCATTCTTAATTACAATATAATTTACTCCCTTATACTAACACTTCCCGCAGAGGTCACCCATCCTCACACTACTCCCGCACTAGCACGCTTAACTTCGTATTTCCTTTCCGATAAGCTACCTACAAATAAGAGATACTTACCTGACAATAGTATCATATCAATCATATTAACCCATAGACTATGATGTCATACACATTTATTTTATGAATCAAAACAATTATTTAAATAAAAAGAAATGAATCATTAATAATATTTTGAATTAAAATATTCTTAAATGGAAATAATAATTAACTTATTTGCCTTTTTCCATTTAATATTGAATAATTCATATATGCAATTCCATAAATTTAAATTTCACAAATAATATGTCTAAATCAATTAGAAAAATGAGAGAGATCCAAATATGAGACATCCATAAGCTAACTCTTGTCTGATCTAGTACTTTTAAGGTCTAAGTCATGAAACTCCCTAGAGAGAAGTTGATACCGGTGAAGTAGGTCACACCCCGAAGTGCAGTGTGTGTTATCGAAAACCCATAGCACACTTGTACACACATGTTATGGCACCTCCTATCTTGTGGTGGGATCCCAACCCCGGAGTCCCTCTTCGATGAAACCCTAACCCCGTTGTAGAAAAACCAGTCTTATACCAATAAATCAGTCCTATGATGTTTTTCTAATGTTTGTCTGATCTAGTACTTTCAAACTATAAGTCATGAAACTCCCTAGAGAGAAGTTGATACCGGTGAATTAGGTCACACCCATATCACACTTATACACATGTTATGGCACCCCCCTATCTTGTGGTGGGATCCCAACCCCGTTGTAGAAAAAACAGACTTATGCGAATAAAGCCAGTACCGGCGTCAAAATGGGATTGAAAAGAGAGAATACATAGATCATAGAATTAATGACATCCATCATAGAATTTTTAGTATTGTTGAACACAATATATTTATATAACATAAATCCCAAGTACAATATAGAATAAATGAAACTCCCTAGAGAGAAGTTGATACCGGTGAAGTAGGTCCCACCCCGAAGTGCAGTGTCTGTCATCGAAAACCCATAGCACACTTGTACACACATGTTATGGCACCTCCTATCTTGTGGTGGGATTCCAACCCCGGAGTCCCTCTCCGATGAAACCCTAGCCCCATTGTAGAAAACCCAGTCTTATACTAATAAACCAGTCCTATGATGTCTTTCTAATGGGGTTGAAAAGAGAGAATACATAGATCATAGAATTAATGACATCCATCATAGAATTTTTAGTATTGCTGAACACAATATATCTATATATCATAAATCCCAAGTACAATATATAGAATTAATGACATTGATATATTTTTATAGCATATTTTAGATGTCTTAGTGCTACAATTTGGTATTTACAAGAAAAATGCCCGATAAATAGTCGATAAGTTAACGATAAGCGATATCCTGAACATTGCATAGATCACAATAAAATCTTCTCACATCATACTTAAACTTAAACATGAACATAAATCCCAAACACAAGAACATAAATTCCAAGTACTCACATCATACTTAAACTTAAACATGAACATCAATCCAAAGCACAAGAACATAAATCCCAAGTACTATATATATATAGAGAGAGAGATCACAAGATCGACCCCCAAACACTACACACTAGTAGTAGTCGTCTGAATCATCCTCCTCATCATCATCAAGTGCTGATGCTTGCGGTACGAGGTGACACTGCCCATGGTTGACCACTCGGATAATGCGGTACAACTCGTATGCAATGAAAGCATCTATGGCGACATACTCAATGTTCTTGCGGTGAAGTGGGGTCGTCTCCCACTCATCGTGGTTCTAGATCTTGGTCTTCATATAAGCGTAGAAGTCTTCGATCAAATCTACTGCCATATGAATCATTGAAGTCCTATTATGCCGAGGCCTGAATATGTCTTGGAGATCAATGTGGCAGGCATGCGGTATCTCAATTTTGAAGCTTTTCCTCATGCTGATTTTGTCATTATTGATATCAACGCTAACAAAACTAATGTCTCTGCGGCAAAGGAAGTTCATGAGAGCTGGACACTCCTTCTCACTACTGCAACAACAAATTAAAATGGAACAAATTGTTACTTAAGAATCATAGCAATAACCTAAAAATTAAATATATATGCCAATAGGAAAATTATTTCACTACTATATGTCATTTTGCTATCCTATGACGTAAATTAACTATATGTCATTTTGCTATCCTATGCAATTTGCCAATATGCATTTTGCTATATAAGTCATTTCGCTATCCTATGACGTAAATTAACTATATGTCATTTTGCATTTTTCTATCAGGGATTTGACAATTTTTAACAAGGAAAATTAATTCACTATATTAATTTTCATATCGATTTCAAATGGTTGCTATCCTATGCAATTCAAATGGTTGCTATCCTATGCAAATTAAATGGTTCATATAGATCAAGAGCCCCAATTAAAACGCACCTTGACCATTGGAAGACCAAAACATTGTAATCTTTTTTATCAAGCTAGTTTAACTTACTAGAAATATTTACATTATGAAACAGAGGTAGTACCAAAACTGCGGATAATGTGCATGGTTGTTAATTGGGTGATCAAGTACATGATTGATTTATTAAGATATATAACTCTATTGTGCGAGAGGAGTTAACCTATATAACTCGATCAATTGCATAACTAGGAACAAAAACTGAAGTGTTGCTTCGGTTTTTCTCTCTTTTATCTCCGGTGTAGCCCTTGAAAGGGAGCTACTACGACAAGTAGTGCACTGAACAGTTTTTAATTTTTTTGAAAATAGTGCACTGACCAGTTAATTAGGTTCCAACGCAACTTTCCCATCTCAATCGTGTGATGATTGCACTAAGAGCTACTGCCTCCGATCCATATTAGATGATTCCCACATAGAACCGTAGAAGGTGTGGATGACTCGAACGACACCATCCATTTCCAAATATTTCAGATGGAAACATGGCGAGTATTTCTTTTACTTTTCGATAACACATCGGACATGCAGGAGGATACAATTTTCAGAAATATCACTGATCCGTGGTCATTTACGAGACGTGCACCTTTGTTTGACACAAATTAAGTGTACAGTTGAAGTGGGATCGACATTTTTGGTAAAGAAGTACACCATATTTCAACTTGAGCATCTGGAAAATAGTTTGTATGCAGTGCCATCTTGAAAATATGACCTTGCTCTTTTGAAATCAGTACATGTAATATATATTAATCTAACTTAGTCAAGGTGAGGTCGCCTGTTGTCCTGTGAGGTCCTGTACATAGCCCTCGGGACACTTCTATCCACGAAACAAGCTTTCGCCCCGCTATATAAATATAGCAACCACCCGATACAACCGTGAGACCACTGCTGGGGCAAAACAACACAACTCATGTCCAAAAGAAAACGAAAGAAGAAAACAAAAGAGAAACAACACCGACAATGGCGGTTTGACGAAAACGGAGAGGACTTTCCACCGCTGCGTCCTCCGAAAAAATCCACCTCTCCCCTAGCGCTCCGAAGCGCCGCGAACCAAGCAACACCACAAGCGGGATGCGACGATGACGACGCTGCTACCCGGACCGTTCCAAGGGTTACCCCCGGTACCATCCTAGTGTTTCCCCGGGCCCGCAACGGGGGGTGGAGAAGAGGTATACCCAACACCCCTCAAGAAGGAAGGCCACGCCCGTAGGCGTCACCGTGTGGGCGTCGAAACGACAAGGATCTCTCCCAACCTCCAAAACACCACACCCTCGGGCACTCCGAGACGCTCCACCAAACCTACCACCCACCAGCGCACGCCACCACGGTGAAGAAATCAACGCTGCCATCTCACCGAGGACCACGTCGCGACGCCGGTAGGATCAAGACGCAGAAGCGTTCGCAAGGAACAACGGCACAGCAGCACCCGGGAGGGATCTTCCTCCACCGCCGGAGAGCGGTAGCCGGCCGGATGTAGCAGCCGGACAAACCAGGCCCTCCTGGCCCGACCGAACCCGACTGGGCCCGTGAAATCCATCCACCGCACTGCAGCAGGGGCGCTGCCGACGCCATCGTCCCACGCAGCTTCTTCTGCTCGTCACCCACCGGAAGGGCGCCACCCTGTAGCCAACGACCGCTGCCGCCTCTGTAGACCTCCCGGACGCGGGACCTCACGCTGCCGAGCCGTACCACCGCCAAACCACGTCACAGACCATTGGGACACCGACACCACGGATAGAAAGAGAAGGTCGCCGGATCCGAGCCCGCCTGGCTCAGATCTGGCCCGAACACGACGGGCAGGATGACATGGCGGCGGAGGACGACGGTACAGCGGGTGCGGCGCCTCCACACCTGCCACTGACGAACCTACCCAGCAGCCAGGGAAACCCGACCGACTAGGCCCAGATCAAGGCCCTCGGGCCCAGATCTGGCCACCACGCACACATCCACGACCAGCAAGCCAGAGGCCGGATTGGCACCAACCTGGCCTGCCATCGCCATGTCTGTGCTCCCCGTCGTCCGCCACAGTCGGAGCACCGCCGGAAAGGACAGCTACCACCGATTTGCGCCACCCTCAGGCCGGGAACCGCCTCCTCGAGCCCTCCTAACGCGCGGGGAAGGGAGATCCGCCGCCGCCGGCACCGCGCGGGCTTTGCCCGGCGGCTCCCGCCGGCGGCGGCTGTGGGGAGAGAGGAAAGGGGAGGGAGATGGAGACGACGGGGAAGAGCGCCCAGTCGCCCAGGAGGTTGCGACGGGAGTGAGGCTCTGTTTCTCCTAGTGTCTCGAGTAGGAGAGTTATTATCCCCTCGGGACACTTCTTACCCTCCAAGTTGCCAATTCGGAGTGATGACATCGGTGTAACTCGGATAACATGCATGCACCTTTATGCTGAGTCACTATGACCCTGACATTCATCCCCAGATCAAGGGTATTGCCTGTATGTAATGGGAATATGGGATATGCAAATGATGCCTCTAAAAAATGGCTAACGGTTCGACATGACATATAATGGGCCAATGCACGGTATAAGAAATGTACAAGCAGTACGCACATGTAGCCGGTGCCAGGCAGACGGGCACGTGTGCATCATGATGTTGGGGCCAAGTCAGAGTCAACTGTGTGTAAGTACGATAGGCAATGATGACTCGGCTAACTAGCGTTGTGGTGTTATTTGTGTTATGCTTACTTGGCTTTCTTGGCGTGTTTGTTCATATCACGACATGTTAGTCTTTGTGTTATCTTCATGGTTTGTATAGTTTTCACCGGTTTTGCTCGTTTCTCTCTAATTAACCAAACTTGTATGTCTCATATATCTTTTTCTTGTGATAAACAGAATCAAAATAGTTATGTTGTTATCATTCAAAAGTAATAAGCCAACTCACTATTGAGCATATGGTTTTTCCCATAGCATTATCTCAAAAGTCAAAACGCATTGTATCAAAACACGGAGGAGCATCGCAGCTTGGTGGGGAAGGCAGCGGAGTGATGGTGTGGGGTGGCACGTCGGCGCAGTCTTTAGGCGACACGTGAGCACACGTCCTTGCAAGAGGCGCACAGTTAGCGGGCCTTGCGAGGAAGGAGATCATGTCGAGCTGCAGGAAGCCAACCACCTGCGCGTTGTGGGCTAGCGACGGTGCGCTCCTCGTGTTGTCTCTACGGGAGTTGGAGTCGAAGGGGCGGGTCTGATCTAGTAACTGGTGGATGGGGTTGTCGCATGGTTGTCCCCTGTAGCGGGTGACCGTCGCGTGCTATGGTACATGCTGAGGTGGTGGGAGGCTACTATACGACCACGTTGGAGGTGGAAGATGGGCCGAATTTCTCAGAGCTGTAAGCTGACCATGGCTTTGAGGCTAGAACGCAAGGTGCTGCAGTGGCGGAAGTATAAGACTATATGGACGGTGCTGCCCCAAACCTTGGAGGTGTGAAGATGTGCGCAAATATATACCGATGAAAATCTGCCTAGTTTTGTCGAGCCGGCGGCAACGACACCCGTGGGTGTTTTTCCCCCTCTTTGAAACCGCAACGACCCCCGTAGGTGTTTTCCCCTCTTTGAAGGCGTCACCAAGGTCTGTCGCAATTTCCCCCACTCAATTGGAGTTGGTAATGTCTCTGAGGGAAAGCCTAAAATAAGAGCAGGATTGGTACGGTGAGCCCTCGACGTCATCACTCTGGTGGGGGCATCGTGTTTGGAGACACGATTTGAAGGTCACCGATGTCCAAGATTAATCTTCGACGGTCGTAAGCATACCACCAAGCGGGCGAACATGCAAAGTTCTGGAACGACAGCATGGACGATGCGCAAGCAGGCAAACATTTGACCCGTGTAAGAATAGCATGATCACGACATGCCTAGTCGACGAAACTAATTAGCGAATTAAGCCTTGCTTGGACCAGACGGGGCATTCACGTAGGTCTCTCTTGCCACGAAGCTTGCCTTCTCATCAGGGCACGATCAAGTCATACACAGTACACTCAATTACTAGCCCTGATTGAACTATTCTGATCCGCCCCGTACGGAACCTGGAGAAACAGAGTCACACCTGCACACTGGGTAATGGCTACGTTCTCCAACAATTCGGGACACACCCTCGAGCTTGGTTGGTCCAGGTAGGACGCGAGTGCGGCCGAGCCGGGGGAAAAAGTTCAGCCATAAATCAGTTTCTTGCAAACGCAGTTTTTCAGGACCTCTTCTGCTTCCACTTTGCATCTAGATGCAGCTTTTGTTTGTAGTGACCACAGAACCATGTCAGCCGGGCGTCAGGTTGGTATGGAGAAAAGAAACCGCCGGTAAACGCCATGCGCCGGAGGCAACTAACTAACTCTCCAAAAACAGGCGGCGCCGCCAGGAAACAGGCGCCATCTACGCGGCCGGATGCCAAGTCCTCTAGCCATAGTGACAATGACCTGGATCAATGGATCAATTAACTGAATTAAGGAAGCAAGTTACTGTATTCCTCTATGCTTGATGCTGGGTGCGTGCCGCCGGACAATTGCACTGCATAGAGCGGGACGAGATAAGAAGATTCGATTCGTTGTGAATAACGATCACTACTTTTCTTTTCCTGTTACTAATATCGTGTTCTGACTAGATCTTGTTTGGAGATCGGGGGTTTGGATATTTTCTAGGCTGCAGACTTGTGTGTGACTGGTTCGAATTAAATTTTGCAAAATGGTGAAGTCCGTCTCCCTCCGGCGCAGGGTCCCGGACTTGGAGACCCGACATTATTAGTTAGGGATGATGACCGGACAGAGTAGCCTGTAGGCAGGGCAATGTCAACGAATCCAAGTTGTTGTCTGAATTTTGGACTTTGTTCGTAACGTCCGATTTAATACGTCCGAAGTTGTTGTCTGAATTTTGGACTCGGTTTCCCTGCTTGCTTTGCTTCCGAGTAGGCTGTTCAACGGGTCTTTAGTGAGCTGTTGTGCTCCTATGGCGCTGTTTTCTTTCGCTCCAAGGGGCGTGCCCCTTCTCTTTCTTAGTTTACCTGTTGTTCTTTCGGTTAACAGGGTTCAGAGATTCACAACTTTGTAAAATCGAGCGGTTTCTTTATGTGAGGAATCCCCGTTTCGTAAAAAGAAAAAGGTAGTGATAATGTAATCAGATCACAGGGTGTATCGTCGGGCGGTATGGACAAAATTCAGTTTTTTTTGGTAATTTTTTTTTTTGTAATGGCAACAGTTCCCGTACAAGAGAAATCTAAACAAGAACATGGTGATGAACAAGAAAAATCTGAACTAGTGTAACCTGAACAAAGAGAAGAGAAGGAGAAGATCGGTGAAAAGACGCCGACGTGGGAATCTGGAGGAGCCCTACCTCAGCGAACCAGATCGACGGTGGCTGCTCCTTCTTGCGTGTTGTGGCGCCATGCTTCTCCTTGCGTGGTGGCGTAGTTGCTCCTGCCCGCGTGGTGCTGCTGCAGGCGAGGACGTCGGTGTCGGACTCGATGGAGGGGCGATCGGGATGAGGGCGACTTGGGGTCGCGAGTGGGAGGACTCTTCTCCTCCGGTATCATGATCTGTCTCCGGTGGAGGTTGGGCGGTAACATGATAAAGCTATAGTGTTTTCCGTTTACATGGCACCTGTTTTGAGAGGGTATAAAACAAATGCTTTTAACGATTCCAGATTACCCTGTAATGAGGCACCGGAGCAAAACGTGCCAACATGTTTCACATCTGATTAGGCCTATGTCAATACATAGTTGTTTTTTTGTGGGTTGCATGAAAATTTAATGATTTGGGTCTCATACACATTTATGATTGGGCTAGCAACATTTTTTCATGGCCATGTGTTTTCTCTCTCATCATTTGCCACATAAATAAGTAAATTAGGTAGAATATAACCCTTAAAACTAGCATTGACACATGCATTATAGTACCGGGAGCTAGTACTAGTACTACAAGAATTGATTTTTTTTTGAAAGGAAGACACTTAATGTCCGGTTTATTTTGTAATATATAAAAAAATGTAAATAGGCCAATGTGTAATGTCGGGGTGTGTGACACATGTCCGACCCATTGGGAGGGCTTCCACTAGCGAATTTGAAATTTCATTTGATTTTTTTATTCATTTTATAATATTTTTTACGGGATCTCAAACTAAACCCCTAAATTATCCTATGCGTTTACTCTTCATCGGAGCTGATTAGGTGCTAGTGGTGGGGCATGAGCTGATTAAAAAGTATTTTTGTCATGATAATTTTTTTTCTTTCATACTTTTTTTAAAACGGAGGTGAAATCTTTGCCTCAATTTATTAATTAAGAACAAAAGGTTGTCCAGTTAATTAACGGAAAACCGTACAAGAACCCGTTACAACAAGAATCACAAGAGAATAACTCCCAAAGCAAGAAAAAATCGGACTGAAAAACCATCCACTGACTAGAGAAACCAACAAACACTCCCAACCTAATACAACCATGGGTTGAAGGTACGTGGAACACCAAGCCGCCACAAATCTGACACGACAACTTGATATTGACCCCTTTATCAAACACCTGCAGAAGATTTCCTTGTGGTGCCAATATTTTATTTTCCCTCATGAGAGAGCTCTCCACATTTCTGATTACACCCTCTGAAGGCTCCCCCGCCAAGACGCTCTCCAGACCTCTCAAGCGAATATTTTGTTTACAAAACTCTTTTGCAAAGAGGAGGACCTCGGCACCATTGCTTGGCTCCACCGGTGGTGCTGCGGAAGCCACCGTAGAGGTCCCATGCAAGTCCACCTGCAGATGCACCATCGACAGAGGAGGAGAGAGCTGCCCACACAACTCATGTAGCTCGGGCATGATCTGCATCGCCGGAGCCACGATCCTATCACGAAGATGCAGCCGGCTCCTCGGACTGCAGCGACGGGCATGACCTAAACGAGGGGGAGAAACATCCAAAGATGCATTCATCCCGAACCATAGACGACTCTAAACAATAACATGACCGAAGAGGGGAATCCACCCTCGCATTGTCATTAAGGTAGAAGTGAGGACTCGAACCCGTGACTAGGCGCTTGGCGCTTCAGCTTGCCGGCCATTGGACCATGGGAGAGTTCTCACCACCACGCTCTGTGATATGATTCCAGAAAAGACGCGGTGAACCGGTTCTCTTTGGATCTCACATGGAAGACTTAGGGTAAAAGTATTAGTCTAAGAATAAAGGTAATATGAAAGGCCATATACACAATACATCATATTATTTGTGTAAGCGGGCAGGTAATAAATAAGTGTGCTAGATCGTTTTATCTTTGTCACAAAAACAACACTTGGTACTAAAATGTTAACTTTTGACAAATTTAATTTGATTAAAAGGACTTTACGATAAAAGAATCACAGGAAAATTCTGACATTACGTAATTCTAGAATGACACGAGGTTTCTCATGACTAAGTTTCTTTAGACAGGGAAATTTGTTTTCCTTTTTCTCTTTATAAGCCAAATATTTTCCATTTCTTCAAGTTATTTCGATTTGATTCGAGAACTGTCACCGTGAAGAAGCTATCTTTGGATCTCAATTTGAATACTTAGTGGAGAAGTATTAGGCTAAGAATAAAGGCACCAAGAATATACTATCCGTGTGTACACCGCGTTTGCTCAAGACAGTAAAATTCTTAACCAAGTCATAGCTAATTAATTAAGCTGGTAAAATCGTCTGGAAACTTCAGGCCGACTAGTAAACAAAGTGAAGCTCATACGCGCACAAGGCACAGCCCCACACGCGAACAACACAGCACATAAAGAACGCTGCTTTCCGATCAGTTCAGTCTCATGGGCGTCCCGTGAGTGAACTTTGCCTGCATGCCCCTGGAGCTTAAGGAAAGTAAAATTAATCCCGTGTGCTAGCGGATAAAGACAATTGCTTTTGAAAAAGATACAGAAATGTACACGATTTATCTTACGAGCCGTATTAGTTAACGTGTATAAATGTGATCTCGATTGCCATCAGGCATGAAAACCCAGCGGCCGAACTCCATGTTAGTTCTGCATCTTCCTATCTCAAGAAAGAACAGGTAATTGAGAGAAGCACAAAGATGCAGGCGCGGACAGACATAAACAACTCCATTCCATTTCCGCTGGAGCAAATTTGCAAGGCGACACGTGTAACAAATCAGTTCATCCTTCATCGTCACAGTACTAGCAGAGCCTTGATTCGCTGTCAAAAAAGACACAAAATTACAAATCGTTTGATCCCAGAGTACACACTAGTACACTGTCCTAGGCTCCGGGCTAACTGGATGTCAGGATGTTACTAATCCTGCAGCAGGACGCATATGCGCGCGGGCGAAAAAGAGGCGCACGAGGAGCGAAGCAGAGCAAGGTCACGAGCTGACGGCGGCGAGGCGGCCCAGCCTCGAGAGGCGCGGCTTGAACTCGCGGCAGCGGTGGCCGCCGGAGGACGGCGGCGGGCTTACCAGCAGCCGCTGCACGTGCGCGCGCAGGACTGGCCGCCCCTTGCTCGTCGTCGTCTTGCCCGCCCCGCCGCTCTTGATCCCCACCGTCGCGCCCGGCGCCGCGGCGTGCTGCTGCGAGGCGCGGACGAAGGAAGAGGTCGGCAGTGGCCGCGCGCGGGGTGTCCGGTGGCGGCTGCAGCGGAAGGAGCCCGGGTGGTTCGTCGGCGAGCAGAGGCAAGTCATCTTGGCCGCCCTGCAGCTCGCGGCCGGCTCGGAGGTGGATGCGATCGCCATGGCTGCCTGGTCTGAACCTTGGCCGGTACCTTTTCTTGTCGGAGAGGGAGGGAGTGCGGCGGTGGGTGTGGGTAGCTAAAGATGATGCTGTGCTCGGGGGCGCTCGCCCTGGTTTTATAGGCGTTGCGACCCTAGCATGTGTGTGGAGGAAGGTGACTTTTTTCTATGTCAGTTTAGTCAGTTGTGTGTATAAAGGATAAGCCACTAGGCAAGCCTACGGAATTACATGCCTGGTGTCAGGGGGCGGGACCGGTAATGAAATTCAGGGCCGGTGGTATCGGTAGCGAACGAATTGGCTGTGCACACGTAGGTCCGTAGACGTTTGTCCGTAGCCTTTGATTCCGTAGGTTTAGCCAAGACATTAACTGCTTCGGAATTAACTGCAGATAGCCAAGACATTGCAGCTTCGGTTGCAGCTTTCATCCAGTTTTCGAGCGCGATTTCGTCCCCGTCGCTGTTGCAGGAACGAAACGCATGTGCAAACGGAAGTTCACTATCCAGCGGCAAAACTGCGTGACGAATCCGTATTCTGAATTTCTGTTAAAAAATCGGTGTCAGTAATTAAGAGGCGTATACGCTAGCTATGTTCTTCTGCATCGTTCAGTATATACAGATGTACACATGTCCGATCCATCTGAAAACACTGTATTCTCTGCTGCTCTACATTAGTCGGCAACGCACTGGCACAAGCTGAGCTCATGCTTAATACAGTACTACTATCTTTCTCGAAAGAAACGAATCCGAGCTTATAAAACTAAACCGATCGAGAGAGGTTCCAATCAGCACGGTGGAAAGCACTCACTCATGATCACGTCCGCCACCATTCGCTAATAAGCTTGTTCTTTTGTCAAAAAATCCGTACCGGTAGGCTTTGTTTTATCCGCGACGCCGACATCGCTAGTTCGATCGAGCACGCAGCGTACGTGATCGCGGGAACTCATCGGCCGTGACTCAGCGCGGCCGCCCTCCATTATTGGCTTCTTGCTTGCGCGGAATCTCTTGAGAAAAAACAGAAGGAAATTGCACATGCATGCATCTGGATCGTACATGTATGTCCTTGCCATCGTGTGTATGTACAGTCAGACCGATCGCAGAAGGCAGGAAGCATGCACGTGTGTGGTGTGTCATGTGGGTAGTGGAACTTTTTTTTAGTCGGCCATACTTGTTCTACCTAAGAATATTCGATCAAGAATGAGCCAAAAATATTAAAGATCTTAATTAAGTCTTAGGTGATTAATCAACCCGTTAACTGAAAGTTTCCAGCTGAGCAGCTCGATCGAAAGGTCTAGTACTGCTTGCTGTGACATGCTTAATTAGGAACCAGCTTCGTTAGACTAGCTAGAGTAGTAGTCCTACGTCTTAGTCGACCGATGACTTGATTAATATGATGGTTAGCCAAAACCTTGCGATCTCAACATGATAGGACACATGATCACGACATGTGGTTTACTTACCCCAAGTACAATATATATGTATAGTGTATCGATCTACTATATATACCATACTTAGTTCAGCCACGCTTTCAGAATTTCAGTCAACGTAAGATGATATACGTGTACATCACTCGCACCTGCTAGAACTAGCTTAAACTAGTACTACTTGACTACAAGTTACTCCCTCCGTCTCATATTACTTGCTGCTCTAGGAGAATCGACAAGTAACACCGAATGTGATGTGCTTATACACATTTTTTTTCTCTTTCAAACTGATCAAATCCACCGCCGGGTTTAACCTACGCGATCAGATTGTACGGTGAGTAAACTATGTTGGATAAACCACATCAAATCGTCATAGTAAACCATACCAATGACTAACCAACAATTTTTTTTGGCGGGTAAAAGGGTTTTGATCAATCAGGTAGGGCTACATTACCCTCAAGGTCTAGTTTACGCAACATAGCGTCGGGGCTAGACCCAAGCCAAACATCAGTATACTATGTCCTCGCAAAATTCGCAAGACAGTGGCTAACCCTAACCTGTGAGCGATACACTTTTACAAACCCTAACATGTTGTATAGAGAACAATCCGGTTTTTGTTTTTGTTTTTTAAATGGGTAATCCCAAACTCTGCATCAAATTGATGCACACGACTTTTATATTAAAACGAATTATCCGAGTACAAAGCATCCAAAATACAAAACTTAGGCACTCAACCAGCAGGGTGAGTGTTCACCAAAATCAACCACCAGAAAAGAGTAAACATCCTTAGGTCGCAACCCATGATATGCGCCTAGTGTGCTACCATCCACCCGTGTTGAAGATAACCCGTACGACCGCCATCAACCGAGAACAACCGGCATCCAAACGTCCATGCTGGTCGTCTGAAGGAGAAATGACCACATATGAATCCAGTGTGTCACGTGATGAATGACCTGCAAGAAATGACCAACTCTCAAATTGTTAAAAATCGCATGATTTCGACAATTCCAAATTGCCCAAAAGAAAAGCACGTACATCAATACGTATACTCGCTTTAGTAGATCCGGGGTAGAACCTATAGCTGCCGAAACCAGCTAGGCAAACTCCGTGTCAATGATGATATGTAGCTGACAATGTTGAAGAGTCAATTCCAGTCCCTCCAACATTGCGCATAGTTCTAGTTCAAGAGGATCCTAAGTAAAAAACAAGAATTGATAAGGTGATAGTATAACACGGTCCTCTGCATCTCGAAGAATAGTTCTAGAACCCGAAGAGGTTCCAATGGATTGAAGTAACAATCAATAATGAGTTTAAACCATCCCAATTCTCGTCTACACTACGGAATATCTGGCGCCTTCTTATTGCGGTATACACAGGGGCTCGGAACCGGTGTTCCAACCATCACTTGCATTCCCTTTAAAATGCTTAACAAAGTTTAGCTCGATGTGTACACCACACCATGACCCATGTTTTAGGTTTGGTTAGGTTAGGTTAGGTCGCCATCTGCAGCCTCAAATTGTCCTCCCAGATCAAAAACAATTTGCAGGACCAGTAGCTTTCATCCTCCATCCAGCAGCCTAATTGTAGATAACCATCGTCCCTTGTTGAGGCTTATCCATTATAACTGCCATTTCCTGGAAATTTATCCAAAACAGAAATGCAAGTGGTGGTTACATTTGCTATTCAGGGTAGATGGGCCCAAAGGTCTGAAGGACGTACGATTGCCGTTTTCAGGTTGGGACAGGGGCATGGCCGGCTGGCCGGCCAGACCACGCTTGCATGTGAAGCCGAAAATAAAGGTAGTGATGCCGATATAAGCCTGGAGGAGGCAAGCAAACATCTTTAGGCATGGACGTGGACATCTTACTCGCCAATTTTTCCTCTTGACACAGCTGTGGTGAAAACTACAGGGTAGTTAGCTAAATTTGATGGGATCTCCTGTGGAAGCAAACCACATGAGGTTTTTTTTTTGTATGCCAAGCAATGTTTAAAAGAAGGTTATAAATGGAAAGAGGTTTTGTTCTGTTAGGAAAACAGACATGGGAGGACAATAAAATAAATTGACAAAGATCTCCATGAAAAACTAGACTAATCTGTTGTTGTTGTTGCTAATTTTGTTGGAAAATGTCAACCAAGCCAATAGGTTGCCTCCTGCCAGAAATTTAATTAAAGTGTGTGCCAATGATCTGCATTACCAAAATGGTAGGGTATATATAAGAGGGTCTTTGTCTTAAGAAGAAGTTCATATTTACAAAGAGAGCAAAGTTGCCGTGAAAACACGAACATCAGAATAGTTTATAAACACCAGCCCATATAAAACAAATAAATGGATGGCCCCATTTACCGTCGAAGGGGCGCCACCGGAGTTTCTAGAACATACATGTACTATCTGATGAGTCCAGACTAGCCTTGATTCGTCCCGGCTTCGTTGTAGCGCCCGTCTGCTCGATCAGTGTTTACACCGCCTAATTAAAAGCTTTGTAATTCTGTTTCCGCATGCCCCAAAATCTCTAGCTAGACGAGCAATCGCTTAGTCATGCTCTGAGGCTGCCTTAGAACTTGTAATGTAGGCTAATTTTGTTATTTCTTGCCGCCCATATAACACGTACTTTGTCTTCATAAACATCACAGTCAGTTTATATTTAGTCGACAGATTAACTACCACATGATCTTGAGCGCATAGTTCAGATAGATTTTTTAGGATCAAGTTGTTGTCTACAATCTGTGAAATCTTTATCGAAGAAAAATCTGCTGATTAATTAATTCTTACGTCAATGTCTGCCTTGGCCTATATAGCACCCACGATTGAGCGTCGCAGGGTTGTAATAGCGCCAAGTCTCTAAAAGTGAGTGTTATGCAAGTACGTACGGAATACGTAGCTATATGCGTGTGTAAGCGCCTCGGTCGACATGCAGAAAGATATTTCAGAAATTTCAGGAGGTTCTTTTTGATGCCGTGTATATGACACCGACCAGTGCTGCCGACGAGACGTGCTCGTCACAACTCGTGTGCCTTTCCTTGAAACCAGTGAACAAGCATTTCACAGGTGAATTAATTTTTTTCATTTTTGTATATATAGAGGATTATATACATCTAACTAAGTAAAGGTTGGGTCGGGAAGCATTGCATGTGCTTCCGCGGTGGCACGCTTCTCGTTTTTTTTAACACAAAAAAATAACACAGTCATACATGTACATGTATATAGGAGCTTATAGACGTATGTCAAGTGTATGTCCTCACAATCCAGAGGGATTTCATGCCATTTCTTTTTTTTGCACATAACTTGGAGAGCGAAATGCATTCGCTGGGCAATCAGCCAGAAGGCTGCTAACCAGGAAGCTGGGAGGTTCTACGAACTAGCTTTCTGTTCTGTCAACCGTGCAAGAGAACTTTGCACAGAGATGAGCAGGAACATTGGCTGATCGTGGTACATGTTGAACAATGAAAGATGTAAAACGGCTAGCTAGCTCTCATGTTTCTATCAGAATGGGTGCCGCAACTGAACACGAGTCACGGCGGCGAGTGTTCCAGAGTGTAACTAACTCCAGACAGTCCGATTCCAGAACCACAGAGTTGAAACCCCTTAGTTTGGCGAAAATGACTCCTTCTGGCATTTCATGCCATCTGGATAACTTAACTATATGGTTTCGTCTTTGTGGGTCGCCGTACACATCGCAGTCCGTTTTATTTGGTCTCCAAAAGATTAATTGCCCTAGATCTGCAAAAACTGCCGACATTAATTAATTATAAAGTATCTTCTCCCCTCTCCTCCAGCACACATTGTTGAAACTTCTCATGCGTCGTAGTCAAACTGAATGTACATCTACAATGGAAGTACGTACTCATGTACTCCCTCCGTTCCTAAATATAAGATGTTTTAGCCATTTTTTATATTCACATATATCTATATATATCTAGACAACTTTTAGTATATGTTCACTCATATTAGTGTGTATCTAGTCTCACCATGAAAAATAGCTAGAACATCTTATATTTAGCAACAGAGGGAGTATGTGTGTGCGTGAGCTGTACGTACCAAAAGTTTCTTTTACTGATCTGTGTTTATTTACGAGACACGCGCCCCTGTTTGACATAAATTAAGGTGTACAGTTCAACTGGCGTCAACAAGTGAGGAGTCTTTCGGTAAACAAGTACTACATATCTCAGAATTGAGCATGTGGAAATAGCTTGTATGCAGTGGCATCTTCAAAATTTGACCTTGATCTTTTGGAGCTAGTACGTGTAATAAATATTAATCTAACTTAGTCAAGGTGAGGTCGCCCGTAGTCCCCTACTCCCCTGTGGTCCTGTACATGCCCTCGGGACACTTCCTACCCTCCAAATTGCCAAGTCGGAGCGATGACATCGATCTGACTCGGATAGCATGCATGCACCTTTATGCCTGATCACCATGACTATGACATTCACCCCTAGATCAAGGGTACTGCATGCATGCAATGAGACATGCAGATGACCCCTCTAAAAAATGGTTAACGATCGACCTAGCATATAATGGCTCAATGCACGGGCAGTACACATGTGGCCGGTGCTAGGCAAGAATGTGCATCATTGCATCATGATCTGTTGCGGGCAAGTCAGAGTCATTTGTAAGTACGATAGGTGATGATGGCTCAGCTAACTAGGGTTGTGTTATGCTTACTCGGCCTTTGTTGGTGTGTTTGTTCATATCACGGCGTGTTAGTCCTTGTTTATCTTGATGTCTTGTATAGTTCTCAAAGATTTTCCCCGTTTGAACTAAACTTGTGTGTCTCGTATATTTTTTTTCTTGTAATAAATAAAATCAAAACAGTAATGTTGTTATCATTCAAAAGTAATAAGCCAACTCACTCTTGAGCATATGCTTTTCCGCTGAGTTTGGCCACATATATTGACAATCTAGGCTCAATTTGTTTCAAGTATGTGCGAAGAACTCTAGATCTATTCTTTCAGTCAATTTGACCTAGTCATGTTCCGAGAGGGTTTAGCAAGTCTGAGAGATTTGACAATGAGATAACATACCCCGCCCAGGCTTAGAGTGATGCCTCATTGGGGGCACCGGTGGACCGCCAGGACGGAGTCGCTGAGATGATAGTAGGAAAGTGTTGTGTGCGTCGATGTTAAATAGATGAGGTACGAAAAGGCAAGAGTTTGAAAAGAAGTATGCAGGGAGAACATTCTAGGAGGAGGGAGGGAGGTTGCACAAAATGCTATCCATGAGATTCTTCTCCGCCAGTTACAATATCTGTCACAGTCTATTTTCATCAATTTCGTGGTCAAACGATCTCATCAGTTACCTAGTTATAGCATGGGTTGTTCAACATGTTTGAATAGAAATATGTTGGTACTAATTTATGCCTGAATATGCAGTCCACAGAAAATTGCATAGTCGCGATTGTTCACATGAGAAGAAAAATATATACCAGGTCATCTTTGATTTTCCTTGAACAATTGTCGTTTCCGGCCCGGTTTCTTCTGTATTGATTATGATGTGCATTAAGATGTCACACGCACACCATTAACGCTTGTAGTGGACCGAGATGGAAGAGAAAGAAAGCGACGACGAGACAACAATAGCAGAAGCCATACTGTGGGCGGTGGCAAGAGGATGATGGGGAAGATATGGTCAGACCTCATTAGTTTCATAGTTGCCTAAATTTTTAGCCGGTGCAATTCAAAAGGGCCGCCATCTATTATATACTAAAAGCAATATACGGAAGTCTAATAGAGCCACCACGTTAAGCCACATCATCTCAATTATTTTGATGGTTAGATCTAAATTTTATGAGTAGGGTTTTAAATCTCAACCGTCAGATTTATGTAACGCACATAACAGATCTTTTCTGATTAGTAAAACACAATACGTTGTGTCCAATATGAACCGTAAGTCATGCATGAAAAAAAAAGACGAATCATGCGTCCAGTTACCAAAAAGGGTACATCCTGGTCTCTCACGTAACCTCATACCTGTGCCCTTCCTTTATATTTGAAACATATCTCCACGTACGACTCCACCTCCTCAATTTTTTCTTAGATTTATCTTCAACCTCAAATAAAAGGACCAATTAGATATCTCCACCTCCATCAATTCCACGTACTAGCCCAATTATTTGGAGAAGACATGCTGCCCGTTTAGGACTATATACATACACTACGATTGTTGAGGCCGGCCAAACTACTAACACGTGCATGTCTTGAGGTACTTCATGCGTGTAATCCCTGTTTGTCAATGAAATTGTCAATGTTTTTTCTTCACCCGTATAGATGTGCCGCTGCCGGTTAACCAAAACACTGGCACACTCAATATGTGTTTTGATTCCCGCATATGCTCTAGCTGTCACCTAACAGCGTGGTTGTCACCAGGAAAAAAAGATAGGGAGAAGCCCTGCAGATGCACGTACGGGGCTCATATTAATTGTCTCAAATATTAAAGTTGGACAAAAATATAGATGTATCTATCAACAAAATATGTCTAGATATATCCAATTTTTTCCAACTTTGAGACAATTAATTTGAGACGGAGGGAGTAGAATCAGTGAGCTTAATCACCATGAATTTCTACGATTAGGTCACGTTCACACAGTACAACACCAGAATCGCTATAATGTTATTTCTACACTGATTTCCTATTAACTGTTCTCTTTGTTTACAAGGTACTAAAATTTATTTCGAACTATTTCAACAGGTTTAAAGGTAACTTACACGTATATACTTCACCCCGCAAGTTACATATATAAGTAGTTTTACCTTCATTCAGGAACGTTTAGATATAATTTGGTTGTTCAAAAAAATCTAGCACGTTTAAAATTATTTATTATATGTTGGCAAGTTCGAGTCACATACAAGATACCATATCTCCTTAAAAATAATATACTTTGGTGTAATTCAAGATTTATATATATGTCCTATTTTATGGTTCAGAGGTGATATTTTGAGAGTTTTAGGGAACTAAAACTGATAGGAACACAATCCACACAACACTGGAAGGAACATCAGTCCATGTTTTACCAAATTTATTGTGGTCCAGGTTAAGATGATTGTGGCACATAAGAATGGTTCTGAACGAAACTCATGATGCAAGCGGGTATGTATACTTACCACCCACTTTGAATGTTGTGTTAGAGATTATTCATCTTTGTTTTACTGTCCTCGATATAAGTTTCTTCTTTAGAATACCCCCTTCAATCATAAAATATAATGGTTTTGGGACAAGGTTGTACTCACACTTCCATATCTTCAAGGATTGGTATGTTCTTAAAGTTATGCGCAAATATTCTTGACAACAAATACTATTATGCACTGATTATTCCAAAAAGGATTTACAAAATATTATATCTCTTGGTGAAAAATAGTTTTGAAGACTATGTCAGTGTGCGAGATAAAAAAAAATTGTCAACCAAGAAGAGTAAATGGTATTAAACAGTAATAACAATAAAATGTATGAGAAAATCTCGTGAAAATCAATGCGTCTAATCCACTCTTTTCATTGATGAAGTAATCAATTATAATACGTGTAAGTGACATTTGACACAAACAATGCACATGTATGTAAATGTATAAATATTATGAGTTGTTTATTACGCAAGACCTTACTAAACAGATCGTAATTTTGTTTTCATAAGATTACCTAATCACAACAAACCATTAATTTTTTCCACTGCAACTACTACCTGTACGTAAATGACAGACAATACACATTGTTCTGGCACTATCTTATTCAAGGAGAAAATTAACCATGGATATACCATTATGTTAAAAGCTCCCTGGAAACCATGTTGAAGATGGGTCGTTTTCTGAAAATAAAATAATCAAGTACCAACTCAAATTCGTTTCATGAATACATAAACAAAAAGCTCAAATTCGTTTCTCGAGTTTCCTGAAAAGAAATATAGGCATTTATATTTTTATCATTTGTCGATCAGTTTTGGTTGCAGTTTATATGTACGATTTATACAATATACACAACTCTTAAGCAACTAAGTCTGACATTTTTAAATTTCAAATAACACTTATTACATGGTTTTAACCGGTTTGCAACAAAATTTTGTCTTAACCGGATACTGTCTCATTTTAGGACTGATTTCTCCATCTTTGAGTACACAAATAATTCGTCCATGTGCCACCTAATTTTTTTAACACATCATTATTCACATTTTTTATATTACAGTTTAAAAGTAATAGAAATTATTTGTTGGTTGCTCTACATTATACTCAACAGATGATGCCCTCGCATTTGCGAGGGCCACCATGCTAGTTCTGGTTGAATTTCAACTTACCCAGCTCCCCGAGTTCGAAAACTCACAGTCGTAACTTTTCAGGAAGAGAAATATATTTTAGGGATAATTAACAAGGTGCCCTCAGTTGGCACCACGACCTCAGTTTTACCCCTAGCGCCGAATCGACCTCAGTTTTGCCCCTAGTCAGTGCGCAAGGACTGCTTTGGCGGCTTCCACCGTTACTTTCAGCCCCCCGTTAGAATCCTGACCTGTGGGACCCAACATAGAACCGTTGGCGCGGCCTGTGGGCCCCAGCAGTTGAGCGTTGCCGCAGCTTGTGGGCCCAACTCTTGACCGTTGGCGCGGTTTGTGGGCCCCACCGGTTGACCGTTGCTTGCGGCCGGCGGTTTAAAAGCGGCGGAGCTCGCGGCGGAGCTCGCAGCGGAGAGCAGGAAATCAGCCGAGCTTCTCAGGCAGCGCGTCCCCTTCTTCTCCGGCGGCATGTCGTCGACCTCTGCTTCCGAATCGCCCTCTAGATGGCCGCGCTTCGGGCCAGTTCCGCTGGGAAGATGTCCTGCCTGCCCACGGACGGCGTCCCTGCAGCGGCGGGTCACCGAAAGCGACAAGAACGGCAACCGCGGGCGTGAATATGTGAAATGCGGGAGCAAAGAACAGCTTGGGGAGGTGAGATCTGTGTCCCCCCTGTCAATTTCGTTTTTTTTCCTCAATTTTCAGCCGATTTGGGTTTTCATCCGATTTGGGTTTTCGCATTTGCAGGATCTTCTTCCATGTGACCATTTCGAGTGGCTTGAGGACTACATAAAGAGGATTCAAAAGGAGGACAAAAAAAAGGAGCAATTGGGATCTGCTACGGTGCATAATGGGGTGCAGATTGACGAGTTCAAGAAGATGGCAAAACAGATGGAGACGCTTGTCGGTCTAAAGAAGCAGAGCAATATGATGGCTGCATTTTTTTATTTATGTGCAATTGTTCTTGGAATTGTGTATTTGAAGATCGTGAGTCAAAAATAATGTAGTTAGTGTTGTAGTTAGCTTGACATGGTCAATTTGAGTATGGCTAAGACTTGGAATAAATGCGTCAGGAATCCAGCCCTGATTTGGTTTGTTTCAGTTCGTTTTCAGTTCAGTTCAGTTTTCAGTGTTCAGTTCAGTTTCATTGTTCGTATGTACAAGTTCAGTGTTCAGTCTAGTTCAGGTTCAGTTCAGGATAAAATGGTAGGCCCATCTAAAACCAAGACAGGCCCAATGTTAAATGAGGCCCAACGTTTACTAGCACGGACAAACATTGGACAAAAATAATTTAAACATTGGACAAATATAATTTAAACATTTGGACAAAAATAAATTTATAATTTTGGACAAATATAATTTAATCAACTGGACAAATATAATTTAAACATTCGGACAAATATAATTTAAACGGGGGGACAAATATAATTTAAACATTGACTTCATTTGGGCAAATAGAATTTAAAAATAAATTAATTGGCAAACATAATTAAACAGTGGATATTATATATATGGATAATATTGGCCCCACTTTACATATATTCAGTGGGGCCCGTCGGACATTACATCTACTAAAAAAAAAAGGGGCCTAGCTAGCCCTAAACCCTAACCGCCCGCTGCATGCATGCGGGCGCCCTTCCGGCCATCCGGCCAACCGCCGGCGGTTGGCCTACTTCTTCCACTCCGCCGCCCTGATCTTGATCTCGTCGTCGATCCGGGCGCGGCGGTTCGCCTCCTGCCACCTCTCCACGTCGTTCTCACGGGCCCTCTTGATGCGGGCCCGGAGAGCCTTGTCCTCCCTCTCCTCCTCCTCCTTCTCCTCCTTCTCGATCTCTTTCTTCTCCAGCCGCTCCTCTTTCTTGAGGAGGCGGTTCTTCGTCTTGGGGGAGAGGTTGTCGGCGTCGGCGGCGGGCTCGTCGCTGTCGGGGACGTCGGTCGACGGCGATCGCTCCCGTTTGGGAGATTCGACGGGCACGAGTCCTGTCTCCTCCGGCGTCCAGTCGGGCTCGTACCAAGGCCGAGCCTTGGGGTGGTTGTCCTCGTCGGAGACGGACTCGGGGCTTGAGGGGAGAGAGTAGGAAGACATGGTGTTCGGGGCTTGAAGGGAGATGAGAAGGCAAAGAGGCTGGAGAGTGATGAGAAGATGGAGGAGGAGAAACGGGCTATTTAAAGACACGATGAGACGTGAATTTATTGGGGTAGATGAAGCAAACTGTGTTAAACGTAGGATGCAGTGTAGAAAGTACAGTCGATGCATGGTCAATGCGGTGGTAGAACAGGCCTAGGTGTAGGACTGAGCGCTTAGGGAGTCAAAATGATTTGACGTTGCATGCGTGTATTCAAGAGGTGAAGATAAGAAATCCAAAGTCACACGCCAAATCCTGCCTCGCTGCATATGCATTGATGCGTATCTTATAGAAAACTGCGTGGAGGGCTGCGTCGCTGCAAATGCGACGCGACTTGTGTTTCTGAAAGGAGGCGTGCAGGGACTCGACCTTTTCTTCTTCTGCCACGTGTTGTTTACTCTGAAAAAACGAGGCGTGCATGCACCGGGCTGGTGAACGGGGCCCCAGTAGACAGTCTCCGTTGTTACATTGAGCCAAAACACCACGTCCATGCACCTGCGTCATTTTCGACCGTTTGATCGTAATGAACGGTGCAGATAGAGTCCATGCATGCAAACTACGGCGGCAACGGCCTGCAGACGCTGAGACGCGATCCTCTGACTTTAGGTCACTGACAAATGGATCCCATCACACACCGGACCCACGTGTCATGGGAGAAAGTCAGAGAACATAAGGTGGGCAAAGTAAGAGGATCGGGTTCCCTCTGTTTTTAGTGCATGTACAATAGTCTAGACGGGTGCTGTCTGCACTACGCGCCCATGTCATTTCTAGATTTTTTTAGAGATAGTTGGTACAGTGCGTTGACCCCCTAGCTTGTGTTGGGATCCATACGCTCCGTAGCCCCCCTCCCGGTGAAACCCTAACCCCGCTGGAGAAATACCGGACTTATACGGAAACACGCGGTAACAGCGTCGAAAGGGGGTAGCAATGTGGAACTATTTGCTTGGTTGTGCTAGGATATCCCATAGGAACACAAAACAAAAAGGTAGAACCCACCTCTTCGGAAGATTCACGGTGTTTGGTCCGATACGGGAGTTTCACCCTGTAATCGCCTACGAGAGAGAAGTGGATGCCGGTGAAGCCGGGTCACACCCCAGAGAGCAATCTTGGACATACAAAGCACACAACACACCTATACTAACATGGTATGGCACCCCCTAGCTTGTGTTGGGATCCATACGCTCCGTAGCCCCCCTCCCGGTGAAACCCTAGCCCCGCTGGAGAAATACCGGACTTATACGGAAACACGCGGTAACAGCGTCGAAAGGGGGTAGCAATGTGGACCTATTTGCTTGGTTGTGCTAGGATAGCCCATAGGAACACAAAACAAAAAGGTAGAACCCACCTCTTCGGAAGATTCACGGTGTTTGCTCCGATGCGGGAGTTTCACCCTGTAATCGCCTACGAGAGAGAAGTGGATGCCGGTGAAGCCGGGTCACACCCCAGAGAGCAATCTTGGACATAAAAAGCACACAAAACACCTATACTAACATGGTATGGCAACCCCTAGCTTGTGTTGGGATCCATACGCTCCGTAGCCCCCCTCCCGGTGAAACCCTAGCCCCGCTGGAGAAATACCGGACTTAAACGGAAACACGCGGTAACAGCGTCGAAAGGGGGTAGCAATGTGGAACTATTTGCTTGGTTGTGCTAGGATAGCCCATAGGAACACAAAACAAAAAGGTAGAACCCACCTCTTCGGAAGATTCACGGTGTTTGGTCCGATACGGGAGTTTCACCCTGTAATCGCCTACGAGAGAGAAGTGGATGCCGGTGAAGCCGGGTCACACCCCAGAGAGCAATCTTGGACATACAAAGCACACAACACACCTATACTAACATGGTATGGCACCCCCTAGCTTGTGTTGGGATCCATACGCTCCGTAGCCCCCCTCCCGGTGAAACCCTAGCCCCGCTGGAGAAATACCGGACTTATACGGAAACACGCGGTAACAGCGTCGAAAGGGGGTAGCAATGTGGAACTATTTGCTTGAATGTGCTAGGATATCCCATAGGAACACAAAACAAAAAGGTAGAACCCACCTCTTCGGAAGATTCACGGTGTTTGGTCCGATACGGGAGTTTCACCCTGTAATCGCCTACGAGAGAGAAGTGGATGCCGGTGAAGCCGGGTCACACCCCAGAGAGCAATCTTGGACATACAAAGCACATAACACACCTATACTAACATGGTATGGCACCCCCTAGCTTGTGTTGGGATCCATACGCTCCGTAGCCCCCCTCCCGGTGAAACCCTAGCCCCGCTGGAGAAATACCGGACTTATACGGAAACACGCGGTAACAGCGTCGAAAGGGGGTAGCAATGTGGAACTATTTGCTTGGTTGTGCTAGGATAGCCCATAGGAACACAAAACAAAAAGGTAGAACCCACCTCTTCGGAAGATTCACGGTGTTTGGCCCGATACGGGAGTTTCACCCTGTAATCGCCTACGAGAGAGAAGTGGATGCCGGTGAAGCCGGGTCACACCCCAGAGAGCAATCTTGGACATACAAAGCACACAACACACCTATACTAACATGGTATGGAACCCCCTAGCTTGTGTTGGGATCCATACGCTCCGTAGCCCCCCTCCCGGTGAAACCCTAGCCCCGCTGGAGAAATACCGGACTTATACGGAAACACGCGGTAACAGCGTCGAAAGGGGGTAGCAATGTGGAACTATTTGCTTGGTTGTGCTACGATAGCCCATAGGAACACAAAACAAAAAGTTAGAACCCACCTCTTCGGAAGATTCACGGTGTTTGGTCCGATACGGGAGTTTCACCCTGTAATCGCCTACGAGAGAGAAGTGGATGCCGGTGAAGCCGGGTCACACCCCAGAGAGCAATCTTGGACATACAAAGCACACAACACACCTATACTAACATGGTATGGCACCCCCTAGCTTGTGTTGGGATCCGTACGCTCCGTAGCCCCCCTCCCGGTGAAACCCTAGCCCCGCTGGAGAAATACCGGACATATACGGAAACATGCGGTAACAGCGTCGAAAGGGGGAAGCAATGTGGAACTATTTGCTTGGTTGTGCTAGGATAGCCCATAGGAACACAAAACAAAAAGGTAGAACCCACCTCTTCGGAAGATTCACAATGTTTCCACCTCTTATTCTTTGAAATCTCTAGTCGTGTATTCGAGGAATCTCATTTTAGTGATGGATTTCGTTCTAATGTTTATAAATCCTATTTATATTTTTACTAGACTTGTATTAGACCTATATAATGCAATTCCGAAGCCCAAAAATTTATTGGATGTTCTAAGGTTTTTTCGTTCCATTCTTTATAAGACAGGTTTATATTTTTTTCTCGTTACTATATGACATAACACTACTATGTGCGTCGCGAATATATTTTTTCGATTTTTTTTGAATTATTTATGCTCATTTCAAGCTTGGTCAACCCTCTGTTTGACCAGCCAAAAAGCTTCTAGAAGGAAACACAGAGATTCGACCTGGGCTGTTGGATCGACGCCTTCTAGAAGGAATCGTGCATCGGACGGATGCGCTCGCAGTCACAGCGATTCGCGAGACGCTCGTTCTGCGCTCTGATTGGTTGGTCCGTTGGCCACATGGATGGATGGTTTCTATATGTTTTACATATGATTTCTTTGTTGTTAAGTATTAAACCTTGTTATTTAAATAAAAAAAATAGAAGAATACCCTTATTCAAAACATAATGAAACTTCATATTTACTAGAGCGATGATTTTTATCTGTTTTATATATGAATTTTCTATTAAACCATGTTATTTAAATAAAATATTAAAAAAAATAGAAGAATTATTGAAAACATAACGAAACTTCAGATTTACACTATATATGTACAATAGTTGTGTAGGAAATTAATTTGGCTGATGTGGACGAGATGCCAAAAATTGTTGAAGCACAAATGGGGGTGTTTACCCTAGCTTCACACCTCATTTGAAGCACATTTCTCATGAGAATATAGCGATGGTTTCAAATGAGCATAAATAATTCAAAAAAAATCAAAATGACATGAATCCAACGCACCATGTTGTTATTTGCGATATAGTTGCTCCTCAAATTTATTTGGATAATTTTGACAAGATAGAATTTTTCATGAAATTACAAACGAGGGTGTTTACCCTAGCTTCGCACCTCATTTGAAGCACATTTCTCATGAGACCACATCGATGGTTTCAAATGAGCATAAATAATTCAAAAAAAAATCAAAATGACATGAATCCAACGCACCATGTTGTTATTTGCGATATAGTTGCTCCTCAAATTTATTTGGATAATTTTGACAAGATAGAATTTTTCATGAAATTACAAACGGGAGTGTTTACCCTAGCTTCGCACCTCATTTGAAGCACATTTCTCATGAGACCACATCGATGGTTTCAAATGAGCATAAATAATTCAAAAAAAATCAAAATGACATGAATCCAACGCACCATGTTGTTATAGTTGCTCCTCAAATTTATTTGGATAATTTTAAAAATGTAGAATTTTTCATGAAATTTCCTAAAAATTTGAAACGACTTGGTTCAACATCATCCAACATTATTCAAACATCATCCAACTATGTTCTAACTTAGATACATCACCAGTCAACATAAATACAACATTATTCAACAGAAATACAACACCAACTTAGTCCAAATAGCGTCGGGGCTTCTTTGTGATCCTTGGCTGTTTTGGTGGCGCTTTGCTCCTTGTGCTCATCTTGCTCACAGCTTCTGGTCTTCTCCTCTTGGTAGTCGGTACCTTGGCTTTCTTCTTTGAAACTACACCAGATCTGTACAAAACATAAAGGATCATGATAAATAAATAAAAATAAAATGAAAAATGAAAACTGGTGAGATCATGGCAGGATTTACATACCCATCTAAGCTTGTAACTGGTGACATCATGGCAGAATCATCCAATGGAGCATCTACTGAAACTTGTGTGTCCATGGCAGAATCATCCAATGGAGCATCTACTGAAACTTGTGTGTCCATGGCAAAATCATCCAATGGAGCATCCAATGAAACTTGTGAGATCATGGCAGAATCATCCAATGGAGCATCCAGCGGATCAGCTGGAGCATCTGGAGCATCTGGAGCATCATATGAATCATCAGCTGGAGCATCTGGAGCATCATATCCTTGATCATCATATGGATCATCAGCTGGAGCATCTGGAGCATCATGGACTTGATCATCATATGAATAATCAGTTGGATCATGTACTTGATCATCATTTTGTTGTTCTGGAGCATCATCTGAATCACTTGAATGCTGAACATCATTTTCAAATGCTGCATCCGGCTGCTGACCATCAGTTTCATCAGGCATACTCTCTCCAAACCCTGGATCGACTGCGTTATCACAATATTTGCCGAAATGACAGGTCCCACCACACCTTGTGCACTTACGCACCCTCGCTCCACCTCCACCTTCACTGCGACGTCGGTGTCGACTCTTCCTCGGTCTACCTGCAGCTCTCTTCAGAACCGGAGCACAAAGTTTGAATCCAGGGTCCACTCTATCCCACTGCTGTTTTCCCTCCAAAGCAGGCAAGGAATGTGCATATGTGGCTCTGAACATTGCTACAGAGTAGTAATCATGGACATACTGCTGTATATCCCCTGCTGGACCTGTGAGAGAAGTGATGAAAAACAAGGCATGAATGCATGGCAAACCAGTTATCTGCCATTGCCTACAACTGCAAGTTTTCGCTTCTAAATCCACTGGATATCTCCATTCTTTGTTACTTTTATCAAAGAATGATACCTCTGATTTGGTATCCGAGACAAATCTCATGTTCATAGTCAAGCCCAAAGTTTTCTGCTTCAACGCCTTCATCACATTCGGGATAATAATGTGGCCCATGAATTTTGCATTAGCTATTTCAAGACGGAAATGAAATTTCTCGGCGTATTCTATCCTTATCTTGTCAAGCAAATCAGCCAAATAAAGATCCTTATGTTTCCGGATCGTTGAGTTGAAAGATTCTGCAAGATTATTGTGCACATAGTCAACTTTGCTCAATTCACTGAATTGGCTTCTAGACCATAGCTTCGAGTGGTGTGTTTCCAACTATTCCTTCACTTTCTCTTTTGTGTACAACTGCCTCATGTGGTAGTTGTGCTTCCTGACACTGCAAGTCAAAGATGCAGGCCATAAATGATCGGTATAAAACTTTCCTTTGAATTTCTTCACAAAATTTGCAGCAAGGTGACGCATACATTCCCTGTGCTCTACTCCTGGGAACACATTATCCACGGCCACTTCTAAACCTTTGCATGCATCTGTGTGGATTACCAATCCATTGGGATGTCCAATAGCCCGGCGCAGATTCTGCAAAAACCATGTCCAGCTCTCCTCGGACTCTGTCTCCAGCACACCGTAGGCAACTGGAAAAACAAAACTGTGTGCATCAACTGCACAAGCTGCTACTAGCTGGCCTTTAAACCTCCCTGTGAGAAAAGTAGCATCAATAGCCAAATAAGGCCTGCAGCCTACCAAAAAACCCATTTTGCAAGCTTCAAAGCACACAAAAACCCTCCTAAAGCATTGCTTGGTCCTTGTCACTTTCTTCAATGTGTAATCCTGGGCGTGGTGATCAATATCAACAACACTGCCTGGGCTTGCCCTCTCCACTTCAGCTTTGAATGCATACAACAACTGAAAACTTTCATTCCAGTTACCATGGATAGATTCCAATGCTTTGTTTTTACCAGTGAACACCCTCATGTATGGTAAATCTATCTTGAACTTGTCTTTCATGTTTTTCTGCAATTGCTTTGCACTCACTTGATGGTTTTCTGCCACCCATCTTTTTACTTCATCCGCCACCCATCTTGACTTGGCTCTGCTGATTGTTTGCTTCCTAAGGGTTGATTCTTCGCATGTGTGGGGAAAAGGGTTCACTTTTACCTGAACATTGCTGCTGCCCCGCATTTTAGATGCGTGCAGCCTCCATTGACAATCTTCAGACACACAGTGCACGGTGTAGCGCCTTTTATCGCTCTTGTCAACTACAAAGGCACGTTCTACCTTCATGCAGTACGTCACAAGTGCATTTCTACACTCAGCCATGGAAGAAAAAATGCAACCTTCTTCCATAAGAGGGTTCTCAGGGTTCCATTCAACAGGTGTCCTGTCTTCCTCTTCGTCATTGTCACTGTCAGACTGATATTGGATTTCAACCTGAGGTGTCTGTGTCTGTCTTAAATTCCTAATAACATCAGGATATAGCCTCTCTTCATCATCCGCAGACATGCAGGCATCCTCCTCCACAGCAACTTGAACCCTTTTCCCAGTGCCCACACTTGTCGAGCCACCACGTCGAGCTGGTTTTGAACTGTTCTGGCTGGAGTTGGCAGTACGACGTGATGGTCCTGCCACAAAAGATGAACCCGCCACAACTGCCGGCACAACCACATCATTTTGCAGCTTCACATTAAAATTCTCTGCCTCCTTATGCTTAGCAAACATGGTAGCGAACTCTTCATCATTACTAATTTTGATCCAATCTTTTCCCCCATCAAAGTATCTAAATTCCACTTCATCATGCAAACCCCAAGGATATGGGCTGCAAACTATCTCCCCAAATTGTCTGAAACTCCAGTTACAATCCACTGGGACCGAATAATTGAAACCTCCTTGGTATTTCTTCTTACTGTCTGCATCGACGATGTATCGCTCCCTTCTAACGTGCACCGAGAAAGCAAACCGCAACTCCATCCTAACCCACGAAAACAGAGACGCAATCAGCTGCAAATCAATGGCATCCGTGTCTAATCGATAATTCAAAGCTCAGTACTTACCAAGTGGGAACCCAATCGTGGACGCGGCGTGTCTCCGGCCCCACGGCGCGGCCGCTCTCCATTTCATTCCTATCCATTTCGTCGAGCAGGTGGCGGGCAGAGTGGTGGAACGAGCGCCCCACCAGCGGCGTCGCAGGACGGCCCCGGCGGTGAAGCAGGTGGCCACGCGGAACGGCCGCGGCGGTGCAGGTGGTGCAGGTGGTGCTGGCGGCGCAAATGCGTGCTGCTGGCTGCGACACATGTGGCGACACAGGTGGCGGTGGCGCGCTGGCTGAGGAAGGTGGCGGCGGAGCAGGTGGTGGTGGTGCCGCAGGTGGTGGTGGTGCCGCAGGTGCTCGTGGCGCAGCAGGTGCTGGTGCGGAGGTGGCGGCGGCGAGAGTGGCAGCGCACGACGGTGGGGCAACTAAATTGGGCGGCAGTGCACGACGGTTGTGGCGGGAACCTCGGGTGTGGACTATTCAGATTAGTCAACCAACTGCCCGGTCCCACCTGTAAGCTCCGGACGGTTTCAGCGAACTGGCAGTCCCACGCGGTCCCACTTCGCCAAACGGAGCCTGACTCCTCCGGGCCCACTTCGACTAATGGACACGACTCCAAACTTACCGTTCCAGCCTCTCCATAGTGGTTGCGCACGGACTAGGGGCAAAACTGAGGTCGATTCGGCACTAAGGGTAAAACTGAGTACAAGTGACCCTCTGTGGGCAATTCGATAAATGGCCCTATATTTTATATTTCGTCTACAATTTCCGTTCAAACATTGCAGTTTTCTTTTTCTTTAGCACTGACCATAATGTATACGTAGTTATCAGCTGCGTGTGACTGTGTGTAGAAGTATGTAAGAACAAAATGGATCCGGCTAGGTAGGGTGTGACTGTCACAAATTAACTAACGCGGGCAACGAACTTTGAATTGACAAGCTGAAGTCTTGTTTTCTTGGCACCCAGTGGAGCCCTGAAAGGGGTCACGGAAAGGATCAAAATGTGAAGCTAAATAGGCCGCATATATCCACTGCTCTACAACTGTACACAATTAGATTAAGCATCTTGATCGTGTATTGATTGCGGAGGAATTAATAGATGATTTTGGCAGACCAGTGAACCAGTGTAGAAGCTGCGGACGGTTCGAGTCAGATAGCGCCAGGAATGATGCACGTGCAATGCAACTCGATGGGAAATGTCGTGTTCATTTGCAGGATCAACGTGCTGCATACAATTGCACGAATACGCTACAGGCAACTAGACTTGCCGATGACAACTCCATCGTGTGTAGTGTGTACACTCTAACCAGGATCAACGAGTACGCTCTAACCAGTTTAGAAACGAACATTTCTATTGTGCTTGGTACACAAGGTAGTGGACTAGTACTAAGTCAAGTATTTTGGAACGGAGGGAGCATTAGTTAAACCGAGTGAACACTTCTTCTGAACAGAAAAACAAAATTTTAGCACTTTCTTTTGCTGGACCTTATGAGAAGAGCACTTCTTGGCCGTCATAGCTTTCCAGTAATCGCAAACAGCTGGCCTTCGGAATCCGCAGTTCTGCAAAACTGTTGGGCACTTGAGCTAGGCGGCAGCGTCCGACCACACCCTCCTGCTCCTGGAATAGCGGCATTCGAAAGGAATGCGTGATGCCGTTTCAGGTTGTCATCTGCAGAGTTGGCAAGGGATGATATGATTTTCCCCCCATTTCTCCAACCTCAATGATATGATTCGAGAAGAGAGACGCTGTTAGCCAGTTCTCTTTGGATGTCACTTGGAAGACTTACTGGAGAAGAACTAGTCTAAGATAAAGGTACCAAGAATATACGGATCCGTGTGTACACCGCGTTTGCTGAAGGCAGTGAAAAAGTTAACAAGTCATAGCTAATTAAAGCTGGCAAAATCCTCTGGAAACTTCAGGGCCGACTAGTAAACAAACTGAAGCTCATACGCGCACAAGGCACATCTAGCCCCACGTACACGCGAACAGCACAAAACATAAAGAAGGCTTTGCTTTCCGACCAGTTTGGTTTCATGGGCGTCCCGTGAGTGAACTTTGCCTGCATGTCCCTGGAGCTTAAGCAATGCAAAAGTAATCCCAAGTTCTTGCGCGTCAAAGATAAAGAAAAGATTTTTGCAAGACCGTAACGATATAAAAATAGGGTGTGCCTATGTCACGGTCAACCGAGAATTCGTTACGTCTCGGTCGATCAGGTGGTAGTCTGTTGACATTTCTAAGCACCGATCCATCTGTTTCCCTTTGCATATCGTCCTAACGAGCTGGTATGCTCGATCGGTTCATTTTTTTTTCTCTTTAATCAGCTCTCTAACGCCCAACCCTAGTCGTGCTACAGCTAGGGCCAACTTATATCCGGCCCAGAATAACAAGTACTCGTTTTTTTATTAGTCACAAAAAATGTATGAGTTGTACTTAGCTTGTACGTATGTCTCTTTGAAAATTAGAAAAATTTCTCAAATTTGTAACTTCTAAACCTAATGTCTAAAACTAATTTTATTTGGATTTTTGTATTGAATAAGCTCGGACCTCTAAACATGATCGCACTTCTAAAAAGGTTCAACTATTGTGTGCCAAAAAAGTGCAACTAGAACCAAGTTACAGTTTTCTATGTCCAAAAGTGCAACTAGAACCAACTAAAATTAGGATACAGTTTCACATTTCCAAGTGATGCAATTCGGACCAAGTTGCACTTTTCTGTGTCGAAAAGTGCAACTAGAACCAAGTTACATATTTCTGAGTGGAAATGTATAACTAGGAAATAATTTTATGTTTCCGAGTGGAAAGATGCAATTTGGACCTAGTTACACAAATCTGAGTAAAAATGTGTAACTTGGACTTATTTGCATAAATCTAATTGAAAATGTGCAACTTGGACCAAGTTGCACTTTTCTATTTTAAATGTGCAACTAGGACAAGGTTGCACATTTTCGAGTGTGGATGTGCAACTATCACATAATTATATATTTCAAAGTGGAAGAATGCAACTATGACATAATTGCGCATTTCCGAGTGAAAATGTGCAACTTGAAGCTAATTGCACAAATCCGAGTGGAAAGGTGTGACTAGAACTAAGTTACCATTTTCCACAATTAGGATATAATTGCACATTTTCGAGTAGAAAGGTGCAACTGAGATTTAGTTGTACAATCCCGATGGAAATGTGCAACTCGGATCTTGTTGCACATTTTCAAATGGAAAAGATTTAGACCTATTTGCATATTTTCGAGTGAAAACGTGTAATTTGAATCTAGTTGGATATATCTGAGTGAAAAATTGAAGCTACATTTTAGTGAAATATGAACATTGTACATAATAGAAAAAATGCATCGATTAAGAGAGATTAAAAAGACAAGGGGAAGAGAAATGACATACATAATAATAAGAAGAAAAAGAACAAAAAATAACGCACTTGACAAAAGCTATAAATATTTCTCTTCGCAACAAAGTTTTGCTTGCTTGTAGGGAAAAACACAAGAACTGAAGAAATATTATGTGCGTAAGCAATCTTGTAGATAAGTAGTTAGGAGGCGATCGCGCAACCTTCAGGCCATGAGTTAGAGTCACGCGGGCTAGCGTATTTTCTTTTCACTATCCGTACAAATATGCATGAATCTTAGCGCGAAAATGGATGTAAGTCGACTGACACATAACCTAATCTCAGGCATCGGTGATTTGCAAAATGCTTAAAAGAATATGTGAGGACCAATAGAAAAACCTGATATAAATGATGGCAAATTGTGAGGAAGACATCTGAATGAAATACAATAAACTAACTTGACATGTATGTGAAATGAAAGAAAAAATGAAAAACAGAGAAAATAAAGAGAAAGAAATATGGCAACATCTATTATATATTAAAAGCAATATACGAGGATTCCAACGGAGACGTCACGTTAAGCCACATCATCTAAATTATTTGGGACTACTAGATGAGTAATATGTGGCTACGATTTAATGAGATGCTGAGAGTTACGTAACACATTGAACGTGACAAGTTATAATAAGCCATGTAATTAACTCATAGACTCATCCAGTCTGTATCCAATAATATTAATATATACGGAACGAAACAATGTAGATTGCTTCAAGGCGATTCGATCCTATCATAGACAGGAAATATCGTAGATTGGTTCAAGCCACGATTGGATCTTATCCTAGGCCGGCCGGCCGGCCGTCTCCAGAGGCGGAAATAACCAGATCAACTCTTTCTTCTACCGGGAACAATCGGCCAATGTCTCTGGTGCACTACTGAAGTTTCCGATCCCCGCCGACATTAGCGTTTGGTGATGTTAATCCACTATCCAGCATGCAAAAGCATCCACAAAGCAGGACACGGTGATCAGAAAGTTTGCATCTCCGCATGATGTATTGCCGCTCATGACTCGGGGAAATAGCTGATCGTTTTTTCTCTCAAGTGGTTATCAACTCCATCACACGCCATGGTGGGGAGGCTTGTGACGATTTATGCACAGTCATCGTAGCCTCAGGCGAATTGACCCCGGTCTCAGCCATAGCAGCGCCATCAGCAACGAGTCCACCGCATAGCGAGAGCACTCTATGACAACGAAAAGAGAGAGTAACTCATATACACGTACGATGACAAACGTCAGGATGAATGGCGCCGGCACACACCGACAGGCCACATCACTAGGATATGGTAAAACACGTGTTCGTGAGTTAGCAATTCGGCGCCAGTGGTCTGCCACAGTTGTCCCATATGAGAGAGCATCCAGTGGCATGGACATCGACCAACGCGACATTCAGTTCGTTCCATATCGTACGAAAAAAAGAGGAATTGCTATTTTGGAACAACTGTGGCAACACTCTCATGGGGTACGTTCTGAAAATTGCGATCTTCCCTTCAAACATGGCATGCCACATATTTATTGGTTATTAATTTGCATACGCGCCTGCAAGTCAAACGCAAGCTACAGTGGCTTGGTTCAGGGCAGAAATTTTTGCATGTCATCGATATTCTGCACTAGAGTAAGAAAACGGTGAGACCATTGAGCTGCCTATGCCTATTTTGTTCTTTTGGGTGATGTTTCAGCACTTGGTGTTAATCTAATAGTAGTAAATCAAAACTTAAAGTCCCCGCATTTTGATAAATTCATGATATAGGCATCGTCCATACAAGGTTATAACTAACACATTAGGGTGCCTTGAGATCACTAGGCAAACAAAATTCATGTATTTAATTTCCAGCTGATCGATTGTTTTTTTTGGAATTTTATTTGAAATCTTGATGGATTCCCTAATTGATGAGAAAAGGTTAAGCCTAAAAAATGTTCACTAGGTTCTTATAAACCGAGATTAATCTTTAAATGACTTAGAGACCAGGTTTAAAAAACATATAGTGCAGCTTCAAAAACCATGAAACTTCATGATCAATTTTAGGAAATGTAGAAGTCAACTTCCAAAACCATATATCTAGACATCATTATTTACTGGAATATTCACACGATAAAATGATAAATTTCTAGAAACTTATATGTTGGCATAAATATATTCATTCAATGTTCCAAATATTATTTACAAATTTAGAAGTACAAGGATGGGTTAAAAAAATTAAACCAACTTAAAATAAATAACTAACAAACAGAGGGGCTTCCACAAGTTTATAAACACTTCTAAATAAAGCATTTATCTTCCAAAAAAATATCGAAGTTGAAGGGTACACTTAAAAGAAAACTACGAAATGACTAGATTAAAACTTAAAGTTCCCGCATCTTGATAAATTTATGGTATAGGAGTTGTATTTACAAAGTTATAACTAAGACTTTATCATATCTTGAGATCACCAGGCAAGCCATGTTTAATTTCCAGTTTATTGATTTGTGTTTTCCCAAAAATTATAACTAAGAGTTTAGAATACCTTGAGTTGTATTTGCAATCTTGCTGGATTCCCAAAAATTATGAGAAAAGTTTAAACCTTAAAAATGTTCATGAGGTTCTCATAAACAGAGAATGATCTTTGAAATTGATTCAAATACCATCTTTAAAAATCAAATAGTGTGGCTTAAAAAATCATAAAACTTTATAAAACATATCATAATCAATTTGAAGTAATGTAGAATCCAACTTCCAAAACCATGTATCTAGACACAACATTTATTGGAATATTCACACGATAATAGATTGAATCTCCAGAAATTACATGTTGGCATAAAATACTCAATCAAAGTTACAAATATTATTTACAAATTTAAAAGTACAAGGATTGGTTCTAAAAAAATTAACCCCAGTTAAAAATAAATAAATAAAAATAAATAAATAACACAAAGAGGGTCCTCCACAAGTTTATAAACTCTTCTATAGAAACCATTTATCTTCCAAAAAAATCGAAGTTCAAGGGCATGATTAAAACAAAGCTAGAAATTAATTAAAATAAATTTAACAGTCAATTTAAGAAAAGCTTTATTTGTAGGAAATATGTATTTTTTTTACATGTGTATGAAATAAGGATTTGGGAGAAGCTCACGCGGATGCATGGGTCGATGAATAGTATAGTAGTTTCTAGGGTAAAAATATAGACATATAAAATCTTAATTACAAAACAATTTCTAAAGATGTTTTCCCCAATTGTAAAAGTGAACGCCAACAAGAAAGATTCTCGATAAAACTAGAAGTAACGTCAAGTTCCCTAGAACTAAAATCCTCTAGATATTCCCTTTTTCTAATTGACACAATTTGTGGTAAAAAATATAAACCTTCTTCCATGATTCGGGTTAATGTAAAAATAGTACTAACCCCACATGTTTAAAAACGCATGAGATTCACACATGAATGATTCTTACTGCAACTATGATAGTTGATAGAAGAATTTGTAGAGCCACTCTACTCTGAAGGTAGCTGGCCAAATTTATGGCACATACTTGAATTGCTGAGAAGAACAATCATCACAAATAAACAAGAAATAAGAGGCATTGATTTGCTCGACCAGAACAACCTGCATGGTCGCACGAGAAAATTGAAGGAGCCAATCTTATTTGTATGATACCGTCAAATGTTATGAATACGTTGTTATGAATGCATGTTCCTAATAATTCTTTTAGTATTATGAATTTAGCAAACTAGATTACTAATGCTATAATAAACCTATACCACATGCAATAAGTTGATCCATTGTTATCATGACTCCCGTTACATTAGCGGAGGATCAAGTCGGGAGGAAGAGACAGGGATTGAAATGCTGAACTATTAACGTGGTGTTTGTCTTACTTGAGCTACAAAATTTGAATGTTCCACATTGAAGTGAGAAAGTAAAAAACCTTTCAAATTTAATCATGCGAAAAATGTCATACTTTCTATTTAACTTAGATTAAGTGTTCGGTCCAAATGGACACATGCCCAATACATTTGCAAAATGTTCGATAAAATACCAATAGAGTACTATCTATTTAGGTGTAAAATAAATCTGTAACACCCCATATAGAATGATGAGAATATCAGTGAATCTATTTTCTTGCACGTTAAATTAAAATTTTATCTTCTTCAATTTATTTTGGAGTCACTTCTAAAAATTAAATTTGTTGCCCTCGCATTTGCGAGGGCCACCTTGCTAGTTTAAAAAACAGAAAAAAAAACTACCGCAAACAGTAAAAAGGACGAAAGGTACCAGCGTTAACAAAACAAATCCCTTGGTCCTTTGGTTGAGCGCTTGTTGCCTACGATGGAGGTTGGCAAGTTCGAGTCGCTGTTGGGCTATTTAATTTTCTTTTAACCTGCTCTCTTAACAGCAGCATGCCACCCGCGAATCTCCAAGACAATCTAACGGCTCACGCTGTCGACCGAGACTTAAGCAAATATCAGGCACCCGATGATTAGCAAAACCGATAAAAATATGATTGTATTTCTTTTTTTTCATGGAATATGATTTTATTTCTATTTTGCAAAGGAAACATGGTTTTTGTAGACGAAGAACCAACAGATCGATTTCTAAAACAGAACTAACACGAGTAAGACAATCTCCTCTCGATTCTCATAGGCACAGACCAAGTGAGGACTTGTGCGGTAAACAGAAAAACTGAGAAGCTGTACCATTCACATCTATCAGAAAAATCTTCAGAACAGCAGAAAAGATGCAGGTCAGCAGGTAGATTAAGACAAAGTACTCCATTTCATTCCTCTTAGCGAAAAAATTACAAGAATCATGTTTAGATTCGGTAGGAATTTCCAGCATAGTAGTGAGACAGAGAGGATTGATTCCAGTGAGCAGCTGCTAGCCAAGGCGGGTCAGTGAGCGCGCGCAAAATAGAGGCGCACTGTCCAGTGTCCACCACTACTGATCAGCTACGAGCTTCCTACAAGCGAAGCAGAGCAGAGCAGACTGCGCGATCGCGGGCGTCACGAGTGGACGGCGGCGAGGCAGCCCAGCCTCGAGAGGCGCGGCTTGAACTCGCGGCAGCGGCGGTGGTCGCTGTCGCCGGAGGACGGCGACTGGCTGGCCAGCAGCCGGTGCACGTGCGCGCGCAGGACCGGCCGCGTCTTGCTCGTCGTCCTGATCCCCCCGCCGCTCTTGATCCCCGTCGCGCCCGGCGCCGCGGCAAGCTGCTTCGAGGCGCGGATGAAGGAGGAGGACGGCAGTGGCCGCGCGCGGGGTGTCCGGTGGCGGCTGCAGCGGAAAGAGCCCGGGTGGTTCGTCGGCGAGCAAAGGCAGGTCATCTTGGCCGCCCGGCAGCTCTTGGCTGGCCCAGAGACGGATGGGTTCGCCATGGGGAGCCTCCTCTGAAGCTGGGCTGGTTTGTTCTTCTCGTGGGAGATGAGGCGAGTGCGGCAGTGGGTGCGAGCGGGGAGCTAGATGATATTGTGCTGGCCTTCCCCGGGGCGCGCTCCTCTGTTTTTATAAGCGTGGCGACCCATGAGTGACTGGTGTGGTATGTCGAGGAAGGCGACGCTTTCTCTGTCAGTTGAATCAGTTTTCCTCCCGCGCCAGAAATTCTCGTCGGAATTAACTGCAGATAGCTAAGGCATTGCAGCTTCGGTTGCAGCTTTCGTCCAGTTTTCGAGCTTAGTGTCGAGGCAATTTCATCACCGTCGCTGTTGCAGGAACGAAACGTATGTGCAAACTGAAATTGAACCATCCAGCCGGCCGGGGCACGTAAGCAAAACTGCGCATGTCCGATCGACCTGCAAACATTGTATTCTCTGCTGCTCTTTGCGTTCGGCGACGCACGCCGCACCAGCTGAGCTCATGCTTAATACAGTACTATCTTTCTCGAAAGAAACGAGAGGTTCCAATCTGCACTCATTCACTGGTGGAAAGCACTCACTCATGATCACGTCCGCCACCATTCGCTAATAAGCTTGTTCTTTTGTCAAAAAAATTCGTACCGGCAGGCTTCGTTTTATCCGCGACGCCGACATCACTAGTTCAATCGAGCACGCAGCCTTTCGTGCCATCTTCCTATGATGGCGGGAACTCATCGGCCGTGACTCAGCGCGGCCGCCTTTCGCGTCATCTCGTGCCTAACAATTTTGTTATCTTCCGCAAGTACTCCTACGACGTACGTACACTCCATTATTGGCTTATTGCTTGCGTGGAACCTCTTGAGGAAAACCTGAAGAAAAATGCACATACACGCATCTTGTCGTATGTCCTTACCATCGTGTGTATGTACAGTCAGATCGGAGAGGCAGCTGGAACATGCACGTGTTGTGTGCCATGTGGGCAGTGGAAATTAATCGGCCAAAAGTTGATCTATCGAAGAACATTCGATCAAGAGTTAGTCAAAAAAAAGGCGTAAAGGCTTACTAGATGATTAATCATTTAATCTTCCCGGTAACTGAAAGTAGCCAGCTGCTAGCTAGGGCTCGAAGTGTCTGGTACACTTTCGCCGCGCCATCTACAATGTGTTATTTTTACCGTGTGGCAGACGTGGTGGATCTGCATGTTTTTTTTGCTGCGTTCATATGTTAAGTTTTTAGTGTAGCCCACAAATTAAATAGGTGGACATACTGTAATAGCTGGTTGTGATCAAGCACTTACTCTCGAACCAAAATGTGGCAGCCGTTGATGGGTTTAAATGATACACTGATCACGAATATAATAATGATAAACCAAACAAAAAAATTGGAATGCTATGATATGAACACGGCAGAAATACATATATAATAATGCTCCAGCTCCGCTCTACTACCGTAAAGTCTGTTCAGCTCCACTGGATTTTCCCTATTAATATGCCCATGCTTCTTTGACTTTCAAAATTCACTATAACACTTTCTGTCAGTGCCTTCAAATGTCCTATAATACCACTTAGTGAGGGGAACAAAGCAATTTTCTGACCAACGTCCTCCAAGGTTCAAAACCAAAATCACATGACAAGCAATTAGGAATTTATTCAGAGTACACAACTAAGAGAATCAAATATAAAGGCAATCAGTGTTCAAATCACATTATACACACTGAACATGAAGCATGTATAACCTGCTAAACATAAATATGGAAATCAGCATTCTTTGATGTAATAAATCACCTTGAGAATATAGTGCAATGAACAAACATATGGGAACAATATAGCCATGTAAAGAAGTTGCAGGCCTGGCAGGCCGAGGAAGATGGACAAGTGGGAGGATTCATTCCACATATTGTGGATGGGGTGTGTCGATTCTTCAATAGGCAGATAATACAATTTTATTTCTAGAGCATGATCTTCAAAAGGCTGCGAACATGAAGCTAAATCTTGCGCTCTTTGAAGAGATGCCATGTCTGAAAATTAATTTTGATAAAAGTGAAATCTATTGCTTCGGAAAGGCCAGAGATAAGCAGGAGGACTATCGTTACATCTTCGGTTGTGAGGTGGGAGATCTTCCGTTTAAATATCTAGGTATTCCTATCTACCAATGTAAGTTATTAAAGAAAGAATGGAAGTTCGTAGAAGATTGATTTGAAAAAAAAAACTAGGTGCCTGACTATGGAAGATTCTCTCATACGGGGACCATCTTGTTCTGATTAACTCAGTTCTTACCAGCTTACCAATGTTTTTATTATCATTTTTTGAATTACCTACTAGGGTAAGGAAAATATTAAATTTCTATCGTTCTCTGTTTTTTTTGCCAAATTGATAGTAACAAAAGGAAGTACCGCCTAACCAAATGGAACATTGTATGTCGACCAAAGGACCAAGAGGGTTTGGGGATTGAAGTGTTAAAAATTAAGAATATATGCTTGTTGAGAAAGTGGTTTTTTAAAATGCTCCATGAAGAGGGGATGTGGAAATATATAGTAGATTTTTTAATAAGTATCTGTGTGACAAGATGTTGTCTCAAGTACATGCTAAACCAACCGATTCCCCTTTTTAGAAAGGGATTATGAGAGTTAAACATGAGTTTTTTTGCACGAGGGTTTTTCGTCCTTGGAGATGGCCACCATGTTCGTTTCTGGGAGGATGTGTGATTAGGAGATATGTGCTCTCGGCTGAATATCTCACTCTCTATAACATTGTGGGTTATAAGAATGTCAGGTGGATGATGTTCTAAGTAATTTACCTATCAATATCCAGCTTAGGAGACCTATAGTTGGGGGTAGAAAGACTGTGTGGATTCATTTGATGGAGATACTAATGCGAGTTTCTATGACTAATACACCTGATAAGTCTGCTTGGAATTTGACTACGAATTGAAATTATTACGTTAAATCAATGTATGCCGATTTGATCAATGACCACACAAGATTTTTGCGGACATATTTGTGGAAACTGAAAATACCGTTAAAGATAAAGATCTTTTCGTGGTTCCTTAATCGTAAGGTGATATTTACAAAGGACATCCTCCATAAAAGAGGATGGACAGGGTGTAAAAAGTGTGTGTTTTGTCATTCGGATAAAACCATTGATCATCTCTTTATATCTTGCTCTTTTGCTAGAAATATTTGGAGGCTTATTCATTTTACTTTTAATATTTATCCCCAACCTCGATTTTAATTTATTTGGTACTTGGCTCTCAACAGTATTGACAAGCAGCTAAGGCTCGTATACGTATAGGTATGTCCGCTTTTCTATGGGTCATTTGTAATTGTCGTATTGATGTTGTTTTTAGCCAAAAAAAAGAGTTGTACACTATTTGCGGGTATAAAAAAGACAATCTACTAGATTCACATATGGTCTTTCCTCCTTCCGGGATCAGCGCACGCTTATAGATACCCAATGTGCTCGACTGATGGTGGTCGTACGGGTTATCTTTGGCAGAGGTGGCTGGTGGTACTACAAAAACATAGATGTTTAGAGATGTTATTTTTTAGTGGTTGGTTTTGTGAGCACTTTGGTTGATCAGTGATTTGTAATAACTCTATGCTAGTGAAACTTTGTAATAAAACCGTGTGCGTGCTCGATGCACAGGTTGGGTCGAAGCACCCATTTCAAAAGAAGAAAATCTATGTAAATCTAACTAAGTCAAAGTCAGGTCAACCGACATTGACCCGCGGTCCTATACAGAGCCCTCGGGACACTGCCTACCATGCAAGTGACCCAAGTAGGAATGATGAGGTTGCACTGACGCATATCACATTTAGCACGCATGCATCCTTATGCCGAGTCACCACGGCCCTGACACGCAGCCATTTTTTTAGACTAAAAGGGCGCTCCCCGATTTCATTGGAATCGCTAGAGCAAGTCGAACAAAGTTTTACATCATACACAGCTTCATCGAGTGTGAGAGCTAGAGAGGTTCACAACCTACCACCGGGTAGAAACAACGAGCCAGTACAGACCACAACATAGTTAAACAGAAACATAAGGGATCTAACAGGATGAATTACAGAACACCAGACTCAGCACTTCTGCAGAAACTTGGACAAAAGCTTCTTGCAGGTCTCCTCCTAAGCCTGTTCTGCGCTGGGGAAGACATCTGAGCTCTTCCAGGAGCAGGGGATCAGAGCCAAGCGATCCGCAAAAGCTCTCCTCGCAATCTGTTCAGCTTCAGGATATTCTGGTCTAGCAAGGTTGAGACGATGTCGCTTGCCAGAATTTTCCATTGCTCCAACTCGAGGATGATCCTTCGCCAAATGTCCAAAACACCTGGCCAGCATTTTCCTGAAAACACATGTCATTACGAAGTTTCCAAATTGACCACATTGTAGCAGTACAAACAACATTGATCAGGGAATTTTTCTTTTCACTAAGCCACCATCTAGCAATAGATTCAAAGTTAGATCCTACTGGCACACCCAACAAGTTAGACACTTCAAACCACACAATTCTAGCAACATCAAAGAAAAGACAGTGACTTGTTTCTGTTTCAGAATAGAACAAACATATCTCATCCAGTACAAACCTACGTTTGGCTAAGTTATCCCGAGTTAATAGTCTATTATTATCTAGAAGCCACAAGAAGATATGTAGTCTGGCTGGAACCTTAAATTTCCAAACAGCGGGGGTGTGCACATGGACAATCCATCTGTTGTTAACAACAACATAAAAGGACCTAACACTGTATTTTCCATATGATTCAAACATCAAAATGGGGTTATTCAACTACCCTGCTAGAGTAACAGTGCTCACGAGTTGTCATAACTCTTCCTATTGATGCCACACTTCAAGATAGGCATTTCTCCTAAAGGCAAGCCTAAGTTCACCGTTTTGATAAGCTTGGGCAACTGAGATATCATGTTCATTTGAGATTTCAAAAAGATTCCAGAAGCACACAACCAAGCAACAATTGCCTAACCAGACATCACTCCAAAATTTAATCTTCCTCCCGATGGCTAGGTTGAGACTCCAAATGAATAGTGTGTAGCTAGTGGCAAGCCTTCTTCCCCACGAGGGTGACTCGAGGGTTTATATCGAACTCTTGGGGAGCCAGTATTTCAGCAGTTGTCTTCCAATCTTCCTCCAGGATCCTGCAAACAAGTAGAGCATTTTGTGCTCTCAACCTCACCAAGTGGTTGTCAAGCACAAGGTGTGAGACTTCTAAATTGCAATGCAAAACTGAAAGTAAATGTGCAATAATTAAATCTACTACTAAATGCAAATGAGAAAATAAATATGCAATGGATTGTTTTTGTATTTTTGTGATGCAAGTGGCGATGCAGATAATGTAAATTCGAATTGGAGATGCAAGTAAAGTAAAATGCAAGTAAAGTAAATTGCAACAAAGTAACTAGAGTGTTTTCTTATAATTAAAATAGGACCGGGGTTCATGGTTTCACACTTGCATTCTCTCAAATAAAGTGGTAGACGGTGGACATAAAGAATTACATGTGAGATTACAATAACATGTTTAACATTGAGTACTTTCATATGGGCATCACGTCCTAGCATAGAGGTCTCTACGGTCATATTGATCCCTCTTATACTCCATCAAGATGCGAAATAAATCATAACACCTCAATAATTAAGGAAAACCAGAGTATAGCTTTAAGCAATGTGACATGAAGTTAAGTAAGAACTTGCTAGATCTAGTAATGGAGATTGATTAGTGTCACTTCAAATCCCCGGTAACAAGGTACTCCTTTTTATCCCTAGTGAGGTAACTAAGAAAGGTTTAACAAAACCTAAGTGGATCGCTGAACTTCTGTCACTTTCACAGCACTAGCCACCCCCCCGTTACTCCAACTAATGCACCCATCACCCCACACACGCTCTCAAGAACTAGATTGATCAAAGCTAGCAAATAAGAACGGGGTACATAAGATACATCTACTCAAATAACTCAAGAGAAACAATTGCAATCTCAGATTCAATAACTCATAGAAAAGATCCACCACATAGGAATTACAACGGTGCCCGTAATCATGTGAGACAGCTCATACGGATCTAATTAGTGAAGCATATAGAGAGAGAGATACAAGTGCTACTTCCACAAACCCATAGCCCTGGGGTGGACTACTCCCTCTTCATGGAGATGTCGATGGAGATGGCGTTGGAGGGGTAGGAGATCACACCGGCGGCGCCCCGCCGGAGTTTTCCCCCTCCAATCTGGAACTTCTGGTCTCTGTTTTGGTGTTTCGGTGTTTCGGCGGCGCTCTTCTCCGTAAGGGTACGGGGGACCCTTTTTATAGTCTGTTTTAGGTCATGACGGAGTCGGTAAGTCGAAGATGGAAGGAATTGGGGCCACAGGGGCCAAAAGGGGGCCTCTCACGCGGCCAAGGAATCTGGCCGCGTGGAGGGTCCTCTTTTGGGCCTCCTTGCCCAATTCTCGTGGATCCTTCGCCCGCAAGTCTTCTCCTTTCAAGAAAATGACCCCCGCAGATTTTCAGGTGATTTCGCGGAAGTTTGCCCCCTGGTCAAAAATATAGAAAACGGGGTTTCTGACAGGCAGTGTTAATTCCATAAAAGTTGGGGGACTTTGTAATTTAACCCGAAAATACTATAAAACATTGAATTATACCCTTATATGATGCAATATGTAATAGAAAACCATGTGAAAATATGCAAAATTCATCTATGCATTTTACATGCATCAACATCCCCAAGCTTAACCCATGCTCGTCCTCGAGTATGAAGGTGATAAAACTAAGATGGGTTTTGCATATTGAAACAATCATTGGATATCAAGGAGAATTATTCATGCTACATATAATCAAATGATTAATACTAGAAATGAGTAGCAATATACAATTCATGTTGTAAGAAATATCAAATATGCACGCAAAGATGCTTCATGAAAGTTCACAAAGTGTATAATGAAATAAAAGCACTATGGACCAAATGCATACACAAAATGAAAAATAAAATCCTATATTGGTCAAAGAATAGCATAATGGAGAATAGAAAATATGGTGGACACTTTGGAGAAAATTGAGTAGAGCTAAAACATGATCAAGTCTTATTTAGCCTCTAAATTATTCAACTAAATTACTAATTGAAATGTGGTATCCATTGATCTAGGACTCTCATTGCCCCTTTATCACTAGCATCTTAAAATTGTGAGTATTGAAGTAATGAGAATGACAAGGTGGTTGAAAGACTCATACCCCGTGAGTGTGAAAACCTACTCCATGATTACTCAACTTAAGATTCATAATAAGCTTTGTACAATCATAATAAGTATTAATGACATCATAGAGAACCGCAAAGAGGTACCTCTTGCCCCATGACATGGAAACAAGCCAATGTTACAATGACAAGATGAACAAACGGAGTAGACTCATCATCCTTTTTATTTTCATTCACTATTATGCATAGCTTCTTATTTTATTATAGGATGTGTTGTAGAGTCACTCAAGCTGTAAGTAAATTTCCACCATGAAAAAGCATGGCTTGGGTTAGCGGCCCAATGCGTTTCTCTAGTCATATAGATACTTACTCATCAAAACTTACTATTCCTCTATTTTATTTCGGCATGGCAGGAGTCCAAAAACAAAAGTACATGATATCAACCAAATGTAAATTTTTTTGTGCAATGTTGAAAGCTTTCCGGTGATACACGTTTATAGCTAGCTCCCAACCACACACTTGTCAAACGCAAAACTTGTGGTTCCCATTATTGGGTCATGTTTATTAGATGCATAAAAAGTAAAGTGTGCCTTCAAAAGTTCGTGAGAGTCCTATCCCAAGTTCAACCCATGACAATTAATAAAATGAATATCTTAATTTAGAACATAAATAACACAATAACATGGTGAATATACTCGGAATAGCAATGAAGCTAATGGGAAGATATGGTGGACTCACTGGAAATACTTGGCTAAGGAGTGTTGGAAACAAGTTTTTACTTGTTGGAATTTTTAAAATTTTGGGCTAGCAAGAGGGAGATAGTTGACCAGCTACTATGCATGCATATGTACATAGAACTACTCATTTCATGACAAACTAAATAAACCAGCAATTTACATCAAGGACATGAATAAGAGATAGCTCAAGACAACATTATTGCAAATTTCTACACATAAAAAGCCTATAAATCATGCAAACATATGTAGCTCTTCAAATCAACCATGGCATCCCTATTCCAAGTCATAATACTAGCATCCAATACATTCCAACCCCAAACTCCAGTAGCTCAATCTCATATAAAATGATGGTGGTGGTCTTATCAAAACAAAAATAAAAACAAAAACTAGATGCTTCAAGTCTCTACGATAAATGTTTTGTTTAGAAAAACAGAAAGTAGACGTGTGCTAACCAAAATAGTGTAGCTCCAGTGGGGTGTTCATCACATCAACAAGCTTATGTCTTTCACCATTCTTGGATGTCTTGAGGCGCAGCTCCTCTATTCCCTGTGAAAAAAACTTCACAAAACATGTTTCTCCCATTCTTTTTCTGTGGGGTGAGATTAGCAACGACAAACAAATCACATGCTTGCTGTGCAAAATTCCAAATCAAATGCTCCAGTAGATAGACAATAAGGTTCATTATGTTGTATGTTCACTCTCTTGCTTGAAAGAATCATGAAAATTCGATTCTCAATCCCAAAAAGTGCATAAAACAAAAGAAGACAGAATCTGTCCAGAAAAGAAGCAGCAGCAAAACGAACGTTTTTTCCTAAGATAGACTCGTCAAAAAATCAAGCCAATTTTTGTGCTTACAGAGGACTAACAGTTGCAGAACATACTAAAAAATTAGCTCAATCCGACATACCAATAAAAAACGTAAAATCATACAGTGAGCAGACTCGTGCTGAAACAGAAATTTCATGCACTAGGATATCAACTTATAAGTCCAAATGGGTTTGACTTGACTCGTTATTCAAAACTCCAGAATTAAAACAAAAAAACTAATCTCTTGAGACAGCAAGAGGACACTAGGAAAATCCAAACAAAATAACCGGGTTGCCTCCCGTAAAGCGCTTTCTTTATAGCCATATAGCTAGGCTTTACTTACTTGATAATCAAGAGGGATAAAGCTCATGAGGGAGCTTGTTCTTCAGCGTGCCCCTCTTCCTTGGGAAGTGCTCCATGCTTTTCTTGTGAGGGAACTGAAACTTGACATTCCCTTCCTTGGAGTCTATGATTGCACCTGTAGTACGAAGAAAAGGTCTACCCAAAATAATAGGACTAGGGGATTCATCCCCCATATCCATAATAATGAAATCAACGGGTACGAAAGTCATGTGCAATTCAATCATAACATCTTTTACTTTTCCTACAGCATGTTTAGTAGAGTTATCAGCAAGGACAAATTCACTTGAGCACTTTTCTAAATTTTCTAGTTCTAGCAATTCATATAATTCTTTAGAGAGTACCGATACACTAGAACCTAGATCTAACATAGCATGGTGAATTTCTTTTCCAATTGAAACTAGCACCTTGGGGATCCATGCATCCCCAAGATTAGGAGGTATCATGGCCTCATTCTTGTACCTAGCAATTTTTTCTTGCAAGACATGATTAGCAATATAAGATCCAAAGCTAGGTTGATTAATATTTATAGTGGGATCACTAGCAAATTTTTATAGAGTAGCAATAAGTTCTTGCAAGCTACTTTTTTCTAAATCAAGCAATGGATACTTAATTTTAGTAAGCATCATAATTTGCTCTACTTTACTCTCTAATTTAGCTAGCATGCTTGATTCATGAGGACTAATTTCATCTTTGCTAGCAAGATAAGACATATATGGAAGTAAATATTCAGGGTACTTCACTATTTCATTCAATGTTTCTTCTAAGCTAGTAGGGACATGCTCACTTGTATTCTCAGCAATATGATCAATATTTTCAATAATAGGAGAAGCAATAGTAATAGAATTCATTCCTACACTAGGTTGTGCTTGTGGCTTTCCCGCTGACATGCTTAATAGAGTTGCTTGATTATCAGCTAATTTTGACAATGCTTTATCTAAATTCGAAGATTGAAGTTGCAATCCTTTAATATCACTACTAATGGATGAAATAGACTTATTTAACTCATGTATCATACCATTGTGACTAGCAACTTGTTCCATAAGCAATTTATTAGATTCAGAAATTTCACTAGAAGGCTTCCACTTATTTTCATTAGCATTAGGATATGGAACAAAAGGTTTATTTGGCACATAAGGAGGTTTACTATATGAATTGTAAGCATTACCAAAACCATTGCTACCATAATTCCTAACAAAATTAACATCCACACTTTCAGAATTACTACCAACTAGCTCCTGCAAAGGCACATTTTCCATATTTTGTTTATTAATAAAAGCAAGAATAGTGTCCATTTTAGAAGACAAATCATTGGTTTCTTCAATTGAGTTTATTTTCTTAGTGGGATTGGGTGCTCTTTCATTATTCCATTGACTATAATTTTGCAACATGCTTTCTAATATGCTCTTAGCCTCACCTACAGTTTTACTCATAAAGGCACCTCCAGCAGCAGAATCAAGTATATTTCTAGACATGTAGTTTAGACCATTATAAAAAGAGTGTAGTATGGTTCATTCATTTACTCCATGTGATGGGCATGTTCTAAGCATTAATTTAATTCTATCCCATGCCATGGCTACATGTTCATTATCATTTTGCCTAAATGAGAGGATATTATTCCTATTTTGCAAAATTTTAACGGGAGGATAATATTTCTTAATGAAAACTTCTTTTAAATCATCCCAAGACTTTATACTAGCTGTAGGTAGTGAAAGTAACCATTCTTTAGCCTTTCCTCTAAGTGAAAAAGGAAATAATTTCAGTTTTAAAACACTACTTTCCACATTTTTAAATTTTTGCATATCACATATTTCCATGAAATCATGAAGATGCATAGAGGCATCCTCCATAGCACTACCACCAAATTGCTCTCTAGTAATTAAATTCAATAAACTAGGACTTACTTCATAGCTTTCAGCTTGTATTTCAGGTGTAGTAATTGGCCTATCAATGAATTGGTCATTGGGTGTATTTGTGGAGTCACTTAATTTAGTTCTATCACCCATTTTAACAGTTTTTATGTAGTTTTTATTTTTTTTATGCAAAACTGAAAAGTAAAGTAACTAGGCAAATTCGAAATACTAAAATAAACTAGATAACTAAATGCAAAACTAAAATGCAAACTAAAATAAAAGATGCAAGACAAAACAAAAACAAGAACAAAAAAAAACAAAAACAAAAACAAGACAAGAAACAAAACAATCTACTTGAAAGAAGCTGGAGATAGAAAGGATGGTACTCACATAGGTGCACACTCCCCAAGCTTAGGTGTTTGCACACCTTGTTTGTGATGAAGACTTCTTGTGAGCTCCCTTGGACAAGTCCTTCACCTATGGCTCCCCGGCAACGGCGCTAGAAAAACGCTTGATGGCTAGGTTGAGACTCCAAGTGCAGAGTGTGTAGCTAGTGGCAAGCCTTCTTCCCCACGAGGGTGACTCAAGGGTTTATATCGAACTCTTGGGGAGCTAGTATTTCAGCACTTGTCTTCCAAGCTTCCTCCAGGATCCTGCAAACAAGTAGAGAATTTTGTGCCCTCAACCTCACCAAGTGGTTCTCAAGCACAAGGTGTGAGACTTCTAAATTGCAATGCAAAACTGAAAGTAAATGTGCAATAATTAAATCTACTACTAAATGCAAATGAGAAAATAAATATGCAATGGATTGTTTTTGTATTTTTGTGATGCAAGTGGTGATGAAGATAATGTAAATTCGAATTGGAGATGCAAGTAAAGTAAAATGCAAGTAAAGTAAATTGCAACAAAGTAACTAGAGTGTTTTCTTATAATTAAAATAGGATCGGGGTTCATGGTTTCACACTTGCATTCTCTCAAATAAAGTGGTAGACGGTGGACATAAAGAATTACATGTGAGATTACAATAACATGTTTAACATTGAGTACTTTCATATGGGCATCACGTCCTAGCATAGAGATCTGTACGGTCATATTGATCCCTCTTATACTCCACCAAGATGCGAAATAAATCATAACACCTCGATAATTAAGGAAAAACCAGAGTATAGTTTTAAGCAATGTGACATGAAGTTGAAGTAAGAACTTGCTAGATCTAGTCATGGAGATTGATTAGTGTCACTTCAAATCCCCGGTAACAAGGTACTCCTTTTTATCCCTAGTGAGGTAACTAAGAAAGGTTTAACAAAACCTAAGTGGATCGCTGAACTTCTGTCACTTTCACAGCACTAGCCACCCCCCCCCCCCCGTTACTCCAACTAATGCACCCATCACCCCACACACGCTCTCAAGAACTAGATTGATCAAAGCTAGCAAATAAGAACGGGGTACATAAGATACATCTATTCAAATAACTCAAGAGAAACAATTGCAATCTCAGATTCAATAACTCATAGAAAAGATCCACCACATAGGAATTACAACGGTGCCCGTAATCATGTGAGGCAGCTCATACTGATCTAATTAGTGAAGCACATAGAGAGAGAGATACAAGTGCTACTTCCACAAACCCATAGCCCTGGGGTGGACTACTCCCTCTTCATGGAGATGTCGATGGAGATGACGTTGGAGGGGGAGGAGATCACACCGGCGGCGCCCCGCCAGAGTTTTCCCCCTCCAATCTGGAACTTCTGGTCTCTGTTTCGGTGTTTCGGTGTTTCGGCGGCGCTCTTCTCCGTAAGGGTACGGGGGACCCTTTTTATAGTCGGTTTTAGGTCAAGACGGAGTCGGTAAGTCGAAGATGGAAGGAATTGGGGCCACAGGGGCCAAAAGGGGGCCTCTCACGCGACCAAGGAATCTGGCCGCATGGAGGGTCCTCTTTTGGGCCTCCTTACCCAATTCTCGTGGATCCTTCGCCCGCAAGTCTTCTCCTTCCAAGAAAATGACCCCCGCAGATTTTCAGGCGATTTCGTGGAAGTTTGCCCCCTGAAACGTCAAAAATATAGAAAACGGGGTTTCGGACAGGCAGGGTTAATTCCATAAAAGTTGGGGGACTTTGTAATTTAACCCCAAAATACTATAAAACATTGAATTATACCCTTATATGATGCAATATGTAATAGAAAACCATGTGAAAATATGCAAAATTCATCTATGCATTTTACATGCATCACCTCCCATTACCCACTTTCCACCTGAAACCACACTTAGCAGCTCTGGCAGCCCACATGACTCCTTTCCAGAAAGGAGAACAAGTTGTTGGGACAGAGGAGAAGATATTAGGGTGAGGATCATATTTAAAGTCAACAATTTTCCTCCAGATTTTGTTGTCATCCTTATGGTACCTTTTTACCCAAGAAGCTAATAGGCACAGAGTAAATTCTCCTAGGTTTTGCACCCCCAACCCCCATAGTCCTTCCTCAAAGATAGTAGGTCTCTGTTAGCTAAATGATATTTCTTATTCCCATCAACATCACTCCACAAGAAGTGTGCCATTTGAGAATTAATAGCAGAAATGACCCATTTAGGAAATTTGAGAATAGACAAAAGGTACATGGGGATGCTAGCAATACAGGCTTTAAGCAACAACAATCTACTTTGATAATTCAGAAACTTCCCCCTCCATCCAGAAAACCTTTTAAAAGTTTTATCAATAATAGGTTGGAGGTCCTCCTTTTTAAGTTTGTAGAAATGAAGAGGGACTCCCTAGTATTGGCAAGGGAATTCAGCAATTTTACAACCGAAGACCTAGGCAAAAATATTCATATCCTCCATGTCAACATGGATACCCATCAAATCAGTCTTATGGTAATTAATTCTCATACCCGATATGTTCTCAAAACATGCAAGTAACCACTTAAGATTCCTAGCAAAGTCAATGTTAGCATCCAAAAACAGGATGGTATCATCATCATATTGGAGACTAATAACACCCCCAGGAACCACTTGAGGGAGCAATCCCTAATTAATCCAGCATTGGTAGCTTTATAGAGCATTTTTTTAAACACATCAGCAACAAGATTAAACAGGATGGGAGAGCTAGGGCCCCCCTGTTTCAGACCTTTGCCTACTTTAAACTAGGAATTATTAACATCATTGATTCTGATGCAGAGAGACCCACCAACAAGGAGGGTTTTGATCCAGGCCCTAATAGTAGGGCCAAAGCCTCTAGAGATCAGCATATCATCTAAGAAATTTCAGTCAACTCTATCATACACTAGTAGAGAAGTGCCTTTCTATGGAATCGATTCTGTGGCGCACCCCTATTCGGTGCGCCACAGAAATGTAATTCTGTGGCGCACGGGTGGGCATGCGCCACAGAAAACAGGAATTCTGTGGCGCACGGGACCGTGGTGCGCCACAGAAAACAGGAATTCTGTGGCGCACCGGATGGGGGTGCGCCACAGAAATGAGCTGGGGGCCCACACCAATAACTTTACACTCCCATTCTGTGGCGCATGGTGGTCAGTGCGCCACAGAAATATGACATTTCTGTGGCGCACCACTGCCACGTGCGCCACAGAATTCCCATCCGAAAAAATTCTGCCCTCACGCACCAACTCCACCCCCCCCCCCCCGGGAACGCCTTTTCTAGTTTTTGACGGAAGAGTTGGCGGTCTAAAAAGCATCAAAAAATAAATCCCTTATAGATGCACGGAGAGTTTAATGTCTACTTTTTTATCAAATTTTGAAATATGAATTTCGACTTTCTGAGCAAAAGTTTTATAAAAAAAGTAAAATGGGCATAACTTTTGCATACGATGTCGAAAAAAAATGATCAAGATATTAAAAAAAACTAGAGAAAAAAAGGAACCCAACCTCACTCGCCTTCGGCCTGTGAGCTTTTTTTAGAATTGCCAAATTCCAAAAGGAACAAAAGTTATGGCCGTTTTAAGATTTTGACTAGAAAATAAAAAAAAAGAAAAAAAAATTCTGTGGCGCACCAAGGGGGGGTGCGCCACAGAATTGGGAGGCAGATTCGAAATCTGCCTCCTCCCCTCCTTTTCTTCACTTCTCCCCTCCACTTCTCCCCTCCACTTCTCCTCCACTTCTCATCTTCTACCTCTCCTCTCCTCTCCTCTCCTCTCCTCTCCTCTCCTCCACCTCTCCTCCTCCACCACCACCACCACCACCTCTCCTCCTTCTCCTCCACCACCACCACCACCTCTCCTCCTTCTCCTCCACCACCACCACCACTCCTCCTCCACCACCACCACTCCTCCTCCACCACCACCATCCTCCTCCTCCACCACCACTCCTCCTCCACCACCACCATCCTCCTCCTCCACCACCACCACCACCTCCGGTGAGCTCCTCCTCCTCCTCCTCCACCACCACCTCTCCTCCTCCTCTTTCTCCTCCTCCTCTCCTCCTCCTCCTCCTCCTCCTCTATCACCACCACCTCTCCTCCTCCTCCTCCTCCTCCACCACCACCACCTCCGGCGAGCTTCTCCTTCTCCTCCCCACCAACTCCGGTGACCCCCATCCTCCACCCACCAACTCCGGCGAGCATCCGACGAAATCCGGCGAAATTTCGAAATTTCGAAAATTTCCCGCGGCCAGATCTGGCCGCCTTTTTTTTTTGAAATTCAAAAAAAAATTCTGTGGCGCACCCCCCCTTGGTGCGCCACAGAATTGCAAATTTCTATGGCGCACGGGCTCGGTGCGCCACAGAATCCACCATTTCTGTGGCGCACGGGCTAGGTGCGCCACAGAATCCACTATTTCTGTGGCGCACGGGCTTGGTGCGCCACAGAAATTATTTTTGTGGCGTGTGTTCTGTGGCGCACCCCTGTGGCCCCAGGGTGCGCCACAGAATAGGATTTTGGTGCGCCACAGAAGAGGGTTTCCCTACTAGTGATAGGTTTTTTCATAGTCTAATTTCAGGACTAGAGCAGGGTCTCCCCTGGTGTGTGCAACATGAACCAATACCTGCACATACACCACACTCTCAAGTATAAACCTCCCTTTGATAAAAGCAGTTTGGTTATTAGAGATCAGCCTACTGCCTACCAGGAAAAGCCTATTATTTATAGCTTTAGAGATAAAACTTTTAAGCTACAGTTGCCTAAGCTAATGGGCCTAAACTTTCTCAAATCCCTGGCATCAGGTTCTTTAGGGATAAGGGTAACAATTGCATAGTTAAATCTGGAAACAGACAATCTACCGCATTCAAAGTCCTTGACCAACTCCATAAAATCATTCTTGATCAGGTCCTAGAATTTTTGTTAAAAGAGGAAGGAGAACCCATCTGGATCAGGAGCACCACTAGCATAGGAGCTAAAAACTGCATCCTTGATCTCTTCAACAGTGAAAGGTTGTTGAAGAAGGATGTTTTCCTCCTCAGACACTAACTCATTTGGTTCCCAAAAATCAGGGCTCAAATGAATGTTAGTTCTAGGCTCAGCAGCAAAGAGGGTTTTGTAATACATCATAGCAACTTTAAGCATCTTAGAGGTGTTCTCTCTACAGGGCCCATAGGACCATTCAAGACATCAATTTGTTTCTTCCTTCTCCTCTGGTTTGCAACATCATGGAAATAAGAAGTATTTCTATCCCCTTCTTTGATGAACCTATCTCTAGACCTCTGCCATGCTTTAGTCTCTTCTGCCTTAAGAATTTTGTCAAGATCCAACCTAATTTGCTTAAGTCTGTTATTCTCATTAGTAGAGAGGAGACAAGACTCAGCAAAGGTATCTAAGATATCAAATTTTTGGATCAGATCATCCTTAAGATTTTTGTTGGCAACATCAACATTGATGCTCCACCCTTTACCGTGCATTCTTAATAGTCTTAGTTTAAATTGCCACCTGTCAACAGGTGTAGGTAGGCTGCAAGACATGCAACCATGGAACTAAGGGCATGCATGCAGTGATATTATAAGTAGATGATGCATGCATGTCGTCAAAAGTGGTCGTTAATTTCCATAGAAGTAATAATAGGCCAAATGCACATGCTGTGCGGTCAATGCCAAGGAAGTGCACACATATGACTAGTGCTTGGTAATTTGTCTTCACTCAAAAGTATTAAGCCGACTCACTCTCAACGAGATATTTGATGATTCGTTTTGAGGAATAAAATTTACCCTCTGTCGAGAAGAAGCTGTATTGGGATCTTTTCTATGGGTCGACCGTTTACATCGCAGTCTTTTTTATCTATTTTTTTGGGGAATCTTGCTAGGCTTTATTCACTCAAAATATTCATAGGTACAAACTCACGGGCATGGGGTATACCCAGCCACACATGATGACCCACCCCTAGAGATGAGGCAAATCTAGCAAGATTATGTGCTTCAACGATTGGTCCTTCTTGGCTCATGAACAAAATTGCAAGTAGACATCACTGTAGCTCTTCCGACAGTTTCCGTGACAATTGGTTCATACCTTCCACGCGTGCCATTGTTGATATCAGAAATTACCACTTGGCAGTCCTTTTTATGTGGTCTCTAGGAGATTAATTTCCCTAGATTTTTAGTACGGATTGTTGAAACTAGATTTTTTTTCTTGAAAATCTGCCAAACATTAATTGATTCTCGCGTCAATGTCTTCTTCCCTTTCCTCCAGCACACACTATTGAAAATTCTCACGTGTTGTCGTGGTCAAACTAAATGTCCATCTACAATGCAAGTGCGTACTATACTACTCCTACCTACGTACTATACTTGTGTTGTGCATGAGCTGTACGTACCAAAAGTTGGTAGAACAGCATGGAGAATGTGGAGGCTTCTGACTGAGTGATCGAGTACATGCGCGGAACGAATGTAAGATATAATAGCTCTATTTTTGTGACGAGTTAAGCTATATAACTCTCGACCAATTGTATAACTAGGTACAGACAAACCGAAGTGTTTTTATCTCTTTTATTATCTGCAGTGGAGTCCCTGAAAAAGAGAGCTGCCCATGTAGGGCATCGTCCAGCTAATTAGGATCCAGTGCAACTTTCACATCTCGATCGTATGATGAATGCAGAAATTAATTAAGAGCTGGAACGGTAGAAGGAGTGGACGATTCAAAAGGCACCATCCTTTTCCGAAGATTTCATAAGGTAACATGGCGAGATTTTATTTCGCTTTTCGACACGATCGAAACGGCATGTTAGAGGATATTTTTCAGAAACATGCATGCATTTCAGTTCATGCATGCATCTGTATTAAAAAAAGATGTAACTAAGTCAAGGTAAGACACCCTAGCACTGTCATCAACAGAAGGGACAGATTTGACTCAGAGCACCTTTAGCATGCATGCATCTTTATGCCGAGTCACCACGACAACATGTAGCCCTGGACTAAGGGAAGACTCATACAGTGCTACATGCAGATGATGCATATGGCATCAAAAGTGGCCGTAGATCGACATAGCTGCACTAAATAGGCTGCATGCTTACTGGGCGTGCTTGTTCTTATCCCGATGCTTTAGTCTTTGTCGTTTATCTAGATTTTTTTTAACAAAAAAACCAGGTTGTTTGTCTGGTTTTCATCAAGTTTGTTCTCTAATTAACGGGTTTTCTTAGGTGGACAGGCTGAAGATGATACATATGAACCCACATTTTATAAATGCAAAAAAAACCTTCAAAAAAGTCAAAAAAAATAAGAAACAAAAATTGCATACATAGATTATACAAAAACATGTGGCCAGCATGAATTTTTGTGAAAAAAATCTTTTTATTTTGCCCATAGAAAAAGAGAAAATTTTGGTGCTATTTACAGAACAAAATACTCATAATTTTTGTCATTTTTACAAGGCCAAGAAAAAAGTCGTTTCTACGCGAAACTTTGTAGACGAACATAGAACATGCATACGTACACAAACAATTTTTTCTGAATTTTATACATTAAGAAGATGTATTTTTGAAACAAGGTGTATATGCCCCTGTGTTCAACTTAGTATTTTCCAGGTTTTTTCATCATATGTACCCTTTTCTTATGAGCAATGAGAACACTTTTATGTTGTCACTCAAAAGTTATAAGATGGCTTACTTAGAGTAGATGCTTCTTTGGCAAAGCGTTACGTCCACCCATATATGACGCAGGGGCTGAGTCTCTGGTAACCAGGGCCAAGGCCTGGGTGCAGCGAAAAATGGCCCAACTAAACATTTATGTACTACCTCCGGTGATAAAAGTGGTGCGGAAAGAATTACTAAGCTGGAACAAATTTCTTCATAGCTCAAGACAACCTTTATGGGCCAGAGGGAGTATCATTACAATATTAACCAAAAAAAAAAGCGAGCCAAGTTTTTGTCCTGGTGCCTTCTCAAATCCAGGCTGCGTCATTGGATTGACATAATTTACGGTTTAGTTTTGTACGCAATGAACTGTCGACTTATTCTTGCAAGTAAATTTAACCAATTCATGTCCTAAGAAGGTCAGCAGTCTGCCTAGACATTGACGTAGCCAAATGTTGCAAGGTGACCGAGCGAAAGGCGGAGCAGGTGAGACGACAATCGAAAGGGTTGACGTGAGCCGACTACTAATAGATGAGAGGAGATAAGACCGCGATAGGAGGACAAGCAGCAGTGAGAACATTCCGGAAAAGGGGAGGGTACACACCATGCTATACATGATAAATGCATGTATTGAGATTATTCTGTGCAGCCACCATGTCCATCGCAGTGCATATTCATCCGTGTTATGGTCAAATGATCTCATTAATTATTTAGGTTTATAAGTATGGTTTCTTCAAGAGGTTTCCATAGAAAGTTGTCGGCATGTACTAACTCATGCCTGAATATCGACCCAAGAAAAATCTTATAAGTCGCGATTGTTCAAGTGAAAAGAAAAAAATTATAGCAGTCGTCTTTTATTTTCCTCGAGCAAATTTGGTTTCCAGCCTGGCTTCTTTTGTATTGATTATGATGTGCATTAAGATATCACACGCTAACACATGTTGTGGACTAAGCAAGAGGAGAAAGAAATGGACGATGAGACGGCGATAACAGAAGGGGGATGTTGGTCAGATGGCAATGGGGACCGGCTAGTAGGGATGAGGAAGATAGGGGTGTAACTCATTAGTTACGTACTCAGTCCGTCCGCGAATAACTTCATTTCTAACTTTTATTCTTAGTCAAATTTATTAAACTTTGACCAATTTTATAGGGAAAAAATGTAGCATTTATAAAACTAAGTATCACTAGATTCGTTTTCACATAAAGTTCCAAAATATACCAATTTGATGTTGTATATGTTGATACTATTTTCTATGAAGTTGATCAAATTTTAAAATATTTGACTAAGCACAAATGCTAGAAGTTCACTTATTCGTCGAGGGAGTAGTTGCCTAAACTTTTAGCACGTGTTGTTGAACGCTACCATATAAATCTGCTTGAATATCTATTTCAAAAGCTCACACTCATGATTGTTCAGGCGAGATCAGAAATATATTTTGTGCTTCGTGTTCAATTTTTTTCTTTAGTACCGACTATAATCTATAATTTCATATATGTTATTGTCAGCTCCGCGTGTGTATAAGACTATAAGTCCAAGGCTGGCTACCGTGCGTGTGACTGTCACAAATTAATTATCACGGCTAAAAAACTTTGAATTGACAAATTCAACTCTTGTTCTGTTTTCCCTTGCTCCCAGTGGAGCCCTGAAAGGGAGCGGAAAAATGGATAGAAATGCCCAGTTAGTTAGCCAAGATCCGCTGCAACTGTACCAAGAAAATCAGCGTGAAAACAAAACATATCGATCGTGTGTTGGGAGCCGAGGAGCTAACAGATGATTTTGCCAGACCAGCGACAACTGGTGAAGAAGTCGTGGACAATTCGAGTCACACACTGTGGCATGCGCCATCCAACTCAATCAATCGACGGGATTAAACTAGAAAGGTCATGAGATTTTCTTTTGAGAATGAAACTTGAAGCCGAAAAAAATATTAGTGGTGGCACGTGCAAGCATGCAGTTGTACGAATATACAACCACATGATACAGCCAATTAAATTCAACTCGGTCGTGCGTACTATCAGGGCCGAGTCAGGATTTAGACATAGGGAGGACAAGCAATGTTGATCATACGTGAGTACACTGTACTAAATCCTAGTCTAAACAAATTAGAAAATGAGCATGTTATTGGAACAAACTAATAATATTACATGGATCAAAATTTTACAGAACATTAAAATTATTAAGTAAACCAACATATTTGGCCAGAAAGATGGTTATATAGTACTAGGTCAGATTTACCAATCTCGATTGAATTTGATTTTTAGCACTAGGTCAGATTTACAATTGAAGCAAATGGCTGGAGAACCGATCTATCACAATCTCTCTTCGTTTTTAAGTTAAAGTTAGAGGGGAATTGAAAAAAATAGCAGTATATATATATACATATACATATATATATATATATATATATATATATATATATATATATATATACACATATATATATATATATAGACACACACACAACAACCTTCTTTTTGAAGCATATACCAGCGTGTCTTCGGTCCTCTGACTAATAATATGAGGGTAAGTAGTGGGAACAGCGTCACAGATGAGCGGCAGGAAAACAACGACGACCAGCCAACGCACCACCTGTTGTCGGGAGGCCGGGACAATGCGGGAATCAAATCTAACTTCGGCGTCTGCAGTTACGGGCGGCAGGAACCCTATCGCTTGGAGGCGAGAAAAATCAAATGATAGCGGACGGGGCCGAACGACCTTGCTTCCATGATTGATGATGATAGGCTAATACTCGCGCATATATGGGCTAGATTGCTACTCCCTCCGTATCGAAATATAAAATGTTTTAACGTTTACTAGATAACATGTAACTAGACATGATTTAGTGTAAGATGCACATGAATCTATACACTAAAAATGTCTAGAAATGTTGTGTCTAGCATAAAACATCTTATATTTTGATACGGATGGAGTATTGGGCTTCAGTTCATTCACGTAAGTCTGCATCACTTTTTGGGCGTAAGTACCAGTAATTGGGCATAATCCACGCCCAAATTCATAAGGCGGCGACCGGTAGGTGGGGAGGGGCTATCCCCAGGCCCATACCCCCCTTACCTTCTTCTTCTTCGTATGGCTCAACACCCAGGACTCCCACGTCGCATCAGAGGAGCAGCGAACGGCTGCAGCACCTCCCCCCTCCTCCTTTTAGCTCGAGGCCGAGCAGCCCTCTGCCCTAACCCTAGTTCTCTCCCCCCTCCTCTCTCCCCCGCCTCCATTCCCTCCCTTCTCCCTCTCTCTTTCTTCTCTGCTCCACTTCTCTGAAACTCTCTGTAACTCTGAAACCACACCCGAGCCCCACCCCTTTTCTCCGGTGATCGCCGCCGTTGGGGCCACCCACCGGCCAGGGCGAGTACGGGAATGGGTTCCCCTCGCCTCCCTCATCCTCCTCGTCCACTCAGCGGGGGCCGGGAGGCACCGGAGCGCCGCCGCCGTCCAATGCCATCGCCGGCCACCTCACCACCGCGTCACCGTCTCCCTCTGCTCTTCCCTCTCGGTGAGCTTCCCCTCGACCCCTTCCTCCCTCTCCTCCATCCCCTCCGCACGCACCCGAGCACACACAACACACCCACGGCAGCCCGAGCACACGCGAGCGCAGCAGCGCGGCCACAGCAGCCCGCCGGTGACCAACTTTCATCCGTCAGGTTCAGTAAAAGTTCAGTTAACATCCGCTAGCTGCACCACTTAACCAAACGCGAGCCTTACTGTCAACAAACCGAACACCACCGCAGTGGTTACCACCACAGCGCGCACAGCAGGGGGTCCAGGGATCGACTCCCCCCCCCCCCGCGCACAAAACCCCCACCTTTTTCCATCTTTTTTCCAGGCCCAGAAATTTGACAGAATCGCCAACAAGTCCCTGCTAGTCTATTCTAGGTCCCTGAAATTATTTTCCAAGTCCCTAGCTATTGTTTAAATTGGCAGAATAATACCAAAACTCTAAAATTGCATAAATAATTCATTTTAACTCCAATTTCAACTTTTTAAATATGTTTTCTGTACCAAATTGAATTCTCTACCCAAATATAAAATTTGTTTACTGTTTTGAATATTTTAAATTGGTGAAATATTTGAATTCTTGTTTAATTCACTTAATTTTGCAAAATTCATAACTTGGGCATAAAAATTCCAAATTCAACAAACTTAATTTTGCAAAATTCATAACTTGGGCATAACCCGCGCCCCTACGTACTATGCACTACGTTTGACAAAAACTAGACGATTAACGGCTTTAGGATTCCTATATTTCGAAATGAGAAAATCCGCCCCGAAATTATGACCTACATTTGGTACGACTACAATCCAGGTCTAGAAGAGTAGATGGTGGGTGTCGAATCTTTGACCCTACAAATCCCTTAGGTGACCCTATCGGGTTTCGACTAGGAGAACTCATGAGCGCTGGTGGAATCGTCGGCTAGACAGGGGGCGAGATTTACCCAGGTTCAGGGCCTCGTAGAGGTAAAACCCTTACTCCTGCCTCTGTCGATCTGTATTAGTCGAAAAGATCGGTTACAATGGTGATGGCTCGAGTCGAGAGTATGATCTCAAACTCAAGGTTTTGGTGTTGCGGTGTTGCTTGGTCCTCTACCGGTGGCTCTCCTGGCCTTATATAGGCGGCCAGGTCTCAAACCTTACCCGGAGAGGACTCGAATTCTAACCCTAGGTCGGTTACAAGTTTCCAAACTTAACCCGCAAGTTAGTGCGGGTGGGCTTCACGTGGGCCTTCTAGAATACTCCAAAGGCTCCTCTTCTTGGGCCTTAACCTTGGGCCTGAGATGGGGTGTCCTTACCCGCGGTGTCCAGGATCCATGCCTTCGTCAGTAGCCCCCGAGCGTTTGCTCGAGTGGTTTTTTTTCCAGTCGAGTAGACGGTCAAATCTTGGCCTTTCCTTCCTGTGGATAACCAGCTTGGTTGTTTTCCTGTTTAGAGGGCGTGTACCCTGTATAATAAGTTTTCATACTCGAGTATCGAGCAAAGCAAGTGCCTGTTTCTATGGCTTTTTATCGCAGAAGGATGCGGCGCAGTAGCTTGGCTCTCCCGAGAGATCAGGGCCAATTAATTGCGACTAGGGCAAAAGCATTTCTGGCCTACACAGATTCGAGACCTCCGACTCGAACCCGGTAAGGTGATTGTTGCGACTGGGCCGTCGTGGTCTTATCGAGTCGAACTTAACCTACGGTGGTACCCGGCGCGTCCGCTAGGATTTTTCTTTGTGTTGTTGACACGGAATCATGCCGGAGGACGCAGCTTCGAGTGCGATTCCAGGCCCTCAAGAGAGATCTTTCGGGTCTTACCTTCATATTCAAAGAATATGGCATCCGGATGTGCCTAGTCGGCTGAACAATCCAGGTTTTTATGATGTGAAAATATCATGCGAGTGAGAAAAGGCAGGTTCTGCCTACTCGTGTAATTTTTGAGCGAGTAGATCTTATATCCATACGAAAGAATTTTCGTGTTTAGGAGTTTTATGCCCGTATGAAAGAATTTTCATGTTTGGGAGATCGTGCCCATACGAAAGAGTTTTCGTGTGCACGGTATTTTATTCCTATTGTAAAGGAGTCTTGCCTTCATGATCTGCTCATGAAAAGATTGTTTCTATTCGAAGGAGTTTCGTTCATACGAAGTTATTTTCGCGTTTGAACTTTCCATTCGGAACTTTATTTGTCTTGATGATGCACGCTATGACGTCATGGCGCACTTTTCTCCTCCCGATGGGACGTGACGGAGTGCGAGCAGATGGGTTGGCCCACATGGTCAGCTTTTTGACCGGGAAACGAGACGTCGTTTCCCGGTTTTTACGCAAACCGCGCAGTATATGCGCACGATCTTCTGTTGAGATCGTGGCAGGAAACAACGTTCACCGCCTCTTCGTTTCATCTTCACACGTGGTGGCAGCGATGAGCGACACGTGGTGCATCGAGTGGCCAGGATTGATTCGCTCCGTGTATAAGTACGGGTGTTTGCGCTGCGGTAAAATTTCCCAGCCTCCATCTCAAATCCATCTTCTTCCTTGCGCTCGTCTTCTTCCTCGCGCTCGAGCTCGTGCTGTTAGTCATGGCTGGAGGCAAAAGACGTGGCGCTGCCATTTCCGCATCCGGGGAAGCTTCCGTGCAAACTGCGCCGCGCTCGGGTGACTGGCGTTCGCCCAACACCACCGCGAAGAGCATCAAGGAGATGCAGCGGGAGGGGCTGCTGCCGGCGGAGTCCGAGAAGCGGGTGCGCCTCGGAAAGAAGGAAGAGGTACCAAATCCGCAAGAAAACGAGCGCGTGGTCTTCGCGGACCACGTGTCTCGCGGTCTTTCCTTTCCCCTCCATCCGTTTCTTGTCGGGTTGCTGTATGTCTATGGCATACAGCTTCACGATCTTCCTCCGAACGCGGTGCAGCACATATCGTGCTTCATCGTGTTCTGCGAATGCTTCCTTGGCATTCTCCCACATTGGGCGCTCTAGAAGGCCCTCTTCAAAGTCCGTATCTTCCGCGAGAAGTCGCGGGTAGACTCCGAGCCCGGCGAGCCGCTACGTACGGGTGGCTTTGGGATCCAAGCAAGATCGGAGTCCAGCTACTTCAGCATGTACTTCATCGACTCCGCGCAGGGCTGGAGGAGAAAATGGTTCTACGTCATCGACAACAGCTCGGGTGAGATCGTAGAATTCCACCCGTTCGCTGTTCTGAAGAGGCGGAGGTCCTGGTCGCACAAGTTGTCAACCAAAGAAACCCAGGTCATCGCGCCGCTACTCGCAAGAGTGACAGCCCTCCGCGATCAAGCTGCTGGAGTTGTACTCAATGGGCTGCACCTGGCGAGTACCTTTCTGAAGCGCATGATTCAACCTTTGCAGCTCAGGCCTTCCACGATGTGGGAGTATCAAGGCTCTGAAGATCCTAGCCGAGTGAGTCGCGAAGAGCTTTCGAACGTCGAGTTCGAGAAGAAGATCGCGGCTATCACTAGGCTGAAGGCGGGAGAGAAATTCTCCGAGTGCACAGTCGCGGCCTTTGACGCGTCGAAGCCTCCGCCAGCCGCGGTGAGTTTATTTTTCTTCTCTTCTTTTATTTTCTTTATTTCCTTGCTTGTTCTGAATTCCAGTCGATTGAATTTTCCTTTGCGTTCTTCTATCTTCTTCCATAGAGTTTGTCCCTGGCCACCTGCTACCCTCCTGTATCTGGGGCGGAAGCCTCAGAGTTATTGGCGAGTAACTTGGATGCCCCAGCCGACACCAGTGTCGCCGACGCTTCTTCGAGCTTCGACCAAGATTCTTCGGATGATGCAGGAGACTCGGGTGGTGATCGGTATAAACGCCGTCGGGTAGAAGGTGATGAGGCCACTTCTAAGGACAACTCCTTGGAAGAGTCGCCCAGGAAGGAGCCCATCCACGCTACTCCTCTGCAAACGCGCGCCCCTTCCTCCTCATTCCCAGTTATTCAGACCGCCTGGAATGCGGATATGCTGGATGAGGATGAAGACGATGAGTAAGTTTTTCTCCTCGTTCTTAGTCGAACGTTTTTCCTTTGCATCTGTGTTGACGCTTTGTCTTTTGTCGCAGCCTGCAAACCATTAGTCCTCGCAGGTACGCCTCTTCTCTTCCTCCCGAAAGGAAGAGTAAGGTAGGAGCTGCGGATGAGGCTCCCACTTCAGGCACCGTCCAGAATTCACCCAGCGTAGCCCCCAAGGCGGCGACTATGGAACATGAAACTCCTAGTTTAGCTGCCGGGGCTTCAGCTTCAAAGGAGGTGTCGGGTAGCTCCGCAGATCCCCTCTCCCGTGCCAAGGGCCAGGTAAATTATGTTACTTGTCTTTAATTTGTTTATCGGGTGCACGACAGTGCTCCCGATCGGAGTAGCCCCCGAGGCTGCAGTCGATCACATGTGATCGGCTACAGGCTCAAAAACTGTCTTTTCCTTCTTCTTGATTTTATCGGGTGCACGGCAGTGCTCCCGATGGGAGTAGCCCCCGAGGCTGTAGTCGATTGATTGTAATCGGGTACAGGCTCCAATTCTTCTCTTCTAATTCCTCTATCTCTGAATTTCTTGCAGTCGCTCATTGACTCCCTTGCGGCGATTGGGCGCCGTGTTGTCCTTGCCGAATCTGACTGTTCGTTCCTTCGAGCGGAGCGCAGTCGACTCACTTCTGAAAACGAGCTTCTTCGAAGTAAGCTCAGCCCCCTTTCTTTTTCTGTTTTCACCTTTCCCATTAGTTCTTCGATTCTGATAGATATTGTCGTGCAGCTCAACTTGAGTTTTCGAAGACCGAGAAGGACGATGCTTCTACTCGGGCAATAGCTCTAGAGGCTGAGCTGGTGGCTGTTCGCCAAGATCTGGAATCCTCCCGCATGTCTTCGGCTGACCTTGAAAGGAAGCTTGCTTCTGCCCAAGAGGCCTTGAAGAAGTTGGAGACGGCCAGCACCAAGGCGGATGCTGATCTTGTCGATTTTATCCGTCCCCTTGCCGGGCGCTTTGCGGGTGAGTTATTTTGGGTTTATAATTTGTCTTCTGCTGTCTTGATTTTTGACGCTCTTCTTGTTTGTAGGTCTTCTGGGTGTTCCTCTGGAGCTTCCAGGAATCCAGCGGGTGGACGCGCTGACGGATTCCCTCGCCCAGCTCAGGAGGCATGCCGAAGGAATTTGCTCCTTGGTTGGCAACGCCACTCAAGTGTTGACGCAGCTGCATGGTCGCCTTCTCGTCAATGCTTCCTCTCCATCCGCGCTAGGTGACCTGCTGAAGATCTTCTCGGAGAGCAATCTCCTGGATGCTTACGCGGTTGCTCAGTCGGAGTCTGGGGCGAAGACGGCCATCCAGTTCGCGCTGGCGCATGGAGTTAGCGGCTTGGAGGAGGCTTATTCGGATCTCCCAGTCGACCCCTCCACGGGCAAAAAGGTACGACTCTCTCGTTTTGGTGAGCCAGCCGCCATCCTTGCTCGGAAGCTGTCTGAGCTGTTTGCTCGACTTAAGGGAGGGATGACTGCCGCGAGGGGGAGCACCACTGTAGCTTCTTAGTCTTGTATTTCTTTTGCTTTACCAGCTTGATTGTAATGAACCTTGGGATGTATTCCCGTATTTTCACTGTCTTTAATCGAGGTGTTCTTCTGAAAATGCTTCTTGAAATTGTTTGTCTTCTTCCGATGGGAGTAGCCCCCGAGCACCAGTTGAATAGGTGGTGAATATATCTCGAGTAGGGCACCTTATTCCTTTAATCTTCTTTTTGCTCTTCAGGTAGCCGAGGTGGCCGCAGAACCCTCAAGTGGATCTGCTGCCCGAGCTGATCCCCTTGTTGCCGCTGTTGGGACTTTGGCGGGTCTCCGTGATCGTGTAGCCGATGGTGAGCGCAGGCTGAAAGCGTTGCGTGGGGTAGCCGATGTGGCGAAGTCCAAGCAAAAACTGGCGACTGAACGCGAGCAGTTTGTGATGGACGAGTTGGCTTCCCTTGCTAGGGAACTGATGTGTAAGTAATACAGCCCCCAGGTCTTCTTTGTCTTGTTTCCTTACCTAATCACGCATATTTGTTCTTCAGTTGTTAAACCGGATGATAGGGAGGAAAAACAGTGGGTAGAAAACCACATTCTTCAAGAAGCTGGCAGCTCAAGGCCTCATGCGAATAATTTTTGGTCTGATCGCAGCCGAGGCTTTGTGTTGGCTACTTTGAAGTTCCGTGTCTCCCAGGTAAAAGTTCTCGTGAGTTCTTTTCACGAGGTCTTGATCGCGATGAACGCTGCATTCTACCCGCTGGAAAGGGGTCCTGAAGACTGGAGCTATCTCCTCGGGCTCTTCGGGCAAGAGGGAGAAATTCGCGAGTGCGTGCGCAATCAGATGACTTGCGGCGTGGTGGTGGCTCTCTCCTTTGTCCGAATATGGCATCCTGAGATAAATTTTAACTCCGTAGCTAGACTTCCAGATGGTCCAATCGATGATATTTCTCCGCACTACGATGTTGTTCGTCCTGCAGCGAAGAAAATCATTCGACTAACCTCTGAGGAAGTAGATAGAGTGTTGGCAACTGAGAATGCTTATCGCCATGATTGATTGTGATGTTGTATAGTTTGAAAAAACTGTTGTAAAGTGTGTAACCTCGTGTGTATAAATTTTCTTGTGATGCTTAGTTGTAGGCGTAGCCCCCGTGTGTTTATGGGGTGTGTACCTGTAACTATTTAGCATGTAAGAATGAATAATCTTCGAGTAAATATGGTTGAGAAACCATGTATTTTATTGCTATGACTAAGAAGTCATGTATTCGGGCTACAGGAGTGGCTAGTATAACCTTATTTGTTGTGAGAACAGGTAAATCTAGGGACAAAATTTGCGGAGGTGTGCGATATTCCAAGGGTTGGAATAGATTCCTCCAGTCGATGGATTCTTCAGCCTGTAGGCTCCACCCGGGATGACTTCGTGTATGATGAAGGGTTCTTCCCATGGTGGTTCGAGCTTGTGTCCTTCCTTCTGCTTGAGTCGCAGCACTAGATCTCCAACCGCGAATGCTCTGTGGCGTATACGACGACTATGATAGTTTCGCAGTGATTGTTGATATACTGCGGATCTTGCGAGCACTATATCACGCATCTCATCGAGTGCATCCATATCTTCCGCGAGTGCCCTGTTTGAAGTTTCTTCGCTGTAAGCCACAACTCGTGGGGCGCTGAACCGAACATCTTCGGGAAGGACTGGCTCTGCCCCGTATACCATGAAAAATGGCGTGTAGTTTGTGGATCGGTTTAGAGTAGTGCGAAGGCTCCATAGCACGGAGGGTAACTCTTCGGCCCAATGTCCGGCTGCTGGGTGTAGACGATCGAGTAGACGTTTCTTGATTCCAGCTGAAACTAAGCTGTTGGATCTTTCGACTTGTCCGTTTGTTTGCGGGTGGGCAACTGAAGCAAATTTGAAGTTGATGCCCTTTTCCTCGCAGAACTGTTGTGTTTCCTTTGTTGTGAAGTTTGTGCCATTGTCTGTAATGATGTCATGTGGTACCCCGAATCTGCATACGATGGAGTCGAGGAACTTGACTGCGCATTGGGCACTAGCCGAAGTTACTGGCATGGCCTCGATCCATTTGGTAAATTTTTCGACTGCGACCAGCAAGTGTGTATATCCACCTGGTGTGGACTTGCGTAATGGTCCTACCATGTCTAGCCCCTATTGCGCAAAGGGCCAGGCGATGGGTATCATGTGTAGTTCCGTAGCAGGTGCATGTGGTCTTGGTGCGAATCGCTGGCAGGCATCGCATCGTTCGACTAGCTCCTTTGCGTCGGTGGCTGCTGTGAGCCAATAGAATCCCGCTCGGAAGGCTTTTCCCATGATTGCTTTCCAGCTAGCGTGATGCCCACAGTCTCCTTGGTGGATGTCCTGGAGTAATTCTTTGCCATCTTCGGGTGCGATGCAGCGCTGAAGTATACCTGAGATGCTTTGCTTGTATAATTCTCCGTTGATTACCCGAAAGGATTTACTGCGTCTGATTATCTGTCGAGCCTCGCGAGGATCTGCCGGGAGCTGTTTGGTGGACAGGTAGTCGAGGTATTTCTGCGTCTAGACTGGCTCGACCAGAAAAACCTGTCGTGAAATGTTATGAATAATCTCGATGATGGCGACTTGCGGGCTGACCTCTGTTTCTTGTGCTGTGGGTGTTCCTGCAGCTTTTTTGACTTTGACAGAGCGCTTGGTCATCCTCTCGAAATATATTCCTGGCGGTATGGGTGTGTTTGTAGAACCCATGTTTGCCAATTTATCTGCTTCTTCATTGCTGGATCTCGCAATGTGCTTCAGCTCGCATCATTTGAAGTTTCCTTCGAGTAGGTTGTACATGTCGCGATATGCGACCATGTATTCGGCAACTGCGTCGCATTCTTTCATTGTTTGCTGTACGATGAGATTGGAGTCGCCGTAGATCATTAATCGGGTGGCTCCATAGGTTACTGCCATCTTCATCCCATGCAACAGAGCTTCATATTCTGCGTCATTGTTTGATGCCGGATCATCGGGTGGAAAGTCCAATCGTAGGACTTATTGCAGCTTATCTCCCCTAGGCGATATGAGGACAATTCCAGCTCCTGCTCCTTCGTTTCGTTTGGACCCGTCAAAGTACATTATCCAGTTGCTCGTGTACTCAGGTGGTCCTGGCGTTTGTAGCTCTGTCCACTCGCTTAGGAATTCCACGAGTACCTGGGATTTGACTGCGTTGCGTCCTGCATAAGTGATGTCCCAAGCGGTCAACTCGATGCTCCATTTGGCTATTCTTCCGGATGCCATGGGGTTGTTCAAGATTGTCCCGAGTGACGCATCATTAACCACTGTGATGGCGTGTTCCTGGAAGTAGTGCTTGAGCTTTCGGGCTGTAAGAACAACTCCATATGCGAGCTTCTGGTAATGAGGATATCGTTGCTTGCATGGCGAGAGCACTTCGCTGATGTAATAGATTGGTCGCTGAACTCCGTACGCTTTGCCCTCCTCAGGTCGTTCGACTACGATTGCTGTGCTGATGACCTGGTTTGTGGCGGCTAGGTACAAGTAGAGTGGCTCCCTTTCTTGCGGTATTGCAAGGACTCGCCTGCTTTGCAGCGATCGCTTTAAGTCCGCGAATGCTTGCTTAGCTTCTGGTGTCCACTCGAATTTGTCCGTCTTCTTCAGCAGTTTGTAGAAGGGTAACGCTTGCTCTCCCAATCGTGCGATGAACCTGCTCAGGGCGGCTAGTCGCCCTGAGAGCTGTTGGACTCCGCGTAGATTGGTTGGCTCCTTCATTGACAAGATTGCTTGTATTTTCTCTGGGTTGGCTTCGATGCCTCTGGCGGATACCAGGTACCCGAGAAGTTTCCCTGCTGGAACACCGAAGACGCATTTTGTCAGATTGAGCTTGATCATGTATGCGTTGAGGGCGTCGAATGTTTCTCTAATATCCTCGAGGAGTGTGCTCTCAACTCGAGTCTTGATGACTATGTCGTCAACGTACACTTGTACGTTCTTGTCAATGAGCTTGGCGAGGCATTTTTGCATGCAGCGTTGGTATGTTGCGCCTGTGTTCTTGAGCCCGAAGGGCATTGTCGTGTAGCAGTATACACCGTGTGGTGTGATGAATGCTGTCTTTTCTTCGTCCTCCCGTTTCATCCGGATTTGATTATATCCCGAATAGGCGTCCAGGAAGGATAGGCGTTGACAGCCTTCCGTAGAGTCCACGATCTGGTCGATTCGCGGGAGGGGAAAGTTATCCTTGGGACAGTGCTTGTTTAACAACGTGTAGTCGATGCATACCCGAAGGATGTCCGTGTTCTTTTTGGGGACCAGCACCGGGTTTGCTAACCAAGTGGATATCTTGATCTCCCTGATGAATTTTGCTGCTAGCAATCTGTTTACTTCTTCTCCAAGCGCCTTCTGCTTGGATTCTGAAAATCGTCGAGTAGTTTGTTTGATAGGTTTGGCATCTGGAAAGACTTCGAGTGAGTGCTCGGCAAACTCCCTGGGTATTCCTGGCATATCTGATGGCTGCCAGGCAAAAATTTCCCAGTACTCACGGAGGAGTTCGACGAGCGCGCTTTCCTATGCTTGCGGAAGGGTGGTGGAGACCATCGCTGTCTTCGCAGAATCTGTCGGGTGCACTTGATGCTTTCGGGTGTCACTGTTAGCGCTGAACTCCAGTTCAGACGCGTTTTTCTTCGTGAGGGGCATCACGGACTGATCCGTGGTTTTTGCCAGCTCTTGAAGTTCTTCTTGCATCCCGAAAGATTTTGCGATCTCATTGAATTCAATGTCGCACTTGTTGGATTTCTGAAAGTCTCCGTCGATGGTTATTACGCCATATTCTCCAGGTAATTTGAGCTTCAGGTAGGTGTAGTGCGGTACTGCCATGATTCTGGCGAACGCTGTTCGACTAAGAATGGCGTGGTACTATGAAGGCCAATCGACGACTTCGAAGTCGAGGAATTCTCTTCTGTAGTTGCTCTTAGTGCCCAGCACAACTTCAAGGTTGATTGTTCCTGAGTGGACGGATTGCCTTTCCTGGAACTATCTCGTGGAAGAATGTTTCTGATTCCTGGAGGCCGTCCAAGTTCCTGTTCATCCGACGGAGTGTATCCGCGTAGATAATGTTGATGCCACTACCACCATCCATGAATACACGGGCCAAGTCATAGTTGCCAATTTGTGCTTGGATGACAAGGGCGGCGTGTCCTGGTCGATAGACTCGTGGCGGGTGGTCCTTCATCGAGAATGTTATCGGTTGGTCTGCCATCTTCAAGTACTCTGTTTTTGTTGGCGGTGTCTGCACAGCCATGCACAATTTCCTCGTGTTAGTCTTTTGAGCTCTACGGGATGGACATACCTTCTGGATCATCGCGAGATGCCCTGCTGAATTCGGGTACGCATTGGTCCCGAAGTTCTGTGCAGGTGGTGCGGGTAGCGCAGCTAATGCCATGTTTGGATTTGCTGGTGGAGGTAGGGGTTGTGGCGGCTGGAATCCTTGGTGGCCTCCTCCTGGAAGCGGTGGGTAATTTTGAGTGGCTGCAGACCTTTTTCTGGCGAGTGCTTCTGAAATATCAATAAATTTTCGGCAATCCTTAAGAAGGTGCGTTGCCTTAGTTTTGCCCATGCGCTTATCTGTAAATAGATGTAGCGAGCAGTATCCATCGAGGTCTTCCTCGGGTGATTTTTCTTCAGCCTTTGGTCTCCACTCGCGATTCCCACGGCGACCGGAGTCGCGGCTTCGCGTGAATTCTGCCGCTACCAACTCCTCTCGGTCCTCGTGATCGTAATATTTCCTTCTTTTCCTCCGGCCATGACGGTCTTCATCGTGCGCAGGTGATGATGCCCTTTCGTTGCGCACTGCGTCTTCTCCGTTAGCCCACTTTTCGGCTATGATCATTAGTTCTCCAATAGTTTTGGGTGCAGCCCTGCCTAGTTCTTCTCTGAAAGCAGTTCTTCGGGCGCCTTTTTCAAAGGCCTCAATCGCCACTTCTTCCGAGATGGTTCCCGCAGTGTTCCTGAGTGTGGTCCACCGTTGGATATATTCACGGGTAGACTCACCGCTTTTCTGCTTGCATGCTCGCAGTTCTTCAATGGTGGCCGGCCTCTTGTAGGTCAACTGAAATTTTTTGCAAAACTCGCGGTGCAAGTCATCCCATGATGCATAACAAGATCTTGGTCTTCTTTCCAGCCAGCTGCGGGCCGCGCCAACGAGATGCAAATTGAGGTATTGCATAGCTGTGTTCTTGTTCCCACGTTGGCATTTTACTGCCGTGAGGTAATCGCTTAGCCATTGAGAAGGCTCGAGTGAGCCGTCGTACTTTGTCACCTCCGTGCTGAGCTTGAATCTCCTGGGTAGAGGTGCTTCGCGGATGCTGCGGGCATAGCAGAGCGCACCGCAGGTTTCGTCATCCGACGAGCTAGATGAAGAGCGCCCGCGATATCGCGAAGCCCTCGCTTTATCTACTTTATTTTGTGCGATTCCGATCGCGCGTCATGTCCTGGCCGATCGCGGTCGGCGTCCTTCCTTGGCTCCTTGCTTCGCTTTCGCGAGCGGCTGCTGTGATGCCGCGGGCTTTTGTCTCTCGGACTGCCTTCACTGCTGCTTCGACTGTCATCACGACGCCGTGCTTCTTTTCCTTGGCCACGACGTGGCGATCTATCCCTTCTTGGCGAGGTGCTCCTATGTTTGCGGGTTGCCTCCCTATCCTTCTCTTTCTCCTTCTCCTGTTCCTTCTCCAACTGCTCTGCGGCTTTCTTTCGATCATAGGCGGCGAGCCTTGCGGCTGCCATCCCTAATCCCTTGCGTACTTGTTTATACTGTTCCGCCCGAGGGTCACTTTCCGTCGGTTGATTCATCTGCATGTAAGTTGCTGCGGCTAGAACCGCGGCAGCGGGAGTTTGCGGGTAGACATTGCCATCGTCATCGACTCGCATGAGAGAAGGAGTGATCGATCTACTGGTTCCGGCTAGGGACTCATTGTTCCTGGATGTAGATGCGTGCCCCTTCCTCGCGGGTCGGGTTCCGACCGAGGGTGTTATGGACAGCCCGGCTCGCCTTTGGCTCGACTCATCCGCCGCTCTTCTTCGGCGGGCCAGATCTATCCGAGCGTCTTTGATGGTCGTGGCTGCTCTCACTAGGTGATAGTGGTAGGCAACCATGTCTTCGTGTGAAGCCCCGGCTGCGGGTGGCTTGCTCGTTCGCATAGCCTCCTTCGCTCGGTTCCAAGATTCCCATGAGACGCCGATTATGTTGCGCTCTGCCGCGCTATGTTCCGTTTCCGAGGTTTGTTCCGACCCTGCCATGCAGACTTGAGCCAGTCGAGGCTTGTGCGTCCTAGGCGTAGATCGAAAGTTCCTTTGAATTCTTGATGGTTCCTCTGTCGAGAGGGTATGATAGTCGTTGGCGTTGAAGCGGATGGACTCGCCGCTTTTCTCCAGATGACGGCGCGAGTCGACAGCTCCAGATTCAGTTTCTGATTCATCCAAGAAGTGGAGGATCCCGTCCCTGTTGGTCACGAATTTCAGTCTCCCGAACGTCAAGGTGACGCTCTTCTCCAGATCCTCGAATACCGGGCGTGATTCCGGCGAGTGAGGTGTGACCACGACAGATCCGATCCGTATAGGATTGTTCGGAGCCGTAGTCGATGGTTTCCAACGGGAGTGGGTTGTCGATGAAGCCAAAGATGCTGGTGATCCAGCGCCCGTCGTCCCCACGGTCGGCGCCAATTGTCGAATCTTTGACTCTACAAATCCCTTAGGTGACCCTATCGGGTTTCGACTAGGAGAACTCATGAGCGCTGGTGGAATCGTCGGCTAGACAGGGGGCGAGATTTACCCAGGTTCAGGGCCCTCGTAGAGGTAAAACCCTTACTCCTGCCTCTGTCGATCTGTATTAGTCGGAAAGATCGGTTACAATGGTGATGGCTCGAGTCGAGAGTATGATCTCAAACTCAAGGTTTTGGTGTTGCGGTGTTGCTTGGTCCTCTACCGGTGGCTCTCCTGGCCTTATATAGGCGGCCAGGTCTCAAACCTTACCCGGAGAGGACTCGAATTCTAACCCTAGGTCGGTTACAAGTTTCCAAACTTAACCCGCAAGTTAGTGCGGGTGGGCTTCACGTGGGCCTTCTAGAATACTCCAAAGGCTCCTCTTCTTGGGCCTTAACCTTGGGCCTGAGATGGGGTGTCCTTACCCGCGTTGTCCAGGATCCATGCCTTCGTCAGTGGGACTTAGCAAACTGTCTTGAAACCCGATGTTGAAGTATAGGTTCAGCAGAGTCGCGAATCGCCTCCTTAGCAAACCCCCTTCATTCGCTGCGTAGAAGATGAAAAACTCGTAAACACGGACTCACCCCCTTTGCAATCCGTCCACACCAACGTGCAGCCGAACAAAGCAAGTGCACAAGGTCAGGAGTGGAGATTCAGTTGGCCACAAATTGCCTCCTTAACAAGCTCGTACGCGAATACGAATCACCTATATCCGACCGTGCACAAGATACTAGTACATACCGGCCTATAGTGATGGGTCAAAACTGCAATGGTGAAGGAAAAACAATATGTTGCCTGAACTCTGTCAATGATGTGAACGAGCTCCATGACATCAAACGCTTAACATTTTTTTGATGGTACACTTGATATGTTTCGGTCATCTACTTTTTTTCCATTTCTAAAGTTAGTAGAACATCGGTAAACCGATTTTTATTTTCATTGTTGGCACTAAATATTTTTTATATTCTAAAAAAGATATTGTTCATAAATCAAATTCGATATTTCATAGCACATCTCGATATTTCCAGAGCACAAACATAAGCAATATATCAAAAACCAATTTTATTCATAGTATAGACACCGACACATACAAAATTATATTTACACATTTGAATCACATCTACAATAGACACCCCACATCTACATCATGCCTTCTCCCTCCCAATCATTTTTTCGTCTTCCTCCACTTCCTCTACTACTCGACTCCAGAGGGAAGTGAATATCTTTGCAAAGTGTCGTGAACATGTTGAAACTTTCTGGTTTTTTTGACATGTTGAATTTGTATGAATGAGAACTTTTTTTGTAAGCATGTACAATGTATAATTTTTCTCATTCGTTGCAACGCACGAGCATGTTACCTAGTAATATTCATTATTGGCTCTTGGGAGTATCTCGAACATATTATGACAACCAATATCCCAGAGGTTTTATTTATTTGTATATATTTTTAGTTTTTTATTTATTATTGATACTTAGATTTCTGCAATCAATATCAATTTGGTTCGTAACTGAAATGAGAAATCTTAGTGGACTAATATAATCGGTACCGGCTAGTATATTTATAGTCGTTGTTAACAATGATTCTTATTTATACTAAATTTTTATACTCTTGTACACTCTTTGTGTAAACATAAATCTGATTTTTATTTTAGTTTAATAGCAAAATTATATGTCATGTCATGTCCCTAAACATAAGATATTTTGTGTTTTCATAGGTCCAACATCTTTAATTACAAAATATATTCCACAAACAAAATGTTATTATGCAATAAAACTTAAAATGTTAAAGAAGTGCGTCAAGAAATTGCCTCTCAACAAAATCATTTGACAAATTGATCAATCCATGGGATCAAAGAAGAATAGTCCCCTTGACAATATCTAGCTGAAACAACCATATGGATAATTTTTTATGTACTATGGGGTATCTTTATATGGACATATTTAACCACTTTGGTACCATTAAATGTTTTAATAGAGATACATGGTGCACCCACCCAACAATATTGTTTTCTTGAATGTGTCCAAAAATATTTATTAACAGATTCTTCTAGAGTGTAGAATTGTCGACCTTATTTCCATGTGTCTATGTATTTATCCGTCAATTGATGTAGTTTCTTGTTTCTATGTTCTTTCATCCTTAAATAAGTGTACTCGTAGAATTTGTCTGGTTCAAACGTTTTGAATCTTAACTAACTGTATAAAAAATATTAACATATACGATATTAAATTCGTGTATTATGAAACTATATTTCAAAATGGATCAAGTGATACCCATTCTGTATCATAAATTTTGTTAGATTCCCTATAAATATGGTCAAGTTTTAAAATATTTGACTTACATAAAAGGTAAAAGTCCACTTATTTCAAAATGGAGGGTGTATGCGGAAAAAATATAACTTGAGGAAACCCAAATGATCTACATCATCTAAGGGCTTCTCCAATGCTTAAATTTGAAGTAGACCATAAGTTGGGCCCCACGTCATCAACTATAGCAATCCTAAACTTCCACAATGTTTAAGTACGATCTGGTCCATAAGGTGGAGCCCATGGCTAGTTTCTTCCAACAGCCTAGTCTCCTGGAAATTCCAAAAGCAAACAGTGGTGCGTACTATGTGCTGTGGAGAGAGAGTAGAGAATGAGAGAAAGAATACTTGTTTATTCACTATGGACGAGCCATACCACTACGGTCGACCACAACATTTTTTGGCTTATGGCTGAGTCTCACAATGTTTGTGGCCAGGTCTTAAGACCAATTTTTTCTCTATGGCCGAGGCTTAAAGCAACATTGGAGAGGCCCTAATGCAATTAGGTCCACTTCCTCGTGACCCTTGTGATTCCTGCCCCACATAACTATGATTTCTTCCCCACATGCTTCACATGATGGGATATTATCAATTTATTTAGCCTACAAAGGTTTGATATATCGTTTCTCATTCTAATTTGTAGGCGAGTTTGTTCAATAAGTTGGCTCCCTGCTGATACAGTGATACGTGACTTCACCCGTTCTGCTACCAGAAACCGATGGAGGGAGTCCAATCCGACGTGATCTGAAGTAATAAAAATTTACTTAGCTGGAAAAAACATTTAGAAGGAGAAAAAAGTTTGAACAACTTATGCAAGTGTATTTATGATATTCTGTTTTTTCTTTCACCGCAAGCCAGAGAAATGTCAACATGGATCGTTCTACTTAGTAATAGAATATTTCATTTATGCCAAGTTTATGTGAAACAAATATTGATTGTATTCTACATAACTGAATGTACATTTTTTAAGTTATACTTATGCCAATTTTTTTCAAGCGTAGGCTGATGAACTATTCTTCTTTATTATATTTATTAATCTATTTTCTTACTTTTTTCTTCCTCCTAAATGCAAGCTAATCCCACGCACTTATGTCTCGTAGCAGCGCATGGGGAATCATCTAGTATTTATAGTCATCGTGAACAATGATTCATATTTATACCAAAACTTTATACTCTTGCATCTCTTTGTAAACATAACATCTGATTTGTTTTTATTATAGTAGCAAAATTAACTATATTTTGATGTCGCTAAATATAAGATACTTTTTGTTTTCATATCCCCAACATCTTTCATTACAGAAGATATTGTGCAAAAACAATTGTATTATGCAATAAAATATAAATTTTCAAGAAGTACGTCAATAAATTGTCTCTCAACAAAATCATTTGACAGTCAAACCATTGGATCAAAGAAAAATACAATTCAGCTAAAACAACCACGTGGATTAGTTTTTAATGTACTATGGTGTATATTTGTATGCATATATATAACCACTTTGGTACCCTTAAATGTTATAGTAGAGATCTATGATGCACCCACCCAACAATATTGTTTCTATGAATGTATCAAAAAAAAATACTAATAGAGTCTTGGGACTGGCTATGTATCAATCGCCTGAGAAATAGTTAAGTCTCGGTCGATGGTTTCCCAGCTAGGTTCGCTTCCTTGTCGTACTTTTTTAACCGTATAGTTGGCTTTGTGCGGTACACACTACACACGGTGAACAGGCTTTGGCTCTTTTGTTGGGTTTGGCTTACGTGTGTGGCTTGTGTAGTTTTTTAATTTTTTAATGGGATTTGTGTAATACATGGGAGAATAGAATACATGAAAGAAGAAGTACCCTAATTTTATTTTTTACTTTACTAGTTTCTAAAATATATACTTTATGGATCTGTCTAAATCTCCGTCGACGGTGATTTTTTTATCAGTAAAAAAAGTGCAGTTGTTCTTGTTGCACTTTCCGCCCAGAAAACTGTAACTAGATGGATTGCATTTTTCTGTCTAGAAAAATGCAACTCGTTGTTGTTGCACCTTTCTGTCTAGAAAAATGCAACTCGTTCTTGTTGCATTGTTCTGCCTAGAAAAATGTAACTCGACGAACTGCACTTTTCTCCCTAAAAAGGGTAACTCTTTCAGTTGCATTTTTCTGCCTAGAAAAATGCAACTCGACGAATTGGACTTTTCTGTCTAGAAAAGTGTAACTCTTTCATGTTGCATTTTTTACCTAGAAAAGTATAAATCGACGAATTGAACCTTTATGTGTAGAAAAGTGCAACTTATTATCGTTGCACTTTTCCGCTTAGAAAAATGCAACTGAATGAATTATACTTTTATGTCTAGAAAAGTGTAACTGGATGTGAGTCTCAACCGACTGGGATTTTTTTAAGTCCTAGTTATCTGAGAAAAGTGCAACCGAATGAATTTTGGGTTTTTCTTAGAAAAGTGCAACTCGATAATCAAAATAAGAAGACATAAAATGAATAGATAAATAAGAAGACAGAAGGCAAAAATGAAAACAGTATAATCAAAGTTTATTTCAATTTGGCCGAAAAAACGAAACTGTTGTAACATGCTACATAAAGCTGAACGTATGTTAATGTGACATAATATACAGCTTGTCCAGCTGGTGTTGTGCGTTTTACCCAACCCTTTTCCTTTCCTCCCTACATCTGCACGAATCTCAAAGAAAATCGTACGGCTGTTAGTCTCGACTGAGACTTAACAATTTCTCAGCCAGATGAGAAATAGCAAATCCGTAGAGTCTTTTAGAGTGTAGTATTGTCGACCTTATCTCGATGCATCCCATAATTTTTAGACCCATACAACTCATGTTGCCAGTAGTTTGCCCGGATTCTCCCACCTCGCGAGTTCTTGTATCGTCATTGTAATTAGGTCTCTTAAAAAAAAGAAATAAATGAGTAAACGTGGTCTGAATTTTCATCAGACAACCCACGAGCCGAAAATTCCGACTACCATGCATGTTAGTTTGCATCAGTAAATCTGCAGAGCAGCACAAAGATACACATAATCCATTCCATTTCCGGCAGAGAACATTTACAAAGATACACGCACGTATACAATTTTTTTGGACTACTAGTCCCCTAGTGATTATCAGTTCATCACCTAGCAACAACAGAAAAAAAAAAGGCCTTTGCTCGCTGTAAAAAGGAACGGCTCGCTTACACACAGTACTAGAGTATACGAGTGCTTGATGCAGAGGAGTGCGAGCAAAAAAGAGGCGCACTGTCCACAACCGAGCTGGCGACGACCTACGAGCAAAGCAGACCAGGCAGCCGGCGCCTGCGTCACGAGCTGGCGGCGGCGAGGCGGCCCAGCCTGGAGAGGCGTGGCTTGAACTCGCGGCAGCGGTCGCCGGAGGACGGCGGGGCCGGGCTGGCCAGCAGCCGCTGCAGGTGCGCGCGCAGGACGGGCCGGCCCTTGCTCGTCATCGTCCTGCTTGCCCGGCCGCTCTTGATCGCCGTCACGGCCCGTCGCCGCGGCATGATGCTGCGAGGCGCGGACGAAGGAGGAGGACGGCAGCTGCCGCGAGGCGCGTGGTGTCCGGTGGCGGCTGCAGCGGAAGGAGCCCGGGTGGTTCGTCGGCGAGCAGAGGCAACTGAGCTTGGATGCCTTGCAGCGCGAGGCAGCCTCGGCGCCTCCGGCGGACGCAGAGACGGACGGATAAGCCATGTCTGATGCTGCTTGGTTTCTCGTCGGAGATGAGGTGAGTGCCGGGGTAGTTGGGGGCCGGGGCATTTATAAGCGTGGCGCGACAACTTGCATTGCAGGACGCGCGCCCACTAGGCATGTGTGCGCGACCGACTACACTGATGTGGCGAGATGATGGTGACCATGACGTTATTTTCCATCTACCGCGCCTGAAATTCTCGTCGGAATTAACTCCTTCAAGGTTCTTTAGCTAGCTTTGATTCGTGCGTAATTTCGTCTCCGTCGTCGCTGTTCTACACAGTACGGGCACGGTGGAGTATCGGGAGCCATGGATGAACTGAAACGCATGGCAAACTCAAAAATTAACCATGACGGCACGTCTGCGCCGCGTATCCTGAATTCCTGATGGAAACTCATTGTCATCGGTAACTAAGAGGCGTATACCCTAGCGTAATGCGTACGTGGTCGCGTGAATCGGCCGTGACTCACAACGGCTGGCTTCTCGCGTCACAGCAGGCCATGCTCTCGTATCACTCTCCTGCCTAACCATTTTGTTATGCGCAAGTACAAGGATTTATAACGATTTCTCCATTATTGGCATATTGCTTGCGTGGAATCTCTATAGAATTTTACAAGAGAAATAAGTATGCATCTGGATCGCCCTTTGCCAAGTGGCCATCGCATGTATGTACAGTCAGATCGGAGAAGGCAGGAACATGCACCTGTCATGCGGGAAGTAGAAATTAATTAGAATGATTTGTTCTAATGTAAACTGATCCATCAAAAACTAGTCAAAAAATAGTATGTGAAAAACCAGCTGTTCATTTTCTCAAGCATCTCTTGCACATCAGGCCTAGAACTGAAAAATAACCGCCGCATACAGGCTTTTGCAGCGAAATATTTGGGAATAACAGATCCCGTAAAGCGCGCGGGCCCATAATACTTTTTTGGGGCGATCGAGAATTACCCTTCCAACCCATGAATCCCAGGGTTTCAACGCGGACCCAGGGTGCCCTCTATTGCGAAGAAAGGCTTGACGGAACGGAAATTTCAGCTCCCGCTACCAGCCGCCACCGCCCCGCCTCCGACCTTCGTCTCCTGCTCTGGCTGTTCTAGCTCCTAGCGCCGCCATGGCCTCTCGCGTGAATCGGCCGTGACTCAGAACGGCCGCTGGGTTCTCGCGTCACAGCAGGACATGCTCTCGTATCACTCTCGTGCCTAACCATTTTGTTATATATATGCCCATGTACAACGATTTCTCCATTATTGGCACATTGCTTGCATGGAAATCTCTTTAGAATTCTACAAAAGAAATATGCATGCATTTGGATCGTCCTTGCCAAGTGGCCATCGCGTGTATATACAGTCAGATCGGAGAAGGCAGGAGCATATGCACCTGTCATGCGGCAAGTGAAATTAATTAGACCGATTTGTTCTAATGTAAACTGATCCATAAAAAACCAGTCAAAAAATAGTATGTGAAATTGAAAAACCAGCTGTTCATTTTCTTAAGGGTTAGGTTTGGTTAGGCCGCCTCAAACTCGAATCCCAAATCAAAAACTGTTCGCAGGACCAAAGCTTTCGTCCTCCATCCAGCAGCTTAATTGCAGAGGCTTATCCAAAATAGCTGCTATTGCCTTGTAAAATCATCCAAATCAGAATTATAAGTGGGCCATCTCCTGAACCGGTGGGCCCCATGGTCTGAAAGACACATCGCGGTCCCTTACAGGTGCAGCAGCTTGGGCGTGGGCATGAGAGAAACCAAAAGTTAAGGTGCTGATGGCAAAATCTTTTTGGACATGGACGCCAACCGGCCACAACACCCTTAAGGGCCAAGATTTTCCGTTGATACAGCTGCTGTGAAAACTACCTGCTGATAGTTAGCTGAGTAATGCTACACCTACGGATATCACTTACTGAAATCTGTTACGGACTTCACATGTAGAGGTGCAAATACAAGGCCTGGCCCGGTTTTTCAGGGATAGGTAAAAATTCAACCAACCGAATCACCCCACGTTAGTCCGTAAGTGTTTCTGTAGCCAAGTCTGTCCGTAGGTCTAGGATTACTGTAGTTAGCTGGGCTGGATCTCCTGTGGCAGAAACCAACAGCTAACATGGAATTAGCAGATTTATTGTTATTTTCTGTATGGAAATGAACCCAAGTTCTTGATCAACAAATTAAACGTCTGCAAAAAACAAGAAATGGTAAACATTAGTACGTTCTTGTTGGGATATAATCATATTCTCATGATGAACAATCAATTCATGTGGTTAGGCCTCCCGGTCTTTGACTCCTCTTTTTTACACGACTTTTGGTTTGCTAAAGAAATGCTGACTTAGTGTCTAAGAACGGCATGGAACTCCTAGAAAGGCCACGGCCTCAATCCCTATGCTTGTCGATTGGGAGCTCTGTAACTCCTAGAAATGTTTGTCGATTGGGAGCTTTGGGAGACTCTCAGCTATATAACTCCCTAAGTTAGGACAAATTATGACGCAAATCCACTGGCCTAACCTTTCTTAGTTGGAACCATTGTGCAGCCAAATATCTCACTGTATCTCAGTTGCAACATATGTGTAACTCCCAGGACAGAACGGATCACGACACAATCCAACAACTGCATGATCAAATTATAGGCCAATGCGCATATCCCATTCTTCAGATAATTAATTTAACACTAGCTATCAGGGTAGATGTATTCGGCCATGGCACGCAGGATCATTTTCTTAAGAAAGTGTCTTTATCTTTGTCATGGAGAAAACAATGTAACCGCGAAGAGGCGTAACTAAGATTACTTTACAAGCATCAAACATACAAAAATCAATACATGTGGCACCTTTAACCCTCCAAAGGGGCAAAGATCAATTTTCTAGAACAAACATATATGTAATTTCTCACTTGATTCTGGTTAATTAGCTCCTTAATTTGTAGTTCCCGTCATGCTGCTCGAAGTTTACACCACGTAAACGCCACTAGTAAAATATGGACAGATTAGGCGCGCGTACGCCTGCAATCTTAGCAATCTAAAACTATCAACAGACAAAAAAAAAATGAGTAGAAAAAACGGTTCGCGTCCGCGTCGTCCAGCCTAGGGCGACTCGGGCGATCGCGCAAACCTAGCGCCGCCACAGCAGGTTCTGGCATCCGGCCGCGCCGCCGGGCGAGCCCCGTGTGGCCGACGGCGACGGCGGGTCGCTCCCTCACGACGGCTACGGTCTGCAAGGGCGGCGGATCTGGGTGGCCCGGAGGTTCTCGGCCGGGGATGCGGCGGCTCGGCCTATGCGAGCTGTGGGGGTCTATCGCCGGATCCCATGGTGGCCTGCGGCGTTGGACGTCCCGCGAGGAGCTCGGGTCGGGCGGTCTTTTGGCCGGCGCCTTGGGTCACCGGCGGAGTGGCTTTGAAGATGGCGGGGCGCCGCCGCAGAGGTCGTTCGCTCCGGCGCATCGCGACTCGGGCGGCGACTTCAGGCAGTGGTGATCTAGGCCTCACAGGTTCGGTCTTGACTCCGTTCAGATCTGGGCTGGTGAGGTCTAGCCAGAGCTGGTGGTGTGGGTGACATGGATGTGGCCTTGGCCACGTTGGCGGTGTCCTGCAGCTGTGTACTGGCCTGCGATCTTCACGCCATCATCGTCGGTGAAGGTCGGTGGCGTGGGGGCCATGACCTGAGAATATTCAGAATAAAGGAGGTGGTCCTAGGGTTTGTCATCGCGCGGAGATGAAGATCATGATGTAGGTTCTCTTTGATCAAGCCGGGATGTCGACCGAAAGGCTCCGCCGGCGAACTCCCATGGGCGACGCCTGGAGATTGATGGATCGGTGGAATTCGGTCGCAATGCTCAGTCATCGAAGGTGAGATTGGAGGACTAGCAACGGTGTTCAGAGTATTTGCATCGATGGGGAACTGGTTTGGAGTTACAAAATGCGTGGCAGCCGTAAGCCAGAGGGGACGACAATATGCGTGAAGTCCAACGTCCTACCTTTCAGGGTGAAAACCCAAGGTCTAGCCTTAATTGGTTGTGCCTGGCACTGGTCTTCTTGGAGCCGTTGTTTTGATGGCGAGGGTTATTTTCAGGGTGAAAACCCAAGGTTTGGCCTTAATTGGTTGTGCCTGGCACCGTTCTTCTTGGAGACGTTGTTTTCGAAGAGATGGACAACAACTGTTGTTTAGGTGGTGGTGGTGCGGATACCGCGAGGACTGTAACTCTGTAGCGGGACTTTTCTTTTTTATTTCTTCTTTTTATTGTTTTTCGGCTGTGTGCATCCATTGTGTTGTTGCAGAGGCCGGGTGTAATTTGTATTTCCGCGGTATTAATATACTTCCCTTTAAAAAAAATTAACAGATAAAAAATGTAACCCTGTAGCGGGACTTTTCTTTTTAGTTCTTCTTTTTATTGTCTTTCGGCTGTGTGCATCCGTAATGCCTATGGCTATTGCGTTGTTGCAGAGGCTGAGTGTAATTTTTATCTTCGCGATATTAGTATACTTCCCTTTTTTAAAAAAAAATATCAACAGATTAAAAATGTGGATGAGTAATCTAGACAATATAGAGAGATTAACACATCTTGCAATCTAGAGTAATTTCATGTTGGTCACGGAAATTAAATTGTGTTAGATTTTTTTGTGCGACGATGTATACTCTACGAATATCTTGGTTGGTAAGGTGTATACTCCACGAGTACATCACAGTCCATTTTGTTGGACGGTGTATACTCCAAGAGTACATCATAGTCCATTTTATTTGGTCGCCAGGTTGGAAATCATCCTAAATCTTTAGCTCGGATTGTTCAGTCAAGATTTTTCTAGGGAAGATCACCGTCATTAATTGATTCTACCACGAATATCTTCTCCTCTCTCTGCAGCACCGACCGGTGCGGTTCAAACTTCGCTAGCGTTAGTAATCAGATTGAAAACGATTAAGATAGGACCTTCTCTAATGCAATCACCTTCCTATGTAGTATGTGCGTGTGCATGAACTGTACCAAAAGTATGTGCATGTGCATGAACTGTGACAAACTGAACAGGTGTTCCTGTTTTTCTCTCTTTATGATCTCCAGTGGAGCCCTTGAAAGAGAGCTACGAGATCTAGCCCATTGTGGAGCATAAGTAGGAGACAGTGCAACTGTTCCCAACCCATCAAGATCTGAGCATCTCTATCGTGTGATGAATGTCGTAAGCACTAAAGATGGTCTCAAAAGCCGGTAGAAGGTGTGGACGATTCAAACGGCCCTATCCATTTCTAAAAAATTACAGGTGGAAACATCATGAGTTTTATTTTGCTTTTCGCTCTTCGAAGAGCCGGTAAACATGCATGATGATATCTATCTATTATATACTAAAAGCAATATACGGGTCTCTAATAGAGCCACCACGTTGCGCCACATCACCTGAATTATATAGGAAGTTGGATCTGTATTTCACGGCTGAGATTTAAAAAGAGAATCCAAGTTTAATAGGATATATATTTTTTTTTTTTTTTTGAACAATCAAAAACCCATATATTAAGCAGACAAGCCCGCCTCATTAAAAACCTTCCAGTCCCTTTCGGTACCCTGGTAAGGAAAAGAGCGCGTAAGAAAACTTGCCGCTGGAAAACGTTTATACAATGGTTACATCCCCCACCAATTGTGGGATCAAAAACATCGGTGGTTCCTCTAGCCAAATATTTGTGTCTAAACCTCTAGAATGAGCTATCATATGTGCCGCCATATTGGCCTCCCTAGGACAATGTGACACGCGTGTCGAAGAGAAGCCCGCCATAATATGTCGGCATTCATCAAGAAAAACCGAACCCACCAACCTGTACTGGTTCGGATCCGCCAACGCCATAATTGCCTCCTTGCAGTCCGATTCAATACACACATTGTTGCATCCAATTCTTTCCGCAAGTCTAAGACCATCTCGGAGAGCTTGTGCTTCAGCCGTTGCCACGTCGAAAACTCCTTCAATTGTCACGTTCGTTTCCGTCGTCTGCGGAACGTTTTCCTACATTGGATCGCTATGCAGTTTTTGGTTTCATTACTTACGCAACAACACGTCACGTACGTGTTTGTACAGCCGAGAGGTACTAATAGAGACCCCGGGATGAACCACATATGCTTAAAATATATAAGTCGTTGACTTAGATTATAACGGTTGGGATTTAGAGATCTAAATGTTACGTACAACAATAACATGTACAAGTAACACGTTTGGTCCAAAGACATCGGTCATGTAAAAGAAAATCCAGGCAAACACAACTAAATTAATGAAACGTTCCGGTCGGGCACAGCTGGGTGTGGAAAAGAAGCTAACGTGCATTAAACATGTTCCGGCCGGAGACAGCTGCGTCGGCTAAATAAAACCACCCTCACGTTTAGATGAACACGTCTCTCTTGCCTAAAAAAAACACGTCTTTCCGAAGGACTCTAGATGTATCCGATTATTGCCAACATTAGAAATAGTCATTTGCTGCGTGAAAATTAGCAAATCAAAACATAGCAGGCCGTGGGTGTACACAACATACAGGATCCAGTCAAAATTTGTGGCATGCCCCGCGCGCGGTGACAAGATGTATACACTGGTAGGTGTTTATTTTTCTTTTGATTGGTTAAAGGTTTTCCTTGCTTGGTCCGGATTACATCATGTGATCGCGACATATTTATTATGTATTTTATATTTTTTTCATTTTTCTTATATTATTTATGACAAATGAAAGCTAATAATTAAAATATTGTACATAGATGACATGAAAATTTATATGTGACCTTGACTTTTTAAGTATTGAAAAAACTTTGAAACAAGAAATAAAAAAAAACTTTAAAACAAGAAATCAAAACAAATATTTATACCCTTAAAGATGATTGTGCAATTACATAATTTATTAAGTACATAAAGTGGTGCCTAATTAGGAAATGTTTAATCATTCACACCCAAAGAGGAAAATTTTGAGATCCTGGAGGAATTACCAATTTTAGGAGCAAAAGAAAGTATTAGTATTGATTGAACAATCATCTACATATGATTTTGGGTGCACATAAGGATCCACTTGAATTAATATATATAGAGAAAGATATAATTCATGGCATTTGAAAAGATTATTTACATCAGGTAATACTTTATATGTATGACTCATCATGATGTAGAAATTATGGGCAAAGTCGACATAGTTACGTTACATGACACAACAAAGTACAAGTGAGTTAGAGCCTAGATCATCAAGATTGAAGAAAAGTGTGGGGCGGGTGTAATAATAAATCAATATAATTTAACATGTGTTGGCAAAGGGACTACGTTATAAAATTTGATGACATGAAATTTTTGGAAATCTCACAAGAAATACTCGACCACAAATTAAAGTGTTTAAAAAAATCGCACTTCTACTCAAAATAATATTTTTGGTGGCTATACAACCATCCAATTTATACTTCCGTACCTTTTTTGATGGATTAAAATTCCATATTTATACTTATAATATTTGTGAAACGACAATTTTTAGAGGCATTTTCGATACGCTTGAGAAAACGCCCTCGCATTTGCGAGGGCCACCTTGCTAGTTTTAACAAATATCAAGGTATTAGTTTGACCCGTACGTGCATATTTATGTGACAGTGTCGACTTGTCAATGTAGTTTTAGTTTAATTTCTTTTGTAGAGAAGGTACGTCGTGTCTCGGAAGTGAGCATGTCGAGAACTCCTTCATAGGATTTGCACGGTCATCAACGAAATGGAAACGACTTGTAAGGGGCGACATGTAATCATATATCGGAGGTAGTCGAGCGGGAGTAGGAAGAATGCAAGCATAAGGGACGACAGGGCAGCCGTAGGAAGATTCTTCGTCGCTAGTAACGGTGCCCATTTCAATCCATTTTTATCAGTTTCATGGTCAAACAATCTCATCGGCTGCCAATTTTTTTAGCACAGGTTACAAGGGATTTCCATAGAAAGCTAGCACCAAGTCATGCCTGAATATCCACTCCGTAGAATCATAATTGTTCACATGAGAAGAAAAATATATAGTGGGTCATCTTTGATATTCCTTGAACAATGGTCGTTCCTTGGCTGGTTTTTCTTGTGTTGATCATGATGGTCAAACGATCTCATCGGCTACCTTGTTTTAGCATGGATTTTGAGAGGTTTACATAGAAATCTGTAGGCATTATGTTAGAATTGTTCACACGAGAAGAAATATATGAATACTTGGTCGTATTTGCTTTTATTCGAACATTGTCATCTTTGGGCTGGTTTCTATTGTATTGGTCATGAACTCATGATTCATCAAACTGCCGACGGTGACGCACCGCCTATCTTCACCGTCGAGACACTCAGTGTTACTCCATGAGAAGTTGTCAAAAAATTTAGCAGGTGTTCCTTAAAATTCTTCTATAGAAACCTGCTTGAAATGAGGAAGATATGGGTTGAACTCACTGGTTTCATAGTAGTCTAAATTTTTAGCGGGTGTTCCTTAAAATTCTTCTGTAGAAACATGCTTGAAATGAACTCATCAGGGGTTACAAAAAACTCACACGGTCGTGACTGTTGATATGCGAACAGAAATATGTTTAGATTTTGTCGTCTATTTCCATCCAAACATTAGAAAACTCAGATCTCAAAAAGAAAAGGTAATGAAAAACATTTCAAAGTTCAAGCAATCTGGTTCCTTTACCAATGACTATGATGTAATACGTTATTATCTGGCTAGCTAACGTGTAACTATCAAAAAGTTAATTAACCCGGGCAACAAACTTTGAATTGACAAATTGAAGTCTTGTAGCATCCACTGCTACTGTGCCGACAAATTAGGTATATCAAATTTGAGCATCTCTTTTTTCAGTACGAGTCAATTTTAAGCATCACGATGGTGAAGTTAAAAAGTTCTTTTTTACCAGACCAGCGACCGGTGTAGATGCCGCGGGAACGATTCGACCGGAAATATCGTGTTTGTAGATCGAAAAACAGTTGGTCCAATGTTTACCTGCATACATCCAATCGCACGAATACCTACATCAGGCTGGACAGGCTATTGACAAGTTGCGTAAACGTTCTGCTTAAAGCAGTTCAGAATAGCCTTTTTGTTCTTGTTAATAACAAGGTAGTAGTAGTACACTGCGAGTGAACGCTTGGCTCTTCCAAAAACCGAAGTTAGCACTTGTCCACATGGACATGATCGATTGAATAGCAGATAAACTTTTTGAACGGGCAGGTGACGATGGTGCAATTAATGAACATCCCATAACAAGTTGGAGCATAATTAACAGAAAGTGCATAGTTTTCACTAATGCACGGGGGTAAGCCGGCACGAATTATTTACCAAGAGCCTGATTCTTCTATAGGCACAGAAAATTTCTTCAGTCAACTGTGACTTACAAGTTACAAAGCTGAGCTTTTAGAGACAACAACATTTGCAAATATACAAATGCTCTGCTATCCTGAAAATGTACAGGCTCAGATAAAAAGATCATATATGACCTGCCATCTCAAAAAAATCATAGATCAAACTAGCCCCTTGCTTCTGCAATATAGAAATTGTCAGTGCCATGAAAACTGACAGTGTCATGAAAATTGACATTGCTATAGAAATTATATTTCTAGGATCAAGATTGCTATAAAGTATTCAAATGAAAGAAACAAAATAATTCTGCAAACTTTCACTCAAGCAGCAGTACAGAATACTAGTTGCAAACTATCGCTCAATGTCAGTGAAGCATCTGCTCGCACTCTAACATGGCAAGCTGAATTCTCCCGTTAAACACATGAATCGTAAAAATGTATTCTCAACTAAGTGGTTGGTCCAAAATTAGCCAATCCTCGCCCTACTTCTCACGACTGGAAAGGGCAGGTTCGGTGTGGGCAAGTGGGATAAGCCCACATATCCCACAAAATTCTGATACCTACCAATGGGTGCCCATTTACGGGTTTATGCCGCGTTCTGTTGGCAGCCACTCTCACCTGCACCCTGAGACACACCACACTCAATCAGATAATATGATCCATGTTCACCAGTAATCGCCGCAAGAGCACTTCCCTTCCTTGAAATGGTGGAACCGCTTATTGTCCCTCACGATGAGCTCCCTCCCAACGATCCTCGACATGATCTTGACGGCATTGTGGCAGTCCCCGCATATCCTGAGGTTCTTGATGATGCGGAGCGGGGTCCTCGCGGGAGTGCTGATCAGGCCGTATGCGATCGCGAGCCTCTCGCTGTGGTACAGCAGCGCCTGCTCCTTTGCCTCCTGATCGATGTCATGGAGCACGTACCTCGTGTCTGGGATGTAACGCTGCTCATTCACCACCTTCTTCTCAATCTTGGGTGGCAGCCTGTACTCCCCCAGCTTGTTCCTCCCGTCGAGCATGTTGATCCCGAGGCGCCTCTTTGGTGCAGGTGTCGGGAGCTTCTTAGGGTTGGCTTTGGACGGGTCTAGCGAGACCAGCAGCTCCTCTGCCCGGTCCTCGAGGTCGGCGTCCCCGTTCATGCATGCCAGGTTTAGGAGCGACTCCCATACCATGATATTGGGCTTGAACGGGAGCTTCTCGATGTACTCCACAGCCTCGTTGAGATGCCCCGACTTGCCCAGGACATCGATGATCCCGACATAGTGCTCCATGCCAGGCTCGATGCCATGGTCCCTGGACATGGCGTCAAAGTAGAGAAAGGCCTCCTCGATGGCCTCCGAGTTGGCGCACGCGTTGAGCACCAGCACGAACGTGTAAGCGTTTGGCGGGATGCCGCACCTCTTCATCTCCTCGAAGAGCTGCAGGGCGGCGTCCCCGAGCCCGTTGGCTGCGTAGCCGTCGATCATGATGTGCCAGGAGGCCATGTCCCGGTCGGGCATATGGTCGAACGTCCTGCGCGCGTGGGTCATGTTCTGGCACCGGCCGTACATTTCCAGCACCTTGTTGTTGACCTGGAGGTCGGCGCGGAAGGGCGAGCGGAGGAGGAAGTCGTGAACCTTCCGGAGCTCCTCGAGCAGCTTCTTGTTGGAGCAGCCGGCCGCGAGCTCGTAGAAGGACGGCGCGTCGGCGCGCGCCCCCTTGTCGAGCAGCTCCACAGCCTCCTTGACGCGCCCCTCCCGGCATAGCCTGATAAGATCGTCCGGCCCCGGCACGGGGTGAGGCGGCGGCGCCTGCTGCTGCGGAGCCGAGGAGGGAGGAGGCGACCCATAGCTGTGGCACGGCGCGGGAGGCCTCTGTTGCTGGTAGTTGTTCCTCGCCGGCGGGGGAGGCGTCTGGTGCTGATGGTAGCTGTTCAACGTCGGGGTAGGAGGATGGCCCTGAGGCGACCACTGGACGTGGGGAGGCGACCCCAACTGCTGCTGGGCGTGGCTAGGGACGGCGCCAGCGGAAGGGTGGTAGGCCAAGGACGCGGGCGAAGACGAGATGTCGCGGGAGAGGAGGTGCAGGAGGGAGCGGGGCCTGAATGACGAAAATGCCAGGGAGCGGATCGGGCCGGCAGCACGGTGTATGGCGGCGGCGGCCATGGCAACTTGGCAAGGCGAGAGGCTAGGAGCGGATTCTTCTGGGACTGGGAGAGAAACTGTGCTGGGTTTAGGCGAGATGGATGAGATATTTCCGGGCAGCCTCGATGTGTAATGGGCTAGTGCCGCTTCGGCCCGTAAGCACACAGAGAGGTCCAGTCACCTCAACATTCGACCCAATATTCAGGGTATAATGACACATGAGTTCACTCCAAAAAAAAATATAGATAATCAATTTACATCACCAGTCAGATAATCAATTTTTAAAATCGTAAGAATTTTTTCCCTCAGGAAAAAAATCTGGTTGAGGACATTTAGATTAAGAGCACTAAAATTGGATACTCAATTTTTTAAATTGTAAGCCTAAAATTGGATTGTCATTTTAAATCATAAATCTAATATGAGTTCCATGTGCCGGAGGCATTGCATTGCCAATATCTAGAAGATTTGTATCGTGATACGCATAACAACACTTTTACGTGTTACATTGATCTAATAGTATGAATAGCAAAAGGAATAAAAATTACACTTATAGGACTAGAGAATGAATACACACGTTGTTAGGCTCTACTAACACCCACTGCATATGCATTATATTGGATTCTTAACGGCAAGAAAAATTACAGATGCTAAATTTGTTGGATATGCACTAGGAATGCTTAGATTGAATTTTTTTAACACACAGTGCATTATTGTAAGAGGGTTGCCCTATTACCACTGACACATACTATAAGGTATTTTAGTTACTGAATCTGATTTAAGAATTGTCATGGACCTAGTATTGCATAGAATTAAAAAATAGTATTGAGAAAACATAAGATTAGGTGTCATGCCACATGAACCCTACAAAAGTAGAAGTTGTTTCCTTGAACCACATGAAAAACAAGGATACATTGTTGTAGCATTATGTACATGCCATAGTGGTTATATAAACAATGTATTTTTTTCATGATATTGGTCTAAAGGAAAATTTTACCATAATTGTAAGCAAAGTTGGTCATATGATAAATTCTTATGCTTGCAATCCTATAAACCAAACAAGTCTCACGTGAAAAAATCTCGAAGAATAGAACCCTTTAACATTATTACAAATTTTATTTCAACCCAAAAGACCCTAAATGTTTTTTATTGAAAAAACAGAAACATAAGGAGGTGGATTCTTCCTAAATTACATCTTCGAATATGACCTTGGAGATGTGTCTATCAACTGTTTCACGAGGGCAATGGGAAACATAGTAGAAGCTCTTAACCACATGGAGAAATGTATGCCTACTGGCTTCAGTTATACCACTGCCGCCCTTAAAAACACATTGAGCCAGCTCCATCATCTCAATATCTACTTGATGATTGGGGTCCCCGGTATTCTTCATACTTTGCCCATCCTGCTTATAGGACACTTTTTTGGTAAATATATAGCTGGATGACAGAAATCTCATAGCATTATGCATGAATGCAGACGTACGAACCTGAGAGAGAGCTCGTGCACAAATGTTTCGACATATTGAAGAGGCGAGGTGCTCCATCCAAAAATATTGGGAATGGTCCAGTTTTTTGTTAGTCAAATAACTATGCCTTCCGGAGCATATCTCAACTGTACGAACCAACAGTAGAGCCGCATTCCCTTCACAGTCCTTGGTAGTCCAGGTCACGATCCACTGCTTCCACTGTAATTGTAAAACAAACAAGGATCAATTTCACGTTATATTTCCATTGTTTCCACTGTATTCCTGACATATTTAATCTAAGTACTTTGCATAATTTCCTAGGAATAAGATAAATATATATGCTAGTTTGGTGCAAGGTGGTTCATGGTTCTTTTACATACGGTTTCACAAAGGTTTTGATATGAAGCATCGTCAAATGCAAGGAGACGGTTGTGCTCATCAAGAGCATGCAGTAGGATTCTCTCCGTAGAATCATTTTCTCCCCTGCACATGGATCTTTTGGATATCAGGTATCAAAGGTTTACAAGTCTACTATGTGTTCTTCTTTGTTCTTCTAAGTGTAGAAAACAAACCTTTTTATGTTGTTGCAACATGCATCGGTTAGTTTAACAATGAAGTCTTCCCTGGTACTAATGGCAGAAGTGCTATGTCGGAAGTGTGAGGAGACGGCCTTGGCGAGCACAGCCGTGCGAGCCCATCCTAGGCGCTCTGTTGCTCGGTTTGGCTCAAAGATGCATGATGCCGCTAAGAAGTAAGCTTCCAACACACTCTTTGGAGAGACACCATACATTTCAATGCTTTTTCTAGTACACCACCTACACTTAGACGGAATGAAAATTAGAGCCATGTTGTAGAGGTTTGATAAGATTAAATGCATAATAGGGGACTCATTGATCACTTTTTTAGGCCATGGAACTCAATTTGACAAAGCCGTTGGAAGTCGCTGAAATCGGCTTTAGCTGTCTGGAGTAATATGTCATTGTTGATGAGAAACATCCTGCAAAATCAAGTTGAAATATCTGGTAAGGTACATTTTATTTGTAAACATTTACATAAGGTATATTTCATTGGTACACTTGGAACCCTTGCCTGTAGAGGACCTTTGCGATCCACACATCATTTTTTCCGCCATATTGCTCCAGATACATCCTTGTCTCGATGCGTGGCAAACTAGCTTTCCAAGGCAAGTCTAGAGCGTATCTGACCTGTTCATTTTATTACAAAAAGAGACGACGACTATAAGAATTTATACTTTCATATGGGCTATGTGCACTTTCCGATGCAGATACAAGGAATCCATGAGTGGATTATCTCGAATTCAATTAACTTTAAAAATAACCTTTTCATACCTACTCCAAGAAACTACGGTTATGTTTTTTTTTCGAGAAGGTAAAATCCCCACTCTAAATGTAGATAGCCAAGATTTGATAACTTGCCAATGTAGTTATGATACACGGAAAGATTTTGTACCTCTCCCGGCAAGTCTTTAGGGATGAGCCATTTGTCTTTTAGGTTATTTGAGGCTATCCTATCATGAAGGAAATCATGACTAAATATCTCCCCTAGTCGAAGCACATCCTCGCCTGGGAAGGCGACTTGGGAAGCACGGTAAAGACTGTAAGCACACGTCACAGATTTGTTTGATTCCCTCGGAAATCAGCAGAACTCCCCATCGTTCTCGAATTGCTTAAATGCACCTGCATTGAGTTTCCGTCACAAAATTCAAGCTATGTAACTCTTAAGAAACCAACCTCTTGCTTGTTAAAAACACTCACGTGGAGAGACATGGTAACCATGCAGCCGTAGGAGACGGAACCCCATGGCAGTGTCATCTATATCACTAAATGGAACATCACTTGTACAAAACAATCCTTTATCACTCCAATACCTATTAAAGGGCCGATGGTTAAGGAATTATGAGATGATATCAAGACTTCTTAAAAATAATATTGCATACCTGTACACATGTTCTAAGCATTCCTTAATTTCACTTGTAAAGTACGCCGATATGCCTAGCCTTGTTAACCGGTCCACTAACCACAATTGCTCGAAGAGATCAATAGGATATATAGTAGGCGCTGAAAGGGGAAACAGAATCATCATACTTAGAATTAAAAAATACATGGTGATTGGGGGGGGGGGCTATTAACTCACAAAGGGCTAAATTAATTTCATACATTCCACCATACCTTATTTTCATTTATAGTCAATGGAATATTTTGCGCAAACTCTGGCAACATAAAACTATAGAATAAAAGTAATGCTCCATTTTTTCACTAATCCTTTGAAACTTTTGTGAATTTAGATTTCCAAAAATATGGTGCAAATCAAACTAGGATCGTTAAATAAAGTTACGAAATTCAACACGATTTGCTGGATATAAAAATACATTTCATAACGTGTGTACATAATGTGGCATGGTGATATGATAATCGATATGAATAAGCAGAGCATTCTTTACCTCCCCCGTTGAACTTTTTAACGATTCTATCAAGAAACTCAAGGCATTTCTTGTCACCAGTTTGCATAAAAGCATAAGCGGTGGATGCAGGACATGAAAGAATTGAGCCATCTGGACACTGGAGCTTAAGTATCTTCTTCCAGTCTAAGTCTTGCATTCCCTCCAGGCTCAACAACAAACTTGTGTGAACATTATGCAATAAATCTTTAGGGATCCTACAAATAAGACACCGAATCAAAGTTATATTATGTACAATTTCTCAAAATGTGTTTTAATATATCAATTTGATGATATTTCATGAAAGTTCTTAATCAATGCATGAAATTTTAAGATGCTCGCAAGTTTTTCTGGGACACTCAATTACACCGATGCAATGGACATGATCATCCATTCCCATGGACAGGGTAAGAGGTCATGTTGCCCTTTTCAAGGCTAATAATGTCGTTGCAGTTCAGATATTAACTATTGCGTGAAACATACAAGGGTGTAGCAACATCCTAGAGTACTATAAAAAATAATTATACATCTTGAGTTTGTTGAAAATTATTTGTTTGATAGATAATTCCAAAAGTTAATTTTTCAAGCATGCGATTCCAACATTTATAAGGAAGCCTTAATTAGTATGGATATTTTTCATGGCATTTCGGACTATATTTACATGGTTGTTTTATATTGATGCAAACCACGTGACTGTTCCTAAAAACCAATTATTAGTTCTTTAAGTCACCCGGATGATAGTATTGTTTTTCCACATACAATATGTGTTTTCTCATTAATATGGATTGCATCTTAACTGACAGTTAGGGTTGCAAATTGAAATAGTGTGTGAGAAAGGATTGAGGTGCACCTATCATTCATCTATTGGGTAAGATTGTGCATTTAAAGATGTCATATGTGCTTGGCTGCATCATTTCATACTAATTAGTTGAAACATACAAAGCATACAAGTGCACGATTGTCGGATTTTGTCTAGATACCATGGGATTATTATAGTTTATAGCGCCCCTTTGCAACTTATAGATCTCCTTGGAGAAAGATGAGAAGCAAGAATCGAATGAATATATAAACATAACGAGACAAGTTATTTGTTTAATTAGAAAAATAAAGTGTTCAACTAATAATATGTAAAATAAGCTTGTTGATGTCGATTATGATGTGACCATTACCTTTTTTGAATACCTTACCAATTTTTTTTGTTGCCTTGATATCATTAGTTTAATTAGATTTAAAACTTATGTTACCTCCATGAAGGTAAGGTTGATTATGTTAAAGTTATAAATGCCATGCATATAAAATTTGTCCAAATAATGAAACGTGTATATGCTTGTGCACCTTGCAAGCTTCATGTCTCTTCTAGAAAATATATTTTGAAGTGCAGACTCATCACAAGGCACCTCCAGACCTAAGTCAATTGCCATCTCTAGAAGCCGCGGGAAGATTATCTCAAAGCCACCCAACGTCCAGTCATCTAATTCCTTGTCTTCTAGCTTCCACCAATTTTCTCGAATAAAATGCAAACCTACAATACAATGAATAAATTTTCTTTCGTTAACATAAAGTTCAAAGTTATTTGTTCACAAGGACAACTACAATAAGTACATACAGTGACATGTAGTACCTTTTTCAAGCTTGTCCTTGTGGACCTTCCATGACTTCAGTGCGATAACACATGCCAAGGTGTTGATCATTCGGTCTTGGACCAGAAAGTAGGCCTCGTCACCCCATGAACCATCTGACAGTTGATTTTGAATGATCCATCTGATGCTCAAGGGAAATTGTGGGCCCTTATCTCCGTCCATTTTCTTTACAAGCGCGACCCATGCTGTATCATATGCTGAAATGTTGATCTCACCATCCCCTAATGATCTCATAATTGCTCTAATGTCATTGATCATTTGTGGCTTCCCCTTTTCCTTTTGCAAGATTTTGTGCTATAATATATATTCAGAGATATATTATTATATGGGTCAAAAAATTAGAGCAAATACCGCATTCACTTTGCAGAGCCTATATCATACGCACCTTGTTTTCTTCTAATTCCAAGACAGGTTGATTCATAGATGCTTCCGATGTCTCTCCAATTGATACCTTCATTATCCATCCTACAATTATGGATTAGTTGAGTGATGTAATATGTGGATGTGCTCTTGGATAAATTTAAATTTGTATTTGTGCACATGCAGGCTGCATACATGGGCAATGCTAATGATGGATTAGTTGCCGCAACATGGAACGAAGCAAAGCACAATTGACATTGGTGGTGGGGAAGAACGGCAATGCTTGTCACAACGGAAATAAAACATGAAGTGGTAATCAGGTGATCGTGTGTATGTACTCACTTTGTTCTATAATATAAAAATAGAAATCCATTTTGACACACGGGTGCATATGCACCCGGTATTTACAAACCAAAATTGGAAACATCAAAAAATTCCGAAACAAAATTTTGTAGATACATCTTCACATTCAATGTCTTTGCAAAGTCATTACATCAAGAATTGACATTTTTTGTGCCTTGTGTAAAAAGACAAAAAAAAAGTCTCGTAAGTCAAGGAAAAGGTGGAGCAGGACCATGTTACGGTAAAAGTTCCACGGGTTTCTTGAGGGCGGACAATTCGGGGCGACGTTTATTGATAGGTCGTGGCAAATCATCGGTGGAATTAGGATCTGTGATACATCGGCAGTTCATCAGAAGGCGTTGACGATCAAGGCAAAACAAGGCACAAGAGGTTGAGCAGAAGTTATTTTTCGCCAGTCAGCTGTAGATCATGGCGCCATCGGGTACCAAGTTTGAAGTGCAAAAGTTCGATGGGACTGGAAACTTCGCGCTATGGAAGACGAGGGTGAAGGATATGTTGGCACAACGGGGATGCTTGAAGGTGTTGCGGGATGTCAAGCCGGCTAAGATGGACAATGATGACTGGGAGGAGTTGCAGGTGCAAGCAGCCGGGACCATACGGTTGTGTCTGTCGGACCAGGTCATGTATCATGTGATGGATGAGAATTCGCCGAAGAAATTTGAGAGAAGCTGGAGAGTCAGTTTATGTCCAAGACTGCAACGACCAAGGTGTATTTGAAGCAAAAATTCTATAGACTGAAGATGCAGGAAAGGTCGGATCTTGTTGAGCACATGAATGCCTTTAATCAGGTTGTCACGGATCTAGCACGTCTAAGTGTGAAGATTGACGACGAGGATAGGGCAATTCTCCTTCTTTGTTCGTTGCCACCGTCCTATGAGCATTTGATCACTACGTTGAGGTACGGCAAGGAGACCGTTCAGCTTGAGGATATCACTACGGCGTTATTATCATATGATATGAGGAAGAAGAACAACGCGGAGGAAGTCTCTCATGGTGTTGGTTTGCTGGTCAAGGGTGAGTCAAGCAGGAAAGGACATGAGGCGGGGAAAAACAGGAAAAAGAAGAAAGTGCAATGTTACAAGTGCAAGCAGTGGGGACATATCAAGAAGGACTGTCCACATCTCTGTGGTGGATCAGGTGCTAATGTAGTAACTCAAAGTGGTGACTCGGAAAGCGACGTTCTCTTAGCATCAGATAGACGGTCAACTAAAGATGAAGCGTGGATGTTGGATTCAGCTAGCTCTTTTCATGCGACGCCAAATAGGGAGTGGTTCTCTTCGTACAAGTCTGGTGAGATTGATACAGCCTACACGGGAGATGACACGGGCCACCGTGTTGCTGGAGTAGGTGACATCAAAATCAAGATGTTTGACGGAGTAGAGCGGGTGCTTCGGGGAGTCAGGCATGTGCCAGGGTTAAAGAGGAATCTAATTTCGCTTGGAGTTTTTCATGATGGTGGTATGATATTCCGTTGTGATCGGAATAAGAAGACCATGAGGATCATGGAAAATAAGGTGACCGTGATGATGGGAGAGAGGACATATTCGTATCTTTACAAGTTGCGAGGAAGCACTATTGCAGGTGGAGTCATGGAGACTGAAGTTGCAGGAGTAGCAGCAGCGTTCGACGGAGGCGGCGGGTCTGCGGCAGACTCGTCGGGTAGCTCTCAGTAAGCTACGAAGTAGACAACCCAAGTCCGGAGTACATGAAAGTTTGACGCTTGGACGGACTCAAGGTGGTGGGGAATATTCGCCAAGGTGGAGTTTGTTGTATTTGTGTCGAATATTTGTACGAAGGGGTTACGTTAGGACTTGGAGTTGTATTAGGTGTGGCTAGGTATGAGTAGTATTGGAGTCGAACTCTTGTACCCGTTGACCTCTCATATAATATGGGGGGTGCCACACAATGTAACTACGACGACTTGATAGCAATAGGCACGCAAGTGGAGCCGGTGGCTTGTGTCCGCGCCAGGGCGGCCGTTGCGGTATCTTTGGGGAGGAGCGCTCGTAGTCATGTCCCGCAGATGTAGGCGTTAAACGCTGAACTGCGTTAAAAAATATCGTGCCTCAGTGTCGTCTATGATCTTGCATGGCGTAATTATCGTAACAATATATATAGCTACTAAATACTATAGCATGCATGGAGACGCGGTATTAATGATGTTCTAAAAAAGGCAGCAAGAAGCATTAGCTTCATAAGAACTCTCATGTGTCATCTTCACTATACACTCCATTTAAACCTTTATGAAAAAAGTTTATATTCAGTTTGTCCTTTATTTTCATCGGTGTCAAGTTTTTACCGGGGTGAACGATGTTCCCTGGTTACCGATTAGTTACTAGAAATCTCGGCCCCAAAAATATCCTTAGGGCATCTCCAGCCGTTGCGCCCCCCAGGGCCCAAAACGCCGCCGTTTTGGGGCCGCCGCGGCGCCAAACGGCGCTATTCTGGAACCTGGGGGGCAGCGTTCCCAGTCGCTTCCGAGCCCAAATTCCGGCCCAAACAAACGCAATTTGAAAAACTAGGCGAAATTCATTGATTTAAGCGAATTGCGTACATATTCGACGGAAATTCAAACTAAACATCGACGGAAATTTAAACTAAAACTTATTTATTGATCTACGTGACGACTACCCCTACGCATCGTCGTCTTCAGCGGCGTCCTCGTCGCGGCGCTCCTTCGCCACCAGCTGGTTGGAGGGACCAGCTTCGCCCTACCTCGCCGCGGCGAGTCAGCGTTGCTCCGCCCGCTCCGCTCGGGCTTGCACCCGCAGCCGGTGCAGCTGCGCCTGCTCGGAGGCCGGACGGTTGCGCCGCTCGCTCTGCAGCGCCACCTGTCGCCGGTCGGCCTCGTACAGGGCGATGATGCCCTCCTGCCCGGTCGAGGCAGCGCGCTCGGCCATCTGCCGGCGCACCTCTCGCGCCGCTTCTTCCCTCTGGTGTGTCTCCAGAGAGGCCCGAATGGCGGCCGCCTCCGCCGCCTGCTCGAGGACGCCGCGGACCTCGCGGTACGCGGCCTCGTTCTGCGCGGTTTCGAAGGAGCACAGCCCGGCGTGCTGCTCGGGCCATACGGGCTGCCTCCTCCGCTCCCTCCTCCGGGCAGCCCGCCGGGCCTCTCGCGCCTCGTCCTGTTCGGGTGGCTGCTCCGGCGCCACTTGCTGCGGCTCCGTCGCCACTTGCTGCGCCGGAAGCTGCTCCGGCGCCACTTGCTGCGCTGGCTGCAGCTCGTCGTCGTCGCTCTCGGGCCACGCGTCCCAGAGATGGTCCATTGCGGCGATGATGAGGATGGAGAAGAACGGCGAGGAGGAGGCGAGAATGTGCGGACGGAGAGAGGCGGGCACCATTTTTATAGCCTGGCGGGCCAGTCGCCGCGCCGCGCGTGTCACCGCTGCCGCCCCCGTCATTAATCCGGCAGCCTTTGACTGGGGCGCATGCACTGGCCGGCCGCCACGCCATAACTCCGGCAGCCTTTGACGGCGCGGGCTCCGAGAAGAAGGTCACGGGCGGTGGATCCTGTTCGCGCGCTTTCTCGTCCCGTCGCTGACAGAGCTGGCCCGCACGCGCGGCCGCGCAGTTTCGTCCCCCAGACCGAACCCAGCGGGCTGGGTTTGGCCTGGGTGCCGCGGCGCCAAATAGCGCCGAAACGGCGCTATTTGGGCCTCTGGGGGGCCGAGTGGTGAAGAAGCGGCGCTATTCGCCGCTTCCGCCGCGAAAAAAGCCCGGCTCTGGGGGAGGCTGGAGATGCCCTTATATACCAAAACTTTGGAGGAATAAAATTTAGGGCACGTGGATCACAATAGTACTGGTGAATCAAATCACATCAAACATGTGACTTTGTAACACACAACACAAGTTACGAGATAGATTATATCTTACCATGGCTTCGACCTCCAGCACGCTGCTGGTAGCGGAAAGGTTGTCGCCATTGTTCCGCTGTCGGCCGGAGCAGGGGCAAATGGTGTAGCGACGCCTGCATTGCTGCTTGTAACTTTCCCTTTGCAGGTAACACAATATTTGATTAGCTGCTATCAGATGAGCGCAATCGACCAGTTTTTATAGAAGAACAATAGGGCCAGCTCCCAGGAGGCTCTCCCGCTGTCTGGATTCGCGAGGAGCTAAAGTCCAGCGCACCAAACTGGGCATCTACGGCAACCTCCTATTAATGGCTTGCCGGAATCTCGATGCTTGCTACTGTACGTCGTGTCTTCTTCTTCCTCCTCCTCTTCTTCTTTTTGTTGGATAAAGACGTGTCTTCTGACATATAACCTACCGTTCGTCCTATCCCTGCTATTTTTTATTTACTTCAACACTCAGGTCTGGCATCGATCGATTTGTTTCTCATGGAATAATCCACACTTTTTCTTTGACTTATTATGGTTACGTTAAGACAAACTTTTTCGTTGAATAAGGCACACTTCGGTTTTTCACAATGTTGATTGGCTGGATTAATTAACTTCGACGGCCTGCAATAATGAAGTCTGTTCTGTTTAAGATGCATACGTCACGAACACTCTGGATAAGATGGATCAATATTTTTTTGCAGCAGGACAAGTGATTAGATGGATGAATGTGTGAGCTGATTTAACAAGAACCATTTACATCGGTTTTGGTCAGGGCAAACTAGAGTGAGTTTGGCTGAACAATGGTTATGCCCGCAATAACAGGCGATGATTCTAAGGAATGGATCATGCCGGCCTACTTTGAAAAAAGGACCAATTTTCTTTCCTTTTCTCTATAAATTAAGATGGTTTTTATCATTTAGTATTATAAATGATGAAAACCTCTCATGTGAAATATTTCAGATTTTAGAATCTATTGTAACAACACGAGTTTTGCCGTTAAAGTTGTCGAAGTGAATTTTGAGGCTAAATATTTGGGCCTCCCTACTCTCAAATGACAACATGCATAAGGCTAAATTTGAAATTTTGCAAGCCAAGTTAAGCAAGAGGTTGATGCAATGGGGTGATAACCATCTGTACCAAGGTGGGAGAAGACCTCATTAAAAGTTCTGGCGCGGGCACTTCCAGCAAATGCCATTGTGTATTTAAGTTACATGTGGGGTATTTTGTTTTGGTCTTTTGTCTTTTTCAAAACGCTCTTAAATTTATTTTTATTGATGCAGTTCACCCCTTCCACATCGTCGCCTTCTAGATCATCATCTCAAAATGGTGTTTATGCCGAAAAATAAATGTTTGTGGGTTCAAAAAATGTTCACACATTCAAAAGTAATATATTATTGGGTTCAAAAAACATTCACATGTTTAAAAGAATCACGGATTTTAAAAAAAGAAAATATTCATGTGTTACCCAAAAATAAGTAAAGAAAATAAAAAAATACAGGAAGAAAAGAAAAACGAAAAAGCATAGCTTGAGTGCATTGGCCCATAAAGGGCAGAAGGGAGTGATCCGGGGCTCCACCTCTATTAGCGGTATAACGCACGCCCGTTTGTTGAATTAAGCTGGTCTCAGGCTATTTCTAGACAAGTAATTTTGTAATTTTCTAATTGGTTCTTTTTCATTCAACTTCTTTTCTTCTGATATTTTTAGTCATTTTCCCGTGATCTTTAGTTTATACAATTTATTAGTTTGTTGTAAATTATTGAATATTTTAATATTCTTATAAAAAATAGAGAAATATGTTTTCAGGATTATTTTATGCTCTAATGGTGGTGCATATTTACCCACATATGAAACAATTTTTTTTACCACGGTCTACAAAATATTGAAAACACAACTACAAAAATAAAGAGAATTAACATATCTACTAAATTACTCATATTTGGCATGCCCCAGTTTTACTCACGTTTCATGTGACGCCCACCAAACTCCTGCTAAAAGTGAGGAACAAAGGAGTGTCACGATATGGCACCCCTATTGCAAGGTATTCCTCTATTTTAAACATTCTAATTCATATTTGTAAGCTTTTTAAAAACTGCATGTCTGCATAGTTTCGTTGAAGAATAACTATGCAGAAAAGACAAAATCATGGATACAAAAGGCAATAAAAAACTCATTTTTTTTGTCCTCATATTTGTCTTCCCTATCTAGAACACATCCACTAAAGATATGTTGATGAGACTTAGTACGTACATATACGAGACAACTGTGTGTACTCGTATGTTATTTTTATTTATTTATTTATAATATGAAGTTCCACTGGTAGAAAATAGGCCTTCAGTCCCGGTTCGCAAAGGCCATTAGTCCCGGCCGCGCAACCGGGACTAGATATGCGCGACTAAACACCCACCCCTATAGTCGCGCCACTTACGGACCGCGGCTAAAGCCCCGTCCACGTGGGCGGGTAGCGTGCGCCGGGGGCGGGGGACCTTTAGTCCCGGTTGGCCATACGAACCGGGACTACATGCTTTTTCGTTATTTCTTTAATTCATTTGGGGTTTCTAATTATTTTTCACTCCCTTTTTTTCACTCCCATTTTTTCACTCCCTTTTTTTTCAGAATTTTTATTATTTGCTTAGTGTCTAACTACAATTATCTCTAGTCAAATTTCTTACTCGTGGTCAAACTTCCCGCTCGGTCACCCATCCTCCCACTACTCTAGCACTATCACGCTTAACTTCCGAGTTACATCCCGTCCCGCATCCAAGTGTTTCGCACGCATGTATGTGATACTAATATCATATCAATCCTATTAACATGTTGGTCGATGCCACATTTCTTTATTGTCTGAATTTAAAATAAATCTTTTAATAAACAAAAGTAATGATGTAATTAATAATTTTAAATAAATAAATAAACATTAACTTTTTAATTTGTATTATTTCTAAAAAATATTCAGAAAATAAAACTAATTCAGTTTAAAATCTTAAAAATACAAATAATATATCAAAATATTCAGAAAAATAAAACTAATTCATTTTAAAATCTTAAAAATACTATTAATATATCAAAATATTCAGACAAATAAAACTAATACATTTTAAAATCTTAAAAATACAAATAATATATCAAAATATTCAGAAAAATAAAACTAATACATTTTAAAATCTTAAAAATACAAATAATATATCAAAAAATTCAGGAAAATAAAACTAATTCATTTTTCCGTTTCCTAAATGCAAAATAAAATCTGATAAAATTCATGAACCAAACCATATGAAATCTAAACCATATAAAATTTGTAGATCCAAGTTCAAACAACCAAATGAAAATACCATCCTTTTTAATAAAAGACCAGTAGGCTCTTCTATTATTTTTAGAATGAGTTCAAAAATGTATTTGAAGTAAATCCAATTGGATGAGTTTGGTATTGACTAGATCTATGTTTTCCTGGCTTAGATTAATTTAGAAACGGTAGTTTGTCTGTTTTGTTTTCTTGATGTGTTATTGTTTGTTTTCTTGATGTGTTTTTGTTTGTTTGTTTTGAAATGTGTGTTTGACATAATATAGAAATAATATAGCTATGAATTAATATAGAAATAATATCCATTACATAATAATATATATCCATTACATACTAATATATCCATTACATGCATATATCGAACGCAAGATGCGGTACACAAACACCATCTACTATAGCTCCGTCGAGTAGATGCGGAACAACTCTCGTAGATAACGTATGCATCTATGGCTTAGATTAATTTAGAAACGGTAGTTTTCCTGTTTTGTTTTTTTGATATGTTATTGTTTGTTTTCTTGATGTGTTTTTGTTTGTTTGTTTTGAAATGTGTGTTTGACATAATATAGAAATAATATAGCTACTAATTAATATAGAAATAATATCCATTACATAATAATATATATCCATTACATGCATATATCGAACGCAAGATGCGGTACAAACACCATCTACTCGAGCTCCATCTGAGTAGATGCGGAACAACTCGTAGGAAACGTATGCATCTATGGCTGCATAGTTGAGGTTGACCGTGTCCAGTGGGTTCTTCCCCCAACTCATGTGATTCTTGGATGGGAAACCAGACTTCATGGTTTTGTAGTCAGCGTGGATGAAGGCGGTTGCCATCAGAGCCATCCCGGTCTTGTGACCGCACAAATCATCAAAATGGATAAGATCCTGAAGATCAATGTAGTGATCTTCAGGTATCACAATACCCAATCGCATCAACTTCTGTCGGTCTTGAGTGATGTCAACACTGCAGAAGTCGTACCCCTTGTTGACAAGAAAATCAACAAGGGCCGGAGAATCCTTTAAACTACTGCAACAACAAAAATAGAACGTGTTAGATATGTTGCAACACATGTATTCTTCCAATGCAACAAACAAATCGAAAATGCAACACTATCCTACAAGAGAGATCGATTGTACGTGTGCGTTACCTTGCCCATTGGAAGACCAACACGATCTCCTGGAAGGCAATTTGGATGACGGCAACATCCCGTTGATCCGCCGTATACTCTAAATCAAGCCCGAAGAACCTATGGTGTTCATCGGCTTCTTCATAGAGATTGCTGAAATGCGTAAGAAGATCGGGGAGCCTCTCGCACATATTGGTGTACGCCACGTTGAGACTCTTGCGGCATGGTGTGGCCACACGTAGAGTGTTCCAAACTTGAGCCATGGGTGCTTGGTGGAGGAAGATCGAAGAGAGAGGAGAAGAAACAGAGAAGAGAGAAGAAGAAACAGAGACTCTCGGGTGCGCGCACTGTAGCAATGGCCTCTGCCTCTCGCTCGCGAAATAAAACCGCCGCGCGGGAGGCGAGCAGTTTGTATCTTTAGTCCCGGGTGGCCACGCCAACCGGGACTAAAGGCAGGGAGGCCAGCAGACTGGATCATTAGTCGCGGGTGGCCAGGCCAACCGGAATTAAAACCCTCCACGCGCCTCCACGCGCTTCCCAACCCACGACGCATGATCTTCTGTCGCGGGTCTTCTCCCGACCCGGGACTAAAACCCCTGTAGTCACGGTGCGCAAAGTTTGGGGACTGATGGGGGCGTATGGAAGGCCTTTTTTCTACCAGTGTTCTCAAGATTTGGGGCTCCATGAAACCTAGGTTACAAAATGATTTTTCGAGAATTCATTCACTTGTTTTAGGGAGGGACTTGCCGAACCGACACGTATATTAGCCTCTCGAACAATTGACACAACGCCACGACAACAATGAGATGACGTGAAAACAGAAACAAATGCACTACACAGGCAATCCTTCCTACTAAATCATACATGTACATAAACGAAGCACGAACACAAAATAAATAGCATGCCTGAGATTCAGGAATAAATCAACAAGTCAATGAGATCCAAGCTAGATTTACCTCGGTTGTGTTGTCCAAGCTGACCTCTCCATAGGTGATGAGTTCCTTGAGTAGGTTTTCCAGAAGGCGGAGCTATCTCTACAAGGAAGAACGTGGGGGGGCGCTTTAGGACAAGGACACGGTGGTTTTACCCAGATTCAGGTTAGCCGGATGGCTCCGTACTTCCTGCAAATCAACCATGACGGCTGATCGCCGGATACAGGTTACAATGACTTAGGTAGATTGAGTCTAGATCTTAATCTGCCCTAGTGTTTCTCCCGTCCGGTCTTATATAGAGAGCCGGTTCGGGTCTTATAGAGATTTCATCCGTACAAACAACTAAACCTACAATCTACGGTCATCCGGGTTCCAAGACACGGATGTGTGTGTGGCCGTTGTTCTGGATGCAGGTCCTACGCTTCGTTCCACTTGGGCCTCTGGCTTTGGGTCTGGCCTCCTGGTCCGACCTTCTGGATGCAGGAAGGTACCGTATTCTAGATATCAACAACAGTAGCCCCTGGGAAGGTTGAGGAAATTTTCTCCGCCATTGATTTTCGTCAAAGATGGATGGCGGTCCTCTGTTCCTAAGGCTTCCCCAGCAAATCTTGTTAGTTGCTAACGTGATTCGTCATTCAAAATAAAGGCGGACCGTTCCATCAAAGTTTTCTCTGCGGGCGTTCCACCCCAGACGAAGAGATTTGACAGCTACAGTGCATCCGGGTCATCCGCACGTTTTTTTGGAACATTAAAGTTCCAACAGAAACCACAAACAGTAATCATCCTGACAATTCTGGTGTTGGAACCGAGGGGACGCGCTGAGCGGCAACGGTCATGCGGATGACACGCGGTACATCCATGCCGCGTGGCGTGCATCCAACTGTGTGACCGTTGGGTGCTTCAAATTAGCCGTTGGGGCTATAAAAAGCCCCCCGGCTGTAGCTTTTCACCTCCTCGTCGCTTCATTCGTTCCAATCTCCCAGTGCATCACTCCCACTTCTCACAAAGAACGGGTAACATAGCATTCCGGCAACCAAGTTCCGGTGGCGCGCCAGCAACAATGTCTTCCGGGAACATTTCGGCTGACGGAGACATGACGGCGGCGGCGGTGGAGGGATCTTCTGCAGCGGCTGCAACGGCGGTGACAACGGCACCACTTCCCTCTCCTCCTGCATCTCCAGTGGCCACTTCCCCAACGGGGAACACGTTTGAGCTCCCATCCGCATCGGCGGCAGCGGCAAAGGGCAAAGCGACAGCGGCGGACGGTGCCACTGCATCGGAGTCCCACGCTGGCACGGAAGAAGAAGGCGTTGCTGAGGAGGAGAGCACTAACGGCTACTGGCTCCCCAACACAGTCACTAAGACGGAGCTATATTGGTTGAAGGATGAAGGCTTTCTCCCCCAGAAGAAATGGCGGAGCGCCGAGGAGGACGCGGAGCCCAAGCCCCGGGATGACGAACGTGTCGTCCTGCTTTCGCATCTTCAACGCGGGTTAGGGTTTCCGCCATCCGCATTTTTTGTTTCGGTCTTAGAGCATTACGGCGTTCAGCCGCATAACCTAACGCCGAATAGCATCCTTTACATAGCCGCCTTCCAAGATCTATTCGAGGGCTATTTTTGAATTAAGCCTAGCTTAGATTTTTCAAGTATTGCTTTTACGTTAGAAGAAAGCCGGACGGGGAAGGTAGACTCAAGGTCTGTGGGACTATTAACCTCAACCTTCGCCGGAAGAGGGAAATATGGTTCCCCAAAGTACCTAAGTCCGGATTCGTAAAATTTTGGTCGTCCACGTTCTTCTACATGAAGGACGCTCCTTTCCCATCGAAGGCAACGGAGCTTCCGCCATTCGTCAATGCTGCAGCTGTCCCAAGAGACAGCTGGAAATAAGACGCCGTCCGGACGCTTCTGACGGATTTGGAAAAGATCAAGAGGCAGATCACGAAGCTCACTTTGTCGGATCCCAAACTCAGCGGAGCAGACACAGTGTTATGTTTCAATGAAGAATCCAGCCTCTTGCCCACCGCGAGGGAAATTTGATGTGCGATTACGCGGGGACGTCGGATCCCCTGCGTTGCACCCCAAAGGAACTGGAAAGGGCGGACTTCAAACGGTCTATCAACTTGATGATCAGCGTCCGGGGCCAATATAGCAAATTGGTGCCCATTTACACCGTGGAATCGTCCACTCTCCGTAAGTACCTTTCTCCTTTATATTTTCGTCTTTGTAGTTTTATTGGAAACTTTCCGTGATTTTAACTTGTTGTACCGACTCCCTTTGCAATTCTCAGAGCTCCTGAATGAGCATCTTTCCTCTCCAGGGGTCTGGTGGCGAAGAAGAAGCGGAAGGAAGCGACAACTTCCGACGTCCCGAGCTCCCCAGGGATACCCGGAAGCGCGCAAGCAATATCCTGGAGGATGCCCAGGTTATCAACCTGGAGGGAGCAAACATCGGGGTTTCATCGTAAGTTTTCCGTGTTTTCATTCTCTCTTCTTCTTTTCGCCATTTCTTCTTTCACTTTTTGTTATTTGTTTGCCCTTTGTCTTATGGAGTTTCTTCTTTTTTCTTAGCCTCCATCCCATCTCTCTGAAAGCATGGAAGAAGAACGTTTCTTCTTGCCGTGCGCGTAGCTCTCATGCTTCCGACGAAGTCCCCATTGTCCTCGAATAGGGGCCTTTCGTCGAACCTACGGAAGCTGCAGAGCCCAGCCAGCCGGAGGCCTCCGACAAAAAAGCTTTGGCAAGGGCGGCCGCGGCGAGAAGTTCTTTCGTTCGTCAAGACGAAGAGACGATGGACCTTCCGGCAAAGGGATTCGACCACGACCGAGTGCTCCCAGGGTATGAGCACAGGTTTGTGCTCATCCCTCTTCCGTCATCCAGCAAGGCTCCAACGAGTGCTTACATCTATCGGGAGGGATTCACCTTCCGCCCGAAAGAGGTAATGGATGAGGGGTTCTCCTACCTGGAGAACCAATTTCAGCATTACAGCAAGGAATTCTTGCACATGCTGGGGCGCATCCGTCATATGAACACGGTAAACATCCCTTACCTTAGCCCCAGAGTAACTGTTCGAACTTTGTCGGATAGATACTCTTTTGTGCATTGGATTTGACGAAAATTTTCTGTTCTTTTTTGCTTCGCACCCTAGAAGACGACGGCGCAAATTCCTGGTCAAGGACAGGAACCAGGAGCATTCCGAGCTTCAGAAGGAGATGGCCAACAACCAAGGTAAAATTTCCTTTAGCCTTTGGGTTTCATTCCTTTCTTTTGGCTTTTCATTGAAATCCGAGATTTTTCTCCTTTCTCTCTTTTTAGCCATTCTCGAGGATGCCAAGGAGGTTGTCTCCAATGCCGGCAATGCCCAAGGGCTGCGCAATGAGAACCTCGATCTTGCAAAGGATGTAGAGAAATCCGACAAAGACTTTCGGCTCTGTCAGAAATCTCTTCGCGAGGCGGAGAAAAAATTGGCGGAGCAGGCAGTGCAGTCCACCAAGGATGCAGATAGGATCCAGGATCTCCAAAAGAATCTGGGAGACGCCCTGGATGATCTCGCCATCCTGGACACAGAGCTGCTCGGTAAGAGCTTATTTTTTTACTCCTTCTCTTACATTCTGCATTTTTACTATGCTTCCTCTACTTTTTATCTCTTTCGCTACTTTGTCTAATAGCGAGATTCTCCTTATGCAGTTGAGGAGGACAAGACCAAGACCCGGATTGACAACATACGGGCATTCTCCACCTACCTCACGGATATTCGTGCATCCAGGGAGAAGTTTATCAAAAACAATCTTCCCGAGAAAGAGCTGGAGCGAGTGACGGAGCTGCCAGCTTCCCTAGATGCCGTTGTGGATGCCCAGGATGGCCTCCTGCGCTCCGCTGCATGTGGTGGAGCGGAGATGGCTTTAGGCCTTCTTCGTTGCCACTATGTGGATGCCGAATGCTGACGTTTGGGGACTGGCATCCTGGTGTCCCGCCCCTTACAGCGCGTAGAGGAGCTTTTGGACTCCGTCAAGGGGTATGCTAAGAAGATATCCCAAATGTTGTCTATCAGAAACTTCTTCCCGTGAGAGGAAATCCCAAAGACGCCGGAGGACACATGCACATCCGATGACGAGGAAGAGGATGATGATAGCGAGGAGTAGTCCCTGCGAGGTAAATAAGAAACTTTGCATTATCTTGTATCTCAATGTTTGTAATGCCAAAACTTAGTGGCATATTTTAAGATCAATGCAAATTATGCTTTTGACTTCAAACTTTTCCTTCGTGTGATTTACTTTTACACAGCTTTCTACGAATGCTTGCTTCCGCTTTTGAGTTTTCTGGCAAAAAGCGTTTTAACCTGTTTGACATTGGCCAATCCTGAAAGCCGGAATCGTCACGCCATGCAATAGGGTTACTGTCTAAACCCGGAATCTTGAGCATTTCTTTCGAGGCCGTAATGCCTAATCCGGCAACCTAGCTCATATTTGCAATCAGATAAATACTCGTTAAGACTAGGAAGAAACTTCGCACATAGGCACAATTCGTGTTAACATCCATATGTTTATGAAAAAGTGGGATTATTGGGAAATAAAAGGAAAATGGATTGAGATTCATGCACAAACTCAAGTTGGAAACAATCTATCAATTTTTATTTCATGATTACAAATGGTGTTTACGTAAGTATTTTGACTAAAAATAGAAGGGGCGTAACTGCTGGATTCTCCAAGGCCTCTTTGTTTCTTCTAGCTCTTCCTCTATATGCATTTTTCTTTTGCGATCTTTTTTGGTGTCCCGGATGTCAACTAGGTAATATGACCATTGTCCATAGCCTTTCTAATGACGAACGTCCCTTCCCATACTAGGGCTGACTTGTGCTTCTTCTGTTGCACCATTCTTAACACTAAATCGCCTTTCTAGAAGGCTCTTTGTTTTACTTTGCAGTTGTTGTACCTTCGCAAGTTTTGCTGGTAGATGGTGCATTTCTGTAGCACAATGTCTCGTTTCTCTTCTAGGAGATCTACCGCATCTTGGCGTGCTTCTTCTGCGTCCTCTTCAACATAGGCTTGCACCCATGGTGAATCATGCAGAATGTCGGTAGGTAACACCGCTTCTGCTCCGTAGACTAAGAAAAACAATGTCTTGCTTGTTGATCTGTTTGGCGTTGTTCGTATGCTCCAAAGGACGGGTGGCAGTTCTTCTACCCATGCCGCAGATGCTCTGTGCAAAGGCGCTTCTAGCCGTTGTTGTATACCTTAGAGGATTGAGCTGTTCATTCTTTCAACTTGTCCATTTGACTGTGGATGTGCGACAGAGGCCAAGTTTAGCTAGTTCTCCAATGGCGAAACTTGTTAAGTTGTCCGTGATTATGCTGTGTGGGTTGCCGAATCTCATGACAATGTCAATCACAAAGTTTCTGGCAGTTACCCCGTCAAACTTATTTATGGGTTTGGCTTCCACCCACTTGGTGTATTTGTCCACCGCTACTAGGAGGTGTATAAATCCTCCTCTTGCTGTCTTGAATGGTCCCATCATATCCATCCTCCAGACCGCAGATGACTAGGTTATTGGTATGATTTTCAATGCTTGTGGCGGCAAATTCGTCTGTTTGGCGAAAAGCTGGCAACCCAGACAGCGCTTCACTACTTCCTCGGCGTCTGATGCAAACGTTGGTAAACCCCAAGTGGAAGGTTGTGAAGAGTGCGGCGGCAAGTTTTCCCTCAGAAAAAAAACCAAGGTTGAATCAACCAGTAGGAGGACAAGCAACCTCTGAAGGTTGATGCGGCTGAGGTGGCAGGGCGCACTACCGGTTCAGTAGCAACGTGGAACCTACACAACACAATCAAATAACTTTGCCCCAACGTAGCGGTGAGGTTGTCAATCTCAATGGTTTTGCTGAACACAAAGAGGTTAAACATATGTTGTGGAAAGCAGTAAGAAAACAGTAGCAACAGTATGAAAGTTGTAGGTGTTTTATCAGTATGAGGAAAATGGATCGGGGTCCACAGTTCACTAGTGGTGTCTCTCCGTGAAAGATAAATAACATGTGTGGTGAAGAAATTACAGCTGGGCAATTGACAGAAATGACGGTTGCACCATAGTGCATATGCAAGACATAAAGATTACTATGTGATTCATGCGGGCATTACAACAAATTACATAGACCGTCATCCAACTGCATCTATGTCTAATAATCCACCCTCCGAATATCATCCGAACAATTGTTGGGTATTAAGTTGCTAACAACAGATTATCGCAGTAAGAAAAGTGTGTAATGTAAACAATGTAAACTAGGTAAACACCGTTGTTTTCTCGCTAATGGCAACAGCACATCCTCCATCCATCACGTTTCTATCACTCGAGCACAGATGCAAAGGAGGCATGAACCCACTATCGAGCATAAATACTCCCTCTTGGAGTTACTAGCATCTACTTGGCCAGAGCATCTACTAATAACAGAGAGCATGCAAGATCATAAAAAACATATGCATGAAGATAACATGATAGATTGATAATCAGAAAACATAGCATTCAACATTCATCAGATCCCAGCAAACACAACATGAGCATTACATAAAAATGATCTCGATCATGTGAGGCATCTCACGAGATCTAAACATGTGGTATAAAGTGGAGAAGACAACCATCTAGCTACTGCTATGGACCCGTAGTCTAGGGATGAACTACTCACGCATCACTTCGGAGGAGGGCATGGTGGTGTAGACCCCTCCGGTGATGAATTCCTCTCCCGGCAGGGTGCCGGGGAGAGCTCCAGAACCCTCCCGGCCTCGAGATGACGATGACGGTTGCCTCGGGTGTTTTTCGGGATGAAGTGGTATATCTTTCGGGTTTACGTCTCGGGGGGTATAAATAGACGAAATGGCAAAGGCGGTGGAGGTCGGGGGGCCCACACCACCCCATGGCGCGGCCAGGGGCGCGCCACCCTATGGTGTGAGCCCCGTGTGGCCCCCCTCTGGGTCTCTTTGGGACTCCGTGGAACCTTCAGGAATTCTAAGACTTCTGGGCTTCGAATTTTCTAATTCCGAGAATATTTCCAGAACAACTTTTCTGAAATTAAAAACAGCAGAAAACATGGAACTGGATCTGTGGCATCTTGTCAATAGGTTAGTTCGGAAAATCGATAAAAAAAGACATAAAGTGTATAGAAAACATGTGGGAAACAATAAGAAAACAACATGGAACATCATAAATTAAGGATACGTTTGTGATGTATCAACATCCCCAAGCTTAGTTCCTACTCGTCCTCGAGTAGGTAAATGATAAAAAACTCGTAATTTCTGAGGTGACATGCTACCAACATAAACTTGAGCATCAATAATGTAAAAGCATAAGTAAGCTGAGATCATAGAACTTCAACACAAGCATGATAAATAGAATTTTAATAATAAAGCATAGAAATCACCTTGCATCATGAGAAGTAACACAAATAAAAGTTCCTGAATAACAATGCAACGAAAGATATACGTTTGTTTCAAGTATAGAGAAAACATGTCAAAGTGATATTTCTCTAGTCCTTAAGACTGGGGAAAAACATAAATGCCAAGACACCTTAAAATTTCATGAGAAAGACTAGAACAAATAATTAGAGAACAAGCAATAACACATCATGAATCAATTAATAATGTTTTTGAGACAAATGCACATAAAACTCAGAATGGAAACTATGCTCTCTCAACTGCGCATAAAGTTAGAAGATGGAGACTCAACATAAAAGTAAAAGAAATGCCCTTCGCAGAGGGAAGCATGGATAACTCATGTGCTAGAGCTTTTATTTTATTAAATAGAGGTATAAAAAGTTTGACACTCCTCCCAACCATATTACACAAACCATGTCTAACCGAATCATCGGGTGCCTGCCAACAATCACATACCGTGGAGCAGTGTCTATATTTTAAGAGAGGTGTATGCTTATGTCAATGAATGGTAAACATAAAATACAGTACGTCACAAGCCAACTAGACTTCACAAGAGCGGCTCCCATAGAAGGACGCATCTGGGTAGAAGGTCATCCCTCTTTCTCTTTTGTTTACACAATTATGTTTTCACTGATAAATCGGGGGCAAAAATAGTGAAGAGAATTTGTGCTATTAATTTGGGGCTGGACACCCCGGTGCCAGCTCATCTATCATTGGATAAGCGGATGAAGCCACTAGTCCAGGGTGTGAAAGCCCAACCAACAAGTGAGATAAAGATTCTCTATTTACGTCCTCATGAGCTAAAACAGGAGCACAAAACAGGAGTAATTTTGAAAGTTTTAAAAGTAACACACGAGCAATTTGCTTTGGAGTGACGGTTAAATACCACATGTAGGTAGGTATTGTGGACACAATGGAAAAAATTTGGTTTTGGGGAGTTGGATGCACGAGTAGAGCTCATACTCAGTACAGGTGGGTCTAGCAAAAGACCGGGAGCGACAAATCAAGAGAGTATAAGAGCCATAATCATGCATGGCGACATAATCATCATTAATCAAAGCATAAGTGGTACCACAAGTTCAAAAACTAAATGATCATATAGGATATTAGTGAATGGTTCATAGTCATAAACATGGTGTGAGCATGCGCCAAGTCAACCAAATAAAACATTCAAAGGAGAACACCACAAATTTATGCGTCAATATGACAAGAACAACTCATGATTCTTTCAATGGCACATTAAACACTCTCAGATATTTGAGGCTAATCATGCTACTAAATAACCCCAAGGCTTTAGAACTAAAATAACATCTAGCATGATATGAAAAAGTCTAGCCACAGTCTATATAAGCTTCTACTTGCACCGTTAAAAATTCTACCTCAAGCAGCAATTTCTTTTCCCAACAAGCACCATAATAAATATGCTTTAACAAAACTCTCTAAATGCTACAGCAATAAAACATGAGAGTACTCATATAACACTACTAAAACTAACAGCTCTGAACAAGAGATGCAATGAAAACAAGAGCTAAACATGAATTTTTGTAGCAATTAGAAGAAAAACTAAGAATACTAGCATAGCTAGTATTCAAACAAAAAAGCGGAGCGTGTCTCTCTCCCAAACAAATAATTCTAGGGTCCAACTATATTATTGCAGAAAGGAAAACAAAATAAAACAAAGGTAAATAAAAGAAAACAAAAGAAAAACAAACAGACGCTCCAAGTAAACTTCATATGATGTGACCGAATAAAAATATAGTTTCACAAGAAGTGACCTGATAGATTGTTGATGAAGAAGGGGATGCCTTGGGCATCCCCAAGATTAGATGATTAAGTCTTCTAAAAATATGATTGGATGAACCACGGGGGCATCCCCAAGCTTTGACCTTGCACTCTTCTTAATCACATATATCACCCTCTTCTCTTGACCCTTGAAACTTCCTTCACACCACACTCAAAGAGTAATTCGCATTAGAGGGTTAGTGCAACAATTAAAAATCCATTGGTTATGCATGGAACAAGTGCTATTGATACTTTTAAACATTATCTACATCCACTGATGTTTCTGAAGCAAAGAAATCCACTTGACATCACAAAAGAGCAAATGCAAGAAAAATGCCAGAATTTGTCAAAACCAGTAAAGTCTATAAAGCCGAATTTTTTCGAGGCACTTACGTTGCTCAGATCGGAAAACTTAAAGAATAAAACAGTTGCGGAATTAGCCGAGGAATAAGCACGAGAAAGTTTAGGTCATTCTGATTTTTTTATGATGTATACATTTTTTACGGTGGATAGCGGAAATCTGTTTCCTGCGCAGAAATCCGAAAACCAACTCCAACTCTCGTCAGAAACCTTACTTGACACTACTAAAACATGAAAGGAAAGATATAAAGGAGTTTCTACAGAAGTATAAAACTCCTCGACTCAAAGAAAACTGAGAAAAACAAAGCAAAAATAAAACCATGGTTATCTCCCAAGAAGTGCTTTTCTTTAACGCCTTTTAGCTGGGACCAGAAAAGTGGAATCAAGTATTTTCAAGTGAAGAAGCATCCAAATTGTAACTTGTTCGAATAATGGAATCAAAAGGAAACTTCATTCTCTTTCTAGAAAAGTGTTCCATACCTTTCTTGAGTGAGAACTGAAATTTAATATTCCCCTCTTTCATATAAATAACAGAACCAACAGTTCTAAGAAAAGGTCTTCCCAAAACAATTGGACAAGAAGTATGGCATTCAATATTCAAGACAACAAAATCAACGGGGACAAGATTATTATTAACCGTGATAAGAACATCATCAACTCTCCCCAAAGCTTTATTTCTAACATTATCAATAAGACGAATATGCAAATAACAAGGTTCTAATGGTGGTAAATCAAGAATATCATAGATTTCTTCAGCATAACAGAGATACTATCACCAAGATCACATTGATAATTGCAATCAAAATCATTCACTTTCATTTTAATAATGGGTTCCCAACCATCATCTAGCTTCCTAGGGATAGAGGCTTCACATCTTAATTCATCCTCTATAATTTGCATGAGAGCATTTGTAATATGTTTTGTGAAAGCCATATTCAAGTACTAGCATTAGGACAACTAGCAAGCTTTTTAAGAACTTAATCACTTCAGTTATGTTGCAATCATCAAAGTCAAGATCAATTTTATCAAAGATAATGGGACCATTGTCTCCCATGTTTCTAAAAATTTCAGCACTTTTATTAGGAACATTTTTAGCAGTTTCAGGAAGTTTTGCATTTTTAATAGCAGAAGTGGGAGTGTTTCCAACACCAATTACTTTACCATAGATAGTAGAAGGTTTTCTAGCATGAGAAGCTTCAGTTTTACTAGTGGTGGTAATGATGCAAACATTAGCTATATTATTCTTTCTGGCTATTTCATCTTCTCTTTCCCATCTAGCATGCAATTCAGCTAACATCCTAACATTATCATCAATTCGAATTTGGATAGCATTCAAAGTTTTACTTTCTTTAACATCATGAGGCATAACCTTTAGTTTCATAAAATCAACATCTAGAGCAAGGCTATCAACTTTAGAAGCAAGAACATCAATTTTGCCAAATTTTTCCTCAACGGATTTATTAAAAGTAGTTTGTGTACTAATAAAATTCTTAAGCATGTTCTGAAGATCAGAGGGTACACTTTTATTGTTGTTGTAGGAATTACCATAAGCATTACTATTATTGGAAGGATACGGCCTATATTTGTTGCCCCAAAATTATTCCTATAAGCATTGGTGTTGAAATTATTATTTTTAATGAAGTTCACATAAACATGCTCTTCTTGAGGAACCAAAGAGGCTAAAGGAAAATTATTTGGATCAATAGGAGCATGGTCATTCACAAGCATAGACATAATAGCATCAAGTCTATCACTCAAAAAAGGAGGTTTCTTCAACATAATTTACCTTCTTACCAGTTGTAGCGCTCTCAGTGTGCCACTCAGAATAATTTAACATCATATCATCAAGAAGCTTTGTTGCTTCCTCCAAGGTCATGGATATAAAGGTTCCTCCAGCAGCTGAATCCAGAAGGTTTCTTGAAGAAAAATTCAGACCTGCATAAAAGGTTTGGATGATCATCCAAGTAGTCAGTCCATGAGTGGGACAATTCTTTACCAAAGATTTCATTCTTTCCCAAGATTTAGCAACATGCTCATTATCAAGTTGCTTAAAAATCATAATGCTACTTCTTAAAGATATAATCTTAGCAGGAGGATAATATTTTCCAATGAAATCATCTTTACACTTAGTCCAAGAATCAATACTATTTCTAGGCAAAGACAACAACCATTCTTTAGCTCTTCCTCTCAAAGAGAAAGGAAACAGTTTCAGTTTAATAAAATCTCCATCTACATGTTTATACTTTTGCATCTCACATAGTTCAACAAAATTATTAAGATGGGTAGCAGCATCATCAGTACTAACACCAGAAAATTTCTCTCTCATAATAAGGTTTAACAGGGCAGACTTTATCTCATAAAAATCAGCAGTACGAGCAGGTGGAGCAATAGGTGTGTTAATAAAATCATTGTTGTTTTTGCTACTTAGTGTTCTCAAGATTAGTCATTTTAACAAGACTAAAAACAGGAATAAAACTACAGATAGAATAAGAACTATTTTTTTTGTGTTTTTGATAAAGAGAAGCAAACAAGATAAAATAAAATAAACTAAGTAAAACTAAAACAAAGAAAAGAGATTGGAAGTGAGAGACTCCCCTTGCAGAAATTCTCTTCCTCCCCAGCAACAACGCCAGAAAATTCTTGATGCAAACATTGGTAAACCCCAAGTGGAAGGTTGTGAAGAGTGCAGCGACAAGTTTTCCCTCAGAAAAGAAACCAAGGTTGAATCGACCAGTAGGAGGACAAGCAATCTCTGAAGGTTGATGCAGCTGAGGTGGTAGGACGCACTACCGGTTCAGCAGCAATGTGGAACCTACACAACACAATCAAATCACTTTGCCCCAACCACTACTAGGAAAATGGGCATCAGTGGCGCACCATTTTGGGAATCAGTGGCGCACCATGGTGCGCCACTACTATTGCGCCACTGATTCCCTGGAGAATCAGTGGCGCATCACTTTGGTGCGCCACTGATTCATCAGTGGCGCACCAAAGTGATGCGCCACTGATTCCCCAAAGGTGCGCCGCTGATTCTCTGGGGAATCAGTGGCGCATGACTTTGGTGCGCCACTGATTCTCTAGAGTATGCATGCACTTTAGGGAATCAGTGGCGCACCACACTAATGCGCCACTGATGCTCTGTGCCACTGATTCCTTTTGATGCGCCACTGATTCCTTTGGGGATGCGCCACTGATTTTTACATACGGTTACGCAATTTTGTTTGTACACGTATTTATACGGTATGTATACATGTATTTATACAAGTTATATACAATTCAAATAATAGATTGCAAAGTAGTATAAATAGAAAAAGCTTATCATTATCGCAATCTGGTTCATCATCACATTCATAGCTAAAATCCGAAATAATAATAAGTTTTAAATACTACAAGTTCATCAACACATACTAGTCTACCTAGTAGCAAGTCGTCCATCACACAAGTTCATCAATCTCATCACATTACAAATTAAGGAGAGGACAGTCACCTACACTATCAACAGAAATAGATCAGAATCGCAGTCACCGTGGCGAGAAAGACGGCAAAGGTCTTCATCCGGTTCATGTTCCTCTGATCCCGTTCCTCTAGCAAGTGGTTCATCCACCGAGCCTCCGCCTTAGTACTGTAGCTTTTGTAAGAGTTGCCATTGAATCTCGTCACTTGCTTGTGTCACTACTCCGAATGGGCATAGACCCCTGGAACCCTACCCCTAAAAACCACGTAAACCCTCGGCATCTGCAAAACAAGAGCTATAGCATTAGTCAACGACGGGAAATAAGAGATCACATGCCCACAATAATAATCAAATGATGGTTTGCAGAATGACCCAGTCACTACAAGAAATATGGTGACTTTTGACCCTCCATATTAGGCACGAGAAGGTCATTTTTTTTTCGTTACATAGGGCGCATATACCAATTCAACACAAGGCCAGCTAATACCAAATGGTTAGTCGGATGATGCAGCATCCCACATTGGCAGTTCAAAGATGAACATACCAGACACACAACACTGTACTGCGAGACAACCATCTACACAAAATCAAACAAATCCAGATGCTGTCAACAAAAATAGAAATTACAAGCTTGGTTCATTGACGTGTTAAAGGAGTGGCAGGACAGAACTACACGAAACAAAAATGAACATGGTTCGGAGCAAGACCTTACATCAGCCACTAAAACAACAGATACACTTGATAGTGGCAAGCTGAAATTGTACAAGCATATTTGACTGTTTGTCTAGCTGCTAAAGCAAGACCATCATAATCTACATTGATTTTTAGGTTTCCTTTTTTTATAGTAATGCCTGATTGGTATAATGAAGCTAAACTTTGCTGCATGCTCACCTGTACGCTACACTAGCATATAAAACAAGAAAGAAAGATTGACCCAAAGATAATATCTATAACAGATACACGCCAAAATGATAATATCTATAACAGATACACGCCAAAATGATATCTATAACAGATACACTGCTGCTCCCCACGTAATTTCAAACAAGGTAAGATAATATCTATAACAGATACACGCCAAAATGATATGACACAAAGAAAAAAAAACTTGAACAGATCACATGTACAAACAGAGAACTAACTAATTAGTGAATTTATATGTGACACATAAATCTGAATCCCATACATTGTAAATGAAACCTGATATGAGTAAGAACTAATAACTAGGACTTTACATTCCTACTAACATTTAGAAACTGAAGTAGTAAAATAAAATAAGACCTGATAATTTCTTGTGCTTTGTAAACTTAATTGCTTCTGAATTATGAAAAGGCACAATCTTGTACATTGTCAAACTGTAGTACAATAGTTTAAACTGTGTACGGTTGTTTAAATTGCTTGTGCTACTGGTAAGTACTGTGGGGAATGGTGCGTTTGTGTGCATTGCAATCAGATATTGCATACTGCCATGGTAGAATACCTTGTATGATCTAAGTTGCAGAATTACATGAGAGGAAGGTAAGCTTCGGTGTAAGCACATATGGTTCAGCTAGTGTTGTATGCACTAAGTCTGTTAGCTTTAATAACTAGTGTTGTACATGCATGGCTCAGCTAGCCAGAATGCATCCTCCAAAAACTATAGTATTTGTAACCTGTCAGTTAAGCGATTCAACCAGTTATGGTAACCTGTACTCTACAATGGAGTATCCTGTCAGCTAGCTATAGTGGTTCCTCACTAATCGAGATGACTGATTCATGCTGCAGTGTCTTCAGTGGGATGGACTAAGAGACTGTACCTTCATACGTTGACAGGTTCAGCAATCAGATAACACACATCAAACCTAGTAGTTTAGGATCTCAAGTTCTGAATTGTAATCTCAGGTTCAGGTTCAATTGTTCTGCAATTGAACAGGTCAATTACGCATGGAGCACAAATCTAAAGCCCATACAGCTAGTAGCAATACATAGCATTAGCAAGAGGGGGAGAGAGACAAATCTGAAGCCCATACAGCTAGTAGCAATGCTGTGGTGTTTGCTGCGTCCTATTCGAGCTTTTTTCTTTTGTTCTTAATTTTAGTACTATTAATATCGACCATCACTTGGCCATTAACATGCTGCCTTTAACTTCATGCTAATGTACTGGATTAAAAAAAACTTCCAGAGTGTCATGAGTGTAGTAATGAGCTAGTATTAAATCCTAGTTTATGTTACAGACTACTGCATGAATTACAGAGCAAACAAGCATTTCAGTTCATGGAAGCCAAAAGGAGTGGGCTGCAAGCCAAAGAAAATGTAGGCTAAGCTAGTTAGGAAACAATTTCCCCTACATTTTTTATATGAGAAGTGTGAATTAAACATGAAAATAGCAAGAGACCATTAAATTTATTAGGGCTTCAGTACTAAGCACAAAAAACAAACCTTGAAATAATATCAAGAAAAAAGTAACCCATGTGATCATTTTAACTTGCATCCCAAACAGAAAAGAGACGAACTGTATCATGCCAAACTACTACTCCAACTGAATTTTTACACTTAAACAAGTTTCAGTAAGCAACACTACTACTCCAACTGCTTCAGTCAACAAATTCATGCTAAAGAGCACACTACGGCAATAGTACAAGAAAGTTCTGTTCATGTTAAGAGCACACTACTCCAAGAACTACTCAAGGACTATATTTAGAGAACTACTCAATCAATTGATATAGCATAAATCCACAACAGATCACTTCCACCATATATTCAGTTGAGATATTCAAAGAACTACCCAGTCAGTTGGTAGTTAGCCAGTGACATGATTAGGTTTCCACCATAGGACTCGATTACTGTTCTTGACTCGCTTCGGAAAGCTATAGCCAAACGCTGAACCGTGCTGGAAGCGGAGAGGTGTAACACCGGATGACTCGTAGCGTGGTGTTTTCTCTACATTACCTCATAGCGCACTTAAGCTGATAGCTATTTCTTCACATATGACCA